>JANQDE010000299.1:0-24456 GCA_037157785.1 Cephalotes varians
CATTCCAGATTCCAGACGACATTGCATTGGCCGACCCAACATTTGACGTGCCAGGAAAGGTGGAGTTGTTACTAGGAGCGTCGATTTTCTGGGAGCTTCTCTGTATCGGACAAATAAGATTCGCAAATAACATGCCTATTTTGCAAAAAACAAAATTTGGATGGATTGTATCGGGACCTATATCACCAAAGGCACAATACTCGAACAGCGGTCAAACTGCTTCATTTTGCATTTTTTCTCCAGAAATCCAGATACAGCGACAGCTCGAACGATTTTGGATAACGGAAGAATGCACCAAATCCAAACATCTCTCCAGCGAGGAACAAGCTTGTGAAGATCACTTCATGCACACCACTATACGAGAAGAAGATGGTAGATTTAACGTAAAAATGCCAATTAAGGGAAATATTTCTCAACTTGGAGAATCGAGACACGCAGCTGCGCATCGGCTGCGTTCGATGGAACGAAAATTCATCAGATCTCCTAAGCTAAAGCAACAAYACATTGCGTTCATCAACGAATACATATCTTTGGGCCATTGCTCAGAAATATCGGCAAAGGATTCAAATTCCTTCCTGCATTACTTACCACATCATGCTGTAATGAAGGAARRTAGTAACACCACGAAGTTAAGAGTGGTTTTTGACGGTTCCAACAAGACATCTTCTAATRTCTCAATAAATGACATGCTGATGGTCGGACCAAGTATTCAACCTGATCTGTTTTCCATCGCTCTCGGTTTCAGGGAACATACGTATGTCATCAGTGCCGACATTGCTAAAATGTATCGGCAAGTAAATATTCATAAAGATCAGCGAAATCTACAAGTTATTCTTTGGAGAGAAGATCCGAAGGAAGCAATGCGTACACTGAGACTAAATACTGTCACATACGGATTAGCCAGTTCATCATATCTAGCAATACGATGTTTGGATCAATTAGCTCGCGAGAATGCAGTCAGGTTTCCACAAGCGAGTTCTATCATACAACAAAACTTTTATGTTGACAATATGTTATGCGGAGCCGATACAATAGAAGAGTTATCTATTATCAAACGAGAAGTAACACAAATACTTGGAGGTGCAAAATTCGAGCTTCGACAATGGGTATCAAATGAACCTTCCATCTTACTGGAGTCTGACGATATTTCTCTTGAATCAATTTTACCTATTGGAGAAGAAGTAAAAACACTTGGGCTTTTATGGAATCCTCACGAAGATGCTCTCCAATATCGAGTCGAAGATTCGGATGTTCCAATACGAGTCTCCAAGAGAATGATTTTGTCAACAATTTCACAAATTTTCGATCCTCTCGGCTTAGTAGGCCCGATCGTGATAAAGGCAAAAATCCTTCTACAACAACTCTGGAAGATTCAGGTCCATTGGGATGAATCTCTTCCTCTTGATCTTCATAYCGCTTGGATAAAATATGTGCAACAGCTTCCTCAATTGARCACCATCAGYATTCCTCGCCATGTGATGCAAGCCTGTTCAGGACAAATCGAATTACACGGATTTTGTGATGCATCAGAARCTGCCTATGGAGCTTGTCTTTATATAAAACATTATCAAAGGGGTAGAAAGCCTACCGTTCGATTACTCTGCGCTAAGTCCAAAGTAGCACCACTGAAGAAAGTATCCTTGYCACGCCTGGAACTGTGTGGAGCTTTACTACTTTCGCGATTATACAAGAAGGTAACGGATGCATTAACAAAGAAAATAGATTCTACGTATCTTTGGTGCGATTCCACTATCACAATTGCCTGGATATCAGGTCAACCTYATCAATGGAAAACTTTTGTTGCAAACCGCATCGCAGAGATACACGAATTGACTAATCAAGCTAAATGGCGACACRTAGAATCCAAGCATAATCCAGCAGACATCATATCTCGAGGTTTAAATCCAGCAGAACTTAAGCAAACTGAACTCTGGTGGAATGGACCTACCTGGCTGCAACAAGACGTCGATGACTGGCCACATGCAGCTGCCGARAAGGTGACCGAGATACCAGACGCTAAAAGGCCAATTACAACCTTGCTCGTTAACATTGGAGAACTTGCAATTTTCGATCGGTATTCATCATTGTCCCGTCTAAAGCGCGTCGTCGCATACATTCTACGATTTAAATACAACGCTYTCAATTCTAAGTCAAGAAAATGTGGATCATTAGATGTAGACGAACTTGAAAATTCTATGAATGTTTTATTGAGATGCATGCAAGAAAGAGAATTCTCGTTAGAAGTCCACGCATTAAAGTCAAATCGTCAAATTCGTCAAAACAGTCGTTTATATAATCTGTGTGTATTTCTTGATGCTAACGGTCTAATACGCGTGGGCGGGCGATTGCGTAACGSTAATATACCATACTCGCAAAAACATGGAATTGTTATTCCAGCAAAACATAAACTAACTGAATTAATCATAAAAGATGAACACTATCGAACATTGCATACAGGTGCACAAGCACTACTGGCTCACCTTCGCACACGATTTTGGCCTCTATCCGGAAGGACAGCAGTACGACGTGTGTTACAAAAATGCATAGTTTGTTTTCGAACACGTCCAATGATAAAGGAGCAATTAATGGGAGACCTTCCGGTAGARCGTGTGACCCCATCTCGAGCGTTTGAAAGGAGTGGTGTTGACTACGCGGGCCCGTTTCGTATAAAATTATCGCGTAACAAAACGGGTAAAGCRTATCTCTGCGTTTTCATATGCATGGTTACTAAGGCTGTACRTCTAGAACTAGTAAGCGATCTTACGACCACCGCATTTTTAAATTCATTAAAGAGATTTATATCACGAAGAGGAAAACCAAGCGACATGTTTTCGGATAACGGCGCGAATTTCATCGGAGCAAATAACGATTTAAGGGAACTCACCAATCTATTGACAAATTCAGATCATAACAACAAGATTCTTGATTTCACAGCTCAACAATCAATACGTTGGCATTTCATACCTCCTCATTCACCTCATTTTGGAGGATTRTGGGAGTCTGCTGTAAGATCAGCCAAGACTCATATGAAGCGAGTTATCGGAAACGCTTTRTTAAACTTTGAAGAACTCTATACAGTTTTCACTATGATTGAGGCATGTTTAAATTCGAGACCTTTATGCCCAATRTCGGACGATCCATCCGATCTATYATCACTAACGCCTGGCYATTTCTTGATCGGTCAATCGTTAATCAATATTCCTGAGCCCGAGCTACAAGAAATCGCTCCAAATAGATTATCACGATACGAGTATCTTATACAACTCAAACAGCATTTTTGGACGCGCTGGAGTCGAGAATATTTGACGCAACTGCAACAACGAGTCAAGTGGAACAAGCGCAACTCGAATATAGTCTCTYCTGGAACGTTRGTATTGCTAAAGGATGACAATTTACCACCTTTGCAGTGGCGCATGGGTCGTGTTGTTGAATTGCATCCAGRAAAGGACAATTTGRTACGGGTTGTAAGCCTAAAAACTTCCAACGGTATCATTAAGCGYTCATTAGCTAAGATATGTATTTTGCCTATTGAAGAAGGCAAAATTTAAGTCCAATTTTATATTAGCAACTTACTGATACTGTCTATTATTGTTTTTAGTTTTAATATCTACGTCATAAAACCAAAGAGTTATGCGCATTAATGTASTATGAAACATGGATTTTATTTTAACTTATTTTCATCTTAACTAGCAGTGCGATAGATTTGAGTTCATTTATAATGTAAGCTAGTTTTTTTACGCGATTGATACTTCCGTTGAAAGTCAGAGCTTTCAAGGGGGCCGGTATGTTGAGGCTATATTCTATTTTATACTGTATTCAGATTTAGATTATTTTATGTTGTGCGGCGCTTGTAGCGCACCCTCTTTAAAGGGAAGGAACTAATTTCCTATTGCCGTTTTTCTCTCTCTGAACGAGACTGCGCGCGCATTGCGATATCTTTTTTGTTATGCGTCACGTGATATAACGCTAGTGTAAACCAGTAAAATAAATTGCAATACTACAATTTACACGAATTCTATTATTAAAAAATACACGGACAACCACGTCCCCCAACACTCATTTTATAAACTATATTGACCTAGAAATAACTTTGGTCTTTGACCCTGGAGGTCAAGGTCACAGACGGGTGATTCTTTTGACTCCAACTATTATCTGAATTTTCCTGTAGAAAGCTTTTTCTGGCCGTCCGTTGCCTATATTGTTGAAAATCGAAAGACTGAATCGATCTCAAGTTGACTCATGAGTCAACCTACCTATTCGAACATAAAAATTTCTTTATTTTCCATTTCTGGAGTCAAAAGGATAGGTTCTTATCTGAAAAAACTATGTTGACCTTAAAATAATCTTGATCTTTGAGCCCAAATTCAAAGTCAAAGTCATTCCCTTTGACCCCCCAAGTTTTGTCTGAAACTTTTTTTTTAATGCGGCTGAAATATTTGAGAGCAGATCACTTGGACACGGTGCAAATGCCCACAATCACTTACAGCGACAGGTGCCTAGAGCTTTCTGTTCAAGCGCTGTGAGTGGCTGGTGGGCAATTGAACTGTGTCTATTTGAACGTCACTCAAATATTTGAGTGTCTCTAAGTTAAAATGGGACATCTTGCATGGATATATATATATATATATATATATATATATATATGTGTGTGTAAAATTTCTTGTTGATAGCACAGAGATGTTCCAAAAAGTTTGGATTTTTTGCAGCTTTTGTATATATGTGCAAAGTGAGTCAGTTAAAGTGTTACAAACGTATATTTCAGAAACAAAGCATTTTGCAGAACAATGTTTCATACAAAAATTGTTTCATTTTGAGGTATGCGAAGTGGTATTATTGATTTGACATTGGATAGTCATTTGAAGGTCACTTGAAGGTCACCTTCAATTATTAAAATGAGAACCCTAATTTCGCATTACAGATTCTTGTAGCTTACCTCAAGTGCTTTTCAAAACACTATAATAAAATATTGTCTCAATGAATATTTTCTGAGTTATAATGGCTGCGTTCAGCAGAAAAAGCAGCTTAATAAGCGCTTTGCGCTGATTGGATTATAATTTTAGATCTAAATGAAGATAGGACTATTCCTCTAGATTTAAAAATATAATCAATAAGCGCAAAGCGCTTACTAAACTGCTTTCTCTGCTGAACGCAGCCAATGCCTGAAAGTTACAATATCTTCAACATTAATATTACCCACGGTGTACCGCGTTGAAATTGCGTGGTCAGTGTGTGCGTGCATGTGTGCGTGCATGTATGCGCGCGCGCGCGCGCGTGTGTGTGTGTGTGTGCGCGCGTGTGTCGTGTGCATGCGCGTGCGTACCTGCGTATGTGTGTGTATGAGCAAAAGAGAAAAGAAACTGTTTATTTACGATGTTTAAAATGATGACCTACTAAAATACATTTTAAAATTTTTTGCCGAAAACAATCTCGGACGTGGACTAACATTTCTAGTGTCACTTCAACGCAGACTCGACGAATTCTGTTTTTTATATTTTCAGCTATTATGGGTGCAGTTGACATCATACGATCTTTCATAGAACCCCAGAAGAAAAAATCTAGCGATATTAAATCAAGTGAGCGAGCTGACCAATTGACGGACCCTCCTCATTCTTTCTATTATTTTCTAGGAAACATTTAATTCATAACTAATCTAGAACACATCGCATTATGTGGAAGTGGACCATCGTGCTGCATTCACATGTCTATCCTAACATTTAACGGGACATCTTAATTGTAAAAGAACGTCTCTTAAAAAATTGACATATATTGGGCCATTTAAATGGCTCTCGAAGAAGTAGGGACCTGTAATGCAATCTGCCACAATGCCAAACGTTCAAAAAGCCATGGATGTTGATGCAGAATTGTTCTCATCCAATGGGAATTTATATAATATTATGCCTATTAATCTGTCAGTATTTGTAAACAGCGCTTCATCAGAAAACATCAAATAATATGTAAACAGAGGATTAAGGTCAAGTTATCGATGCATCTAATTACAAAAGTTAATGTAATTTGCAAAATTGTTTCCGTACAAATTTTGATAAAAAAATATGTGGTAAGGATGAAATTTACAATTATGTAGAATTCTTATAACAAATGTTTGGCTATTCCATCCTCTGTTACGATTATTCTAGAACTTGCATATGGATTTACTGTTACATAACCAATAACATCTGCTGATTTTTTTTTCATTCAACAATTGTTGCTTATCTACGTCTTTAGGGTCTTTAGGGTCAGACCCAACCATATTAAAGAAATCTGTTTTTCAAACGACAAAATGCCATGCGGGACTTTTGTGAGTGATTTAGATAGAGTTTATTGTACATAATTTCAGCCGCCCTGTTATGTAGTTATCTCTACATTCACTCAAAATCATTAACATATTAAACGCCTCCTTAAAAGCATCCATTGTAAAAACACATTCACAAATCAATATTAACAAGTAAATGAAATGTAATGATAATAATAACGCACGGAAAGGTGTGCGTCGCTGTCGAGTGGCTCGAGAGTAAGCGCGTGAATGATAGCGCGGTGACTGCAACTGTGACAATGATTATGAATGCCACAACATTCAAGATATAGTTACATAAAAGTGGTGTAAATTCGATCATGCAACTTTCACGCGGTACATCTTGGGTAATACTAATGCCGGTGATATTGTAACTTTCAAGCCTTATATCTCAGAAAATATTCATTGAAACAACATTTTATTGTAGTATTTTAAAAAGCTTTTGAAGTAAGCTCCAAAAATCTGTAATGTGAAATTGGAGTTCCCATTTAAACAATTGAGGGTGACCTTCAAACGACTATTCAAGGTCAAACCAATGATACGCATCTCTTGCATCCCTCAAAATCAAACAACTTTTGTATGAAACATTTGTAAAATGCTTAGTTTCTGAGATATACATTTGTCACACTTTATTTAATTAATTGACTCACCCTGTATATATATATATATATATATATATATATATATATATATATAGGGTGTTTCATTTTAAGTGATATGGTCGATCTAGCGAATCGATGTTTTTTTGAAAAATTTTTCGAACGAAAGTTGCATAGTTTGAAGGGGGACACATGATGGAAATGTGAACTTGATCTTGAGTGACCTTGTCAAAATCAGATCAAAGTTATTATTGTTTTTTTAAATGGAAATCCCAATTTTTTATTACACATTCTTGTGGCTTATCTCAAGAGCTTTTCAAAACATTATAATAAAGTTACGTTTCATTGAGTATTTTCCGAGTTATGAAGCTTTAAGGCAAGATCGATCACTGATCTGGCCAATTAAGGCAAGACTGATCACTGATCCGGCCAATTAAGGCAAGACCGATCACTGATCCGGCCAACTAAGGCAAGACCGATCACTGATCCGGCTAATTAAGGCGAGATCAGTCATTGATCCGGCCAACTTAGGCAAGACTGATCACTGATTTGGCCGGTTAAGACAAGATCAATTCGAATATGTCTTTAATCGTTGATGTTCAAATGGAGCTCCATTTTCTTGTAGACATAGCCTCAATCGTTTTTCAAAATTTTGCATTGTTGAAATTAAAATATTTTGAGGAATGCTACGACAAACATTAGTTATTCGATTTTTTATGTCTCCAGATGTCGGCGAAGTTTTGTAAACAATATTTTTTATGTAGCCTTACAAAAAAAATCACACGAAGTTAAATCAGGAGACCATGAAAGTTATCGAATATATCCATATCTTCCTATCTATCTTTCATGAAAGATGTTATTGAGGTATTTCAATTTGCGTACAACACCGCCCGACACGAGACAATCGGCTACACATCGGCGTATTTCAACCACGGCCGAGAGCTAGACGGCTCCCACCCCGACGATCGCCGACGCCGCTCGCCCGCCGCGGTGTCCGATACAAACCGACGCCGCCTCGAGGAAGCGTACAAAGTCGTACGGACGAACCTCGCCCGCGGCTTCCAATGACAAGAAAATTATTATAACTTATGACGCCGGATCTGGAAGCCAACGCTTGGAGAAAAGATCCGGAAGCGCCTCCACTATCCAGCAAAAAGGAGATCTTTAATGCAAAACTCACACCGAAATACGTCGGTTCGCTGGAAATGCGTAAAGTCCTGTTTCCCGTTAGTCGAGCTACGAGATGAGAAGGGGAGATGACCGGCATGTACACGTGCAAGATTTGAAACCAACGTTCGCCGATCGTGACAACAGCAAAGGACCAACCGAAAGAGACGACGCTGAAAACATAGAATGATCGAGAAGATAACCGAAAAATCGCACCGCCTCAGGAGGGGAACATTTAGAATTAATATAAAAGACCGCTCTCAGCTCCGCTCTACGCAGAAAGTAATCTAAAATTGAGAGATGAAAGAGAAGCTGGACGCACTATTCGCGAAGGCCCACGCAGACGGGGAGGACCCCGAGTTCGAGGAAATCTGGAACCGGCTCTTGGTCCCGGCCCCGATACGACCATTGCGCATCTGCGTCGACAACTGAATGAACGAAAAACCAGTTGAAACCGAGCCCCGGGCAGCAAAACTAGACTTCAATAAGGACCATCCGATCTCTCGTCCGAGTGCCACGAGTAGGCACGCTAATTCAGCGCTTCTCGATCAAAAATGCGCGAAAGATCGCAAGCCTGATGGAAACACCACCGCCGCGACAACGGAAAAAGCCAGGCCGACCGACTCTGCCACCGACGACCAAGGCCCACCTCCAAGCTTTGTTCGGCATTGTCGGATGTGAGCGACGACGAGCACCTCACCACGGGCAGACGACCGGTCGTTCCACCACCGGCCAGTCAAACTATAACAGTGACACCGCAGCAACCAAGAACGGGAAACCCGCCCGTCATCAATGGTCGACCGCATCACGGACTGCCGTCATCTCCAGCCACCGATTGCCGCTACCGAACCAGCAGATACCGCTCCAGTATATGGGTCGACCGCCCTGCAATCTATACAGGTCAGCTTGGATGAAGGGGTTACTGTGATCGTCCATTTTGCGGTCCATGTATCACACCGATACAAAACACGAGTGGGAGAGCGCCGTTTTGCACTGCGGTTTAATTGTACCGGCCAGTGTCGATATCACCGGGAATTGCCGCAAAAATTAAACTAAGTGCCCAAAGTGCGGTACTTCAAACGAGGGGACGATGTAATGATGCACTTCGAGTGCATCATTACTAGTCCAGCCACGATCTGTAATGCATGTCTTGAACATCGCCGAACTGCTGTTAATGGCCACGTTCGATTCGGGCCTAAACGCTGCCGGCCTGAAGCGCGCCGAAGTCGCGCCGCGACGCCGCCGTCACCGTTGCTCCCTCCACAAACTCCGAGCGCTCAGGGAGAGAGTCGGGCTTTACGAACACCGGTCGCCGATTTGTCGCAGTCAGCGATCGCCCGGATATATAAATGGGTCGATCTGCACTGTCCAACGCTGACTTATCCTAGAGTCCTAGTGATCCGTCCGAAAATCACTGCGATTGAACGTTCTCAGTCGCCGTCAAGAGTACTCAACTTCCTAGCGCTCCCGGATACCGAGATCGAGCATTCTCATTCTCCGTCAAGAGTATTCAACTTCCTAGAGCTACGGAATCGCGAGTTCGCGTTTCCTACCGAGTGTACTCGACTCGTAGACTCCGTGCTCCGAGCAGCCGGATCGAGTGTTCTCGTTTCTCATTAAGCATACTCGATACTCGATCTCTTGCCACATCCACAAGAATATAGGATTGAACGTACTCATTCCCCGCCAAGCGTTATTAGCTCTTATCTAGCTTCCTCGCACCCGCGTTCTCGGGATTGATCGTTCTCAATCCCCGTCGGGCGTTCCCGACTCTCGCTCTCGCAAATATACTCCGAGGAATCGATATAAAATGGCTATCGTCCGACCTGCACGTCACATAACGCGGCACTCGCCAATCTAGGCTCTCGCCGACCGACGAGCCCTCGGGATGCAACCGCGCACCGCCGATCAAGTCCGCGCTATGTGCTCAGCCGCCGCGGCCTATCCCACGGCCAGCTTGCGGCTCGCTACGTCACACCGACCGTCAGGGCCAATCACGATGACCGTGAAAACCGACGATATCATGCTGCGCATATCTTCTGCGTGAAACCGCGCCAATCACACACTGTACATAATTTCGAACGTTGTAAATAAAGAAATCTCCAGTAATGCTGTACATATCGCTTGATTACATATAGTTAACACATACATTGTACGCGATACCTTGTATATAGTTGAATAAAACATATTATTAGTATAACCGAAAACTAACGTATCTATATCTCTACTTTCTCTACTTTCCTGACCCTGGCAGTCGGCAAACCGATCCGGCAATCCCGCCTGATCCGCCAGCGACACGAAAGCCAAACCGTCACATATATAGATAATTATGTAATTAATATAATTAATTAATTATATTTTTTAAATAATTCCTCTCGTACGCATTCGTTTTTCTTTACGTAGCTCTTTCGCTTTCTCTCTCTCTCTCTCTCTCTCTTTCTCTCGTGTCTGCGACTTACGCTATAACTCCCAGAGCACGCATTCTCTTTCACCAATAGCGTTCTTTCGCTCCCTCCTATTGCGGCTTACGCTATAGTTCCTACTCATAGAACACGTTCTCTTTTATCATAGTGTTTTCTTACTCCCTCGTGATGCGGTTTTCACCTTTTGAGATTTACAATACATTTTTTTATTTTACTACTTTATTATTATTATATTTATTATTAACATTATATTTATCTTTTATAAGAGGAGAAATAATACATATATCTTCTACACATATATCTTATATAATTAATATTTTTCATCATATCTAATATGTTTTATATATAATTTATAATAATTTTCATATTTTTGTAATTTTTAATTTTAATCTTTATTATATAGACGAAGTCTAAATAATCGCGTTAGCTCAAAGACGTCAAATGCAGATCCATAATCTTCCTTGAACGATTGAGCTGGACTATCTCCTCACAAATTCACAACATTGTTTCTTAAGTACAGGCGATCGTACCATCTACGTCTTAAATTAATGACATATCCTTTTATATCCAACTCTGCACTACTCATATACTGAAAAAATAAATTACAATATATGTATTCTTACATAAAAATTATACACAATTATTTATAAACATACATAATCGTGTCGATGGAAGAACTACAATATATACATCCAAAAATAAATGTGTACTCCTCCATGTCAATCAAGGGGATTTCAATCATCCCCAAAACACGACTGGTCATTATTCACTGTAAAAATAAAAAAAAACATTTATTAAAAAATGTTACAGTACACACACACACACACACACACACACACACACACACACACACACACACACACACACACACACACACAAAATAATTTATCGGTGGGTATCGATCTCTTTGAGTAACCTTGATCTCCTTATTTTTCAGGAAATATATCCCCTGATTTCTGTAAAATAATAAACATAAATTATTAAAAATTATAAAAAATTATTAAAAATTATTTCATAAATGCGTACACAAATAACTTATATATTCTGGTCGGAATCACACATCTATTTTCTTCGGGTATTCGTCATTAAATACTTCCTGTAAAAAAATAAAAACATAAATTATTTAAAAATTACACACATATACATTATTTACCTTTACCTGGATGGACATTAAACGTCTTCCTGCGGAGATTAAATCTAACAAATTTTTCCACACCAATCTGGATGTACTATAAATTTAAAAATTATGAATCATTACAATTATTACTATACGAAAGTTCGTATCGAATTTCATCAAACATGAATGCCACGCAATTATTTCTAATTATTTCGCATTGCATCCTTTTCTTCATTATTCCTTTTCTTTATCGTCAATTTTCCTTCGATATAGATAAAACTTTCGCATGATAACATTTATAAATCTTGCTTGTATGAATATTCTTATCACATCACTATATTCAAATGTATTGGCGTACGGATTGTACGTGTGAGTCTTAATCTTGACGATGCTGTCATCAAAGATCGACTCACCTCCAATGTTCAAGAGCCATCTCAGGTATTTCGTACGACAAGACCCAATGATTTCAAAAATTCAACGTTTGACGTAGTGAGTTTCAACGTAGTGAGTTTCTTTTTACTGATCAGATATTTTTGCCGTTCCTGCGTTAAAAAATGTGTCTCTTGTTTCGGTTTTACTTATTCGTTCAAAACAAACATTTCACGTTATATTGTTGTCTCTGTATATGCAGTTTAACGGTGATCTCTTTTTCATGAAAATCAAGCAATCGACCGTCTTGATAATGAGAATCAAGTCCGTAATGTTTCGTACAATGATCGAAAGATAAATGATCTTTACCGGGTTTTCCGATATCTTATATCCTCGTGGTAACGCGGTGAAAACTCATGTGCATGCACTTGTACGCATCCGCGGTTATATCGCACTCGATGTTTAAATTCATGATATTTATCGGTACGTCCGATTCATGCTACTGTTGCGGCTCTATACGACTTGATAAAAATTCCAACAGCGATCCAATGTTGTTAAGTTTGATGAAATTTATGCGATAAGCGCTCATGATCTCGCTCTTCATCATATTATTGTTAGCGTGAATCACCATCATAATCGTTCTCAATATTTGTCGTCTTCAAGCTCTTTGCGAAACACTTTCTTTTTCGCAATGTTATTGGGACGAGAATGTAAAATTGCATATTTCAGATGCTTTTCTATGTTTGTACGATCATATGATCCGTATGATCCTTCGGGAATAACAACTTCATTGTCAAAATAAAATTTGTTATTCGATAAATTTACGTTAGGTATCGTATAGTATGTTTCAAAATTTGTCATACCGAACTCGCGTAATCGCCATCACTCAAATCTATGGCTGGAAAATAGCTTTCCGCAAGAATGCTACTCTTGCCAGTCAGCGTAAATATCAGTGATACGTTTAAATAAATATGAGTTTAAACAGCGTAATGTCAGTTTTTAAATTGATTGTCAATTGTCTATAAAAACTGCAGACATAGCTGTCCACAATTGTTTTGACGTCATAACGTTGACATGGCATGCGATTGTATTCAATTTGCGTCATGTTGTTTTCTAAATATCGCACCAATTTCTTCGGTGATCAAAAATTGCCAAAACTGTAAAATATATAGATTTTCCCTTTTCACATATGTCAACCAATGAATACCTGGTCGATGAGTACCTCGTTATCCAAATTTATAATGCTGTTCTTATTTCGATGTACTCCCCCAATTAGTAAGGTAGTATGCATGAAAACTTTTCTAAAATACGGAATGTACATACGTTTTGCTAATTGTCATGGTTGTACGTTGGTATGTTGGTAATTACGCTCTTTGGCATTTTTAGCGTCTCTTTGACTTTTTTTCTTCGAGATCCCTCGTCTGCGCTTGTACAGAGCGAGATAAACGCCATGATTTTCTATGACACGATTATAACGTTTCAGTTCTTTTAGTTGATGTGCCGCTTTATTATCCTTTGCGATTCCCGCCGCTCCGCAGCCGACCAACGAGCTAAGTACTCCGTACAATGGCAGGATTGATAGAATACCGCCGCGTTTCGCTACCGGAAATAATCGTTTTACTTCCTTTTTCTTTTTACCGATTTTCGTCTTGGCTTTCATAGCTGCCAAACAGCAGCGACAGCAGCTTTCTCGCCGAAAGAGTCGAATTTTTCGCAATAATACGTTTCTGTGCTTTCTTAACGAATATTTTGTTGGCTATATGCTGTTCTGCGAGACTGTTGCTATAAACACGCGGCGTGTTGCGAATAAACTATGTCGTACTCGCAACATGCCGCGTTTAATAGCTTAATGCCTCAATCGTCTTTGGCCAAAGGTTCTTTTAAACGTGTTCTTGGGTTGCAAAATTGATATCCAGGATTATGTAATTCGAAAGAAAGTGCATTTATCGCGCGATTTGACAAGCTGCAACCTTTTGTTGACATTCACCACAGTGCTTTATCAATGATGTTGATCCGTCAATATGCGTTTGATGATATGGTAAATTATAATATTTCAGACACCGATGATATTGTTGAACTTTTGAATCAGTTTTACTATGCTTGAGTAATCTGTCCTACAATAAATCTATACAATGATAAAACTGTCGTAACAAAACGACTTTCAGTATATACTGTAACTGTTCAGCGATTAACCTTTCCTAATTAGGTTTTTTTTCAGCAGATTTTCTTGAAACTTTGCATACCTACGGTTTTTGGATCCGATTCTGAATCTGAAGTCAAATTTTGAAAATTCAATATGGAGGACCTAATATGGCTGTCATTGTGTAAAAAATTAGAAACGTGAATATATTAAAAATGTGAATATATTTGTAGTAAATCCATTTTTTGGATTATGTTAAAAATGTAAGATTAAATTATAAAGCTTATTATCAAGAACTCAAAAAGGTAGATACAATACAGGCGATATTTTATATTGCTTTGTATATAATTTCTGTATGTGATATAATGCTTCTAGCAACCTTGAATATTTATGAATTTTTATCTCAAAAACGACGCATCTAAGCGAAATATAACAAAAGATTTATATTGTTTATATTGTATTTATATTGTAAATTTTGTGTAGAATGCGGTCATATTTTTCCAAACTTAAAATTTTCAGTTTATATTCCCATTCACCATGTTGGATCAGCCATTTTAAATTTTAAATTTTTCAGTTTCGACCTCACAGAGTTGCGCTCGGCTATCCATTTGACGAAATCGTCACACGAATCTATGTGCGTAATGGAGGGGGAAAATCGCTGTGATGCCCGGGCTTGAAATCGCATCACTGCTTCCCACTGGCAGTAAAAGGTTAAATTGTATACATCACAATTGTCTGACACGATAAGAAATATTTTGATTACTGAGCTATTTCGCTCTACGTACCTCTATAAATAGGTCTGTTCTCGATATTGTTTTCAATTTTTTTGTGGAGAAAAATGCGGTTCGCGTGACAAGTCGCAGACGATCAAAGTGACTAATTTCGACGACAAGATACAATCAGTGTCTGAAAAAAAGATACGCAAGCATGGAGATATGCTTCCGATTTCTATACGCGGCATTATCTGCGGTTAAACTGTGACAAGACAAACGTGTTGATAAGCTTACTGGGAAACATTCGTATGATGTACACTTCGAGAACGTATACGTATACTCGAAATCGCTGCTATCGAGAAATATCAGTACTTGGAAAATTTACTGACACTAATAGAAGAAATTGGTTATTTTACATTCTCCAATAACGGCGACATCGTTCCGCTGAGGCTCTTCTAAATTCCATTTTTATCTAATTTAACGACGTGGCATGCGACAAACAAGATATTATAAGAGAATACTTTGCAATGGATCGACACGCAGATGTTGACTGCTTCTATCTTTATCAGGCGTATGCAAAGATAACAAAACATCTTATATGTGATAACGCGAATCTATTGATCCTGTTCAAACAAGATAGTATCAATCTGAAACATATGTTTCGATGTTAACGATCACGTAAATACCGACGATATCTTACAAGGATTTCTGTGAATTGTGTCGCAGTTGTTGGAAGCAAAAGTATTGTAATGATAGACAAGGACAGCGCGCTTACAGATGGGCGATATAGAAAAGGGTTCAACAACTTTATCGTACACGGTTAGTTACCGCGTCAATACCTCGATTAGACGTTTCTGACATGGACCATAAGGTTCGCGAAAGAATAGCGAAGTGGATTGCAAACGAGTGATTTGATTCGAAAATATCGCGCTTTGAAAACCGGTAAAATGGAGGAAAATGTCGCATTGGAAAGGCACTTTAAGCCCGTCATCGAATATTTAAAACAGATTGTTAAAAACACCGTTAGCGATGAACCTGTCAAAGATCCGATTAAGAATGAAACGTTCTTTTCTGACGAAGAATACATGGATCTGAAACCTAAACGAAAACGATCGAATGCTTCGTTCGAAAATTCTTTCACTCCGATTAAATCAATGTCGAAAACTGTGCCGTCTTCGGATGAAACACCCAAAATTTTAAAACCGCGCGAATCGTATGAACATTCGCATGCTTCCTTTGTTGAAGACGTTCACGAAACTGCCGACAAAACGCTCGAAAGTCCGTCAGACAAGCTTTTCAAACGCGGCAAGGTCGTGAGACGTTATACAGTCAGCTGGGACTACTGAGACAAAGATACGTGAGCTCTTCTCGATGGTGACAGAAGAAACGAGAAATCGATCATGTTTACGGCGTGCGACATCTCAGCGACAATGGTACAACGTTCGATAATAAACGATTCGACATAGGCATGGACGATTCCATGATCATAGATGGAGTAAAGTATAAAGGTATGCCTGGTTTGTATGAATTAATTTTCAAAAGTATTCTCGACGACGCCGTCTACACCGAGAATAATAAACAACGTATAAAAGTATATTGGTAACAAATGTTCATCGACGCATCATAACGTGCAAAATTTAATAACAAGGGACACAAGTACAAACATATCATCGTTCGTTAGTAAAAGGCATTGCTAGTGTACTATCAGTCATGACATTAAATGGCAATAAGATCAATTATTATGTTCATTAGAGCGACCCCAACGAGCTTGTGGATCGCCTCTGATTGTTCGATACATCCTGTCGAACGGGCAACAACGCTCACGATAATGAAATCTTGTTAATTATCGAAGAATTTCGCGAAGCCAGTCTTATTATAAATTAAATCGCGCGATACGAATTATTTAGTCAATATCGAGATACCGATCAATAAATTTGGTATAAAAAGTGGACTTCTTGAAAGAAGAAGTGGAACAGAATCTATGGACAATCAATGAAATGGATTATTCAGAAATTACATGACTTCTGCGATAACACTTTGCGTGGTTACAGCTGACTTTGACACAAAATTGCACAAGATTCGACATGTAGCATTAGATGATGGCGATGTCACCAACAAGCGTTACGTACGACAGAGCAGACAAATTCTGAAAGATCAACAGAACGAAATCAAAAAGAACATTGCGACGCTCCAAAATAATGTACAGGTTATGAGTAGATAAACGAGTTTCAAAAGATGATTGATCGCGTCAAATAAATAAGACTATGTGTACATCGAATCTCTCTATCATTTGCATGTCATACTCTGTGATGATAAGAAGAAGAAAACTTCGAGAAGCGGCGACTGGTGGAGGAATTGCAGGCTCCGGCGAGAAAAAATTTTCCACGAAGACATACTTTACGGATATGATGACCTGGCAGGCTATGTGATCGAGATGCGCCCTTATACGCGATTCAATTACCACTACATTCTCATCGTCATCGACATGTTGAGCAAGTATGAGCCATACCGTTGAAAACCAAGAGTGGAAGTGAGATGGCTAAAGCGATCGCAAAGATAATTCAAGACGATGAAAGATGTCCAAAAAATTTACAAATCAACATGAGAAAGGAATTTTACAATGTAAACGTACAGAAACTCTTGAAAAAGCATGACATTAATCACTATTCAATATACTTTGTAATGAAGGTACATCGAACGTGAACGGTTCAATCATTGAAGAATGACATGTGGAAACAGTTTATTTTATATACAATGGAAATTATAAGTGGATCGACTTGTTACCGCGTTTCGTATCAGAGTACAATGCGCAAAAGTACGGACTATCTGTATGTGACTCATCGATGTTACTCCCACGATCGGTGACAAGCTTTTAATCACGATGTACAATCGCATAAAAATCGCCGCATCCGCGCGATTTAAAGTGGATAACTTGGTACGTGAAAGTAAATTTAAAACAATCTTTGAGACAGGTTACACGTCAAACTGGATCACGAAGGTGTTTAAAATCACCAAAGTGCAGAAAACTAATTTCATGACATATCTACTGAAAGATTACAAAAAAACCTGTCGTTGGAGGATTCTACGAATATGAGTTGCATCGCATTGCTAATCCTGATGTATATTTTGTTGAAAAAGTGTTACACAAAAGGAGAGATGACGTTTACGTGAAATGGCTAGGATTGATAATTGAAAATTTTATTTAATAATTCGTACAATTTTTGAATACGTAAGGATAATGTGTTATGAAAAAATAAAGTTTTTTTTATTACAAAATTTTATTATATATATATTCATATGTTTATTACAACCTATTACATTTGTATTTATTTACAATAAAACGTATTAAAAATATAAAAACATATGACAAATAAAATGTATTTTTTTTATTTAGAAAATACGTATCTATAATGATATTTTATAACATCTCCATGGCAGCATGTCGATAGAATTGAGCGTAATGTATCTCTTATCATCGTACGGACTTAGAGCGATTTTCATTTCGAATATCGTGTACACCTCGTGCAATTTGGATCTTATGCAAGACTTTCAGTTTTGTCTCGCAAGCACCGCGTGTAAACGTTATCGACTTTGCTACGACGTTATTTTTGATGCTTTTGATGACTTTTTTGTATCTTTCTTACCGTCAACACACAAAACATATATCCTGTCTCTTATACACATCTAGATGTGTATAAGAGACAGGCATATATCTTTGCCTTAAACCCGATGAAGTTATAATCGCACCATTGTTTTCGTCTCTCATCAAACCCGGCATTTTTTTATTAGCGAGCGGAATACCGTACACATTATCACGTAATCACTTGTGTCGAATCTATTAACGTCATGTTTCATGATCTCATATACATCGTCGCATTCAATATAGTAAATGAGACTGTTCGTATCAATGTTACTTTGCATTTTTCGCGATACAACGATAACATACACTCGTGATGAAATTCGTACAAATATGTTTTGGATATGTCAAGAATGCACATGTAGATTGGTTTGTCGAACTTCACTTCAAGTTTACGCACTTTTATTACGACTAAATTTTCCAAAAAGACGCTACGACTGTGGAAATTTGGTTTCGCGATCATTGCCTTTGCGTCGTATCTCCCGTCCCAACGCGTCAAAAGTGATGACACATCGACATGATTGCGCACATTCTCCATGATTTTACCAAACATCGCGTTATTCATTAATTTATATAAATTTTTTTTCGAAATCATTGTTCGCACATGTTCTAAATTTTATATTGAATTCAATATAATCGCGAAGCCAGATTGGAGATTGCGCAAATTGTGATACGCGGTGAATTTTCGTTAATTGCAGTTCGTGTCGTACGCATTGTTGTAAGTTGCGATAATGAATGACGTAACGCTTTTTATTATATAAAGTTACGAGGAGCTTGTCCTGCCGTTTACAGAGCGATTTATTGCGTCGGAACGTTAGGTTCGCGTGAGCATCGTGCAGATATTGCGGATACTCCAAGTCAATCTTGAGAATGTAACCAGTTGGGGAATCTAGCGCAATGTCCATAACGTTAAAATTGATTATATCGTCGACTCATCAAAAATCGGGATAAAGTAATGGTTGATACATCGCCCAGCCGTACAGGTTGTTTACATCAAAATACATTAAGTACGACGAAGGTATCGATGTCAGACTACATATACATGTTGGTTTGCGCGTATCTTGGAACATTGATTCAGATCGCCGCGTATACCATATTCAGTGAACATGACTATATCGATATCAGTGAACAGTTCGAAAATAATACGCGTATGTTTCAACATCGCGTCTCACGTAAAACTTGTATAATAATACATACGATCAAATCCGTAACCCGTGATGCAACTATCGCAAAAGTTTTCAAAGTTATTGGCCAACAACAAGATATCTGTTTTAAGATATAAATCGCTGTACTTGCCAAGCGTACGAATGGAAAACCGTTGCCAAACGTTGACAGCCTGCGTAATCGCTCTCAGATACGATATCGCCTGTTAACGAATTGTAAAACGAATCGCGCGATGGTAAACACGTCTTCTTCAACTTTTCGAGTCAATGTACTCGTACGGAAAGACGCTCTTTCGTGTCAGTAAATCAAAATTTT
The DNA here is from genome assembly GCA_037157785.1 of Cephalotes varians. Taxonomy (NCBI): domain Eukaryota; kingdom Metazoa; phylum Arthropoda; class Insecta; order Hymenoptera; family Formicidae; genus Cephalotes; species Cephalotes varians. Next base: position 19,934 of record JANQDE010000299.1, read on the forward strand.
CTACGGATAATTCACAAAATTCACATTGCAATATTCGTAACATTAGCGGACAGGATAATCTTCACGTTATATATTAAATTTTTTAATTCTCCGGTAAACCACTCGACGCAATTTTTATCGCGATGAGATACGCAGATAACGAATTATCGTACGAACAGTGTGCATAATACATACTAAATATCCGATGATACTGATCCGTGTAGCTAGATGTTTCCTCCGTCTCCGTCTTCTCCAAAATGTATTCCAAGTCGATGTACACGACAAACGAGACTTGTTCCTTCCTGTAGTTGTTGAAATTCAACCACTTGTCATCATCGCTCGGTAATCTGACACAATCGTTCATCTCTGCGCAGTCCGCAACGTAAGTCTCCAATTTTTCGAGTTGAAGTAATAAAAACATCTGCAAAAGAAATACAATTCATTGTTTTTCTCAAAAAGTTATAAAATATTTATTTATATATATTTATTTTTAATACTTAAACATTTTTTTTATTCACTGTATACGTACCGGTCGTAAAAACATTTCTTGTTTTTTTTCTACTGAGTTGCAAACTGAGACGGGATAGATTTTTTACGCGAAATGTCCCATGTCATCGTTGTTCTGTACATACAGCAAATAACCTCGACCAATCGACGAGTCGTATCGGAAAAATCGAGAGTTCTTTTTTCTTCTCAATGCAGTATACATTGGTGGAAATGTCGTTGAGATTTTCAAACTTAATTTGATTCAATATCATTAGAAATTCAATGTCTTTCAGATTTAACACTGATGCATAATCAAAATATGAGGTTTTCCGTTACAGTTCTTTTTCAGAGGATGTAGAGTGGCTACCACTGACCACGCAAAACACGCAGTGTTTGTCCGTAGATTGCACGTTGACTATCGCTCTCTTCATCATAATTTCCGGTAATTCGATGTAATATCTCGCAAACAAAAGATTGTACTTGTTCATATTAACTGTTAAATTGAGTATACGCGCTCACTCGCTATCGTTCTTGGAATTCCTCCAAATCAGCAATACTAAAGTAGGCTCGATAACACGTAACTTATACCACTTTCGCTGCTCAGACGAACGAAAGAGTTCACAGTTTCTTGTGTTGACACTCTTGTTTGCGCGTTTGTCCCCACTACAAATTCATTATTAAACATAATGTTTATCTTGAGAGCGTCATGCTTCTGTAACACATGATCAAGCATTTCACTCGCATCTTCGAGAAACTGACGAAGTCTGACTGTTCGATATGCCTAGAATTCATTACATCAGTCGGTATATGACTTTCAACTGTATCTATCTTGCGCCATCTGAGTCCTGCGCTGTATCAGGCGCCCGCATACACGAATCGTCCATGTACCGAATTTTTCAAACTTACAAATCTCGCAATACGTGTGACCAATGATTGTTTGTTGCCAATTAATAATCGCGAGCACTTAATTTGATTACGTTCATCTAGTGGTTTGATGAATTACAACGCTATTTTCACGCGATAAATTCATTTATCGTATTCAATCGAGGATTGCTCCGTCAAATCACGCTCCATTTGCTTCATATTATCTTTTTCATAGTATCAATTCCTTTCACTGAAAAAACATTTTGAGAAATATATTTCAATCAGTCTCGATAACAGTTTATATATTACTTGGTGCAAATTGGGCACATGTTACGGTATTATTTGAAACAATGGATCCCGAACAATATAAACGATCGATAAATACATATGGACTGATGTCGTGCTTTCGAACAGCGCAAAGATGTTAAAATAGATCACTCATTCTTACGATACACGATGAACAAAACTTTACATTGATTTGAGTATAATAAAAATATAAGCAACACATCTTTTTCATGTCACTCAAGGTATTAATTTCAGCTTGGTTTAAACCACGATATATTATTTCAGTTACATCATCCTCTATATCACTTTCAAAACATAAATCATCCATGACAGAACATGATCTTCATCCATTTCTTCTTGTTCCATTGATTTCTTCATTCATTTCATTATCATGAGGTACGATATTCATATCTCTTTTTATCTCCATTTCATGATGAGATGCAATTTCCATACTATTTTAATGTAATAGCTAGGACTTCCAACTTCACTACTAACAGGATGTTTCTAGTCTTTTCGTTTTATATGTTATTGATGATGTATCGTTTGATACGATGCATTTATTTTTGTTTGCGAGTGTTCGGGACTATTTCATCGCGTTGTAAAAAAGCAAATTCTACATTTCTAAAAAGCATAGGGAACAGATAGAGATGCTATCTCAAATTGTTCGTCGATAACATGTTATCTTTGTAGCAAAAAACTAACATTTTTTCTTAAAATATGTGAATAAAATGCTAAATTCCAAACATTCAGAGTCATAAAAATGGGATCTTTCTTACATGCCATTACGTGATTTATGATAAGCATTTTATGATACACAGAAACTAAGTCAGATATGTAAAGATAAGTAAAAATTCCATGATACGACTCTGATAAATGTGGGGATACACAATTTAAAAGAGCTCTAGTGACACATTAGCCCCGGTCTACAATAGATGTAGTAAGCCTTAAGAAGTTGACCAATCACACTCGAATTTGAAGAGAATAATCGATTATGATTGATAATTTTCTTACGGCTTAAGGCTTACTATATCTATAGACCGGGACTTATTGTTAGTCGTTCTGCGAAAAAAAGAACATAGAAACACGTCGTTGTTCATCGATGGTTCATTTATTTCGCGACAGAAAACTTGGATTTATTGGCAATGCGATTATTGGCAATGCGACATGGTGTATCGAGCGTAAAACATGGCAAGTATATCATAATATCAATGTTTGTGATATGCATTTTAACGATTGCGTATATTCATATCTTAATACATAACATTGTGTGATTCGCGGTATTAATCAAAATTGATCAAAATTACAGCGCAACTTGTCCATATACAGATAAGAAGGGATATATATACTCAACGTTGTTGAAGAATATAATGATATCTATATTGAAGTAATAAATTGTGTAGAATAAGAACTTGAAATGATGCGAAAAAAATAATTTCCATATTGAGCGTGCCACTGAAAGTACGGAATGGAAAACATTGAAAAATGTGAAATGGGAAGCTCTAATTAAAGAAACTATGACAACATTATTGATTCAATCGGTTATTGAATACGTACGGCCCTTATTGCAAAGCAAAACTATCGAAGATATGTGGAAGAGATCAGTATAAAAGAGATCTATGGCTTATTACTACATTCAGTGGAAGAACCGATCCTAGATCTAGAGTATACTAATGAATATGTACGAGGGTATGAACTATTACGTTCCGGTTCAACATGATGAAGTGTACGATTGTTTCAATTGTATAAATTTTTTTTATACATTTTTTTATACACTTTTTTAATACGTTATAGATTTTGTACAATTGATGTATATGTATTTTTACAGTACATCTTCTTCTTATGATTCAGTTTCAGAATCCCGTTACACACTTCGTATCTTGGAAAGGAGATTTGCCTTAATAGCCAATGTTTATAAGTATCTGAATATCGATATCAATGTGAGATCTATGTCTTCTGTGGAAATGCTCCTTGGCGATAATAAAGGCAATTATATTGCCTCATGTAATGTGGAAGACATTCATCGAGAGACGTGCACATATTGATTTTTGCAGTCAATTGCGCCTTCATCATTATCGATTCAAGATCTGATTGTGGATCACATTAAAATATGAAACATAAATATTATAAAACTAACATTGCATGATATTTGTTTATTTTTTTACATGAAACCAGCGACTATATTATTTTTATTTGAACTCTATTTTTATTTGAAATATTGCGTAGAGCATGCATATCTCTAGTTGTGTCAGAATATTCACATGATCAGTGAGAAATTTAAACATTTTACAACTATTTTAAGACAAAATTGTATCACCAATAAGTGCAATGCGACAAAGACTTTACGTAGAGTTTATAATCAAAATTCAATTATGGATTGTGAACTACTGGCATATGCTTTGGATAATATTGTATATAATGCATTACATGAAAAATAAATGTATATGTTGCATTACATGAAAAAAATATATATATAAATATATAAATATATTCATTTTAAATTATTTAATAAATTAATTCATGTACCTTTGTTCCCCTTTGTTTCAATTATATGTTGCGACAGATAATACAAATTATTTTCTTTTGTATCTTTAATAAATGTAAAAATAAATATAATAATAAATATAATAATAAATAATTAAAATTAAAAAAATGTATTATAAATTTCAAAACAGTTGGATACGGAAAAAGATGAAAACCGCAACGGGAGGAAGAGAGAGAACGCTATAGGCGAGAAAGAAGAAGTATTCTACGGGTGGGAACTATAGCGTGAGCCACAACGGGAGGGAGCGAGAAAACCCTATGGGTGAGAGAGAATGCGTGCTATGGGAGCTATAACGTAAGCCGCGAGAGAGAGAGAGAGAGAGAGAGAGAGAGAGAGAGAGAGAGAGAGAGAGAGAGAGAGAGAGAGA
>JANQDE010000299.1:26596-44006 GCA_037157785.1 Cephalotes varians
TATATATATATATATATATATATATATATATAATTATATATAATAATTATATTAATTATATTAATAATTACATTACAATAATTACATTAATAATTATATTATTATATTAATTCTATTAATAATTATATTAATTATAATAATTAATTAATTAATTAATTAAGATATTTATTAAATGGGAGGGAAAGAGGACGGCAGACCTGGATTTCCTCTCTCCGCGTGACGTCATACTACCTCCGCACCGCAAGCCCTTCTATGACCCTCCAACGTACGCTCCGATGATGTTACGGCCCTGTGACGTCACCCCCGTCATACCCCCGCATCCTCATCCCGCATCACCTTAAAACCCCATGAGTTAGAAATCCCGCCTTATATTCCTACTTGCGTTGTCGTGAAAGAACACAATGTTTTTCCGATTGACAAGAGAGAATTGTTTTCTGAGGAGTTCATCTTGATCTCGTTAAAGTTGTCCGAGTAGATGTCGGCAGTGATTGTTTGATTATAATTGAGAAGTTCATAATATATATCAGCTATTGTCCATCAGACACAAAACAAAATCTGCTAATGGAGATTAGCTTTTGGTGTGTGTTGCGAGCTCACAGACTAACATCCATTAGTATTAACCCATTAATGTCTGAAGTGACCAAAATTTTTCGTTGATTTCACTTAAGAATTTACGATGAAAACATTGTAGAATATTGATGAAATATACATATCTTAAGGTTTTCGGGTCCGCTCTTTCTGAATCTGTTGTCAAAATCATGAAAAAATCATTTCTAATATCGATTTTCCATCATTCTTTTCGGAAAAATGCAATTTTTACCTGCCGATTTTGTTTGAAGTAGCAAGCCTCACTTCGATTCGGCGTCGAATAGTACTAAAAAGTATACCAGTGTGATCTTTGAAACTTTTACTTGAAATATGTATAGATGAAAAATTTTTTGAGTGTTGATTTTTAATATGGCGGCTTTGTAATACGTGTCACCATGAGTATCACAGACACTGTGAGAAACTAATAAAAAAACTAAAAATGCATTTTTATGGAAAAAGTATAAGAATAAAAGATCCTTACTTCATCAAGTTCTTCAAAATAGCTGTCCAAAATTAGGGCCCAATATAATTTTTAGATCCTATTTGGCCCAAATCATGTTTTTTTATGTAAAATTCGTATTTTTCACACTGAATCTACATTACGTTTTAATATATACCGTCCGAATTTGAAAATTGGACCTTACGTAAGTCCTAAAATTCAGGCCCAATGTGAATTTTAGGATCACATAAGGCCCAAATCTGGCTTTTTGGCGCAAAACTCATACTTTCCATTCCAGATTCGCGAATAATTCGATGGTCAAATATGTATTTTATATGTATACGTGAGGCCCAGTTTTTGTCTTCAGAAAATACTTTGAACATTTAATCCTTCGTGGGATTCAATTCTTAAATACAAAATATGAGTTTTGCGCCAAAAAGCCAGATTTGAGCCTTATGTGATCCTAAAATTCAAATTGGGCCTGAATTTTAGGGTCACCATCTTGAAAAACTCAACAAATGAATAACTTTTATTCGAATTCGTTTCATATAAAATTGCAATGACAACGAGTTACTCTAAAGATTTCCTAAGAATAAAATGATAACCACGGGCTTACGTAAGGCCCAATTTTCAAATTTGGTATATATTAGAACGTAAAATTTGAAGTAGATTTCGGATTCGATATGAAAAATATGAATTTTACATAAAAAAACATGACTTGGACCAAATGGGACCCAAAAATTACATCGGGCCCCAATTTCGAGACAGCTATTTTGAAGAACTCGATGAAGTAAAGATCTTTTATTCTTATACATTTTCCATAAAAATGCATTTTTAGCTAGGTTTTTTTATTAATTTCTCACAGTGTCTGTGATACTCATGGTGATACATACTACAAAGCCCCCATATTGGAAAATCAACTATCAAAAAATTATCCAACTATACATATTTCAAATAAAAGTTCCAAAGACCCCACTGGTATACTTTTCAGTACCATTCGACGCCGTAATCGGAATGAGACTTGCTACTTTAAAAAAAATCGGCAGGTAAAAATTGCATTTTTCCGGGAAAAATGGTGGAAAATCGATATTAGAAATGATTTTTCCATGATTTTGACAACGGATTCAGAAAGAGCGGATCCGAAAACCTTAAAATACGTATTTTTTATCAATATTTTATAACGTTTTCATCATAAATTCTATGTAAACGGAAATCAACGAAAAATTTTGGTCACTTCAGACATTAATGGGTTAAACTTAATATTGCTATACGTAATCTATTTTTTGCAAGTTAAAAATAGGTCTAAAAGAAGTTCAGTATTATAGCATGAAATCAGCCACGAGCAGATTATATAAATCGCTGTAGTTTGTTGTCTGCAGTGAGACCATGTGGAATTCACTTGCTAAACTTTTCTAATGGCAGCTATAACTTAACAATTTCTTCGTTAACATTAAATCTTCTTGCAAATTGGTGTGCATCAAAGTTAATCAGTGCCTCTAATTCTTCATCATTAATAATTCATCATTAAACAGACATCCTTCTAGATCGGGATTCGTCTTTGAATGTTTCATCATCAAAAGAAAACTTTTTGAACGAGTTTTGTACTGAGCGATTACTATGTTCTCTCCAAATGCCTTGCAAATGTTTCGTATAGCCTGTGTCGCTTTAGTGTCGAGTTTAAACTCGTACAATAGACAGGCACGAATAACCTTCGAAGTGGCTTGTCACATGATTGATCTCAGATCTCTAGGGATGCCTTCCATTTGACAATCTTTCCAATGACACAAACCGACACAAATGTCATTCTTGGAATCAAATGAGTAACAAAGATAAAACGACTTGTGTCAACTTGTGTCGCTAAATGGAAGGCACCCAATATACACTGATTGGTTTCTTCATTATCAATTAGATCTTGCTTTTCAATCGTTAAATCTTGATTTTCAATAACAATTCTAGCGGCATCTACAGTATCTCTGCATAAATCTCGTTGAAACTAACTACTCATCAAAAACTAAAAACCTTTTTTGGAGATCTGATATATTTTTTCCCTTTTCTATATGTTAGAGAATATTAAAAAATAACTTTAATTAATTAACTAACTTTAATAGTTTGTTCATATAATCAAATCGTGATTAAAATCATATCAATCAAATAATCAAATATCCAATATACAAATTTAGACAATCACTATTATACATATCGCATAAATTTTGTTGAAGAGTCTTAGCAAAAATATTAAATTTAAAAATGAGTTGATTTAGCATAATTAAAAAGCATATTTAAAAAATTTCTATTTCATTGAAGAATAGAACACTAACATAGTGCAATAATGAAAAATTTGTTAATTGTATCAAAAGACGCGGTAATGTCTCGCGATAAGTTTTCCTTTTACGAAACCGGCTGTATATTTATGTGAACCAGCGAGTTACGAGCATCTGAGATTATCCGATCTCAATAAAGCTGAATCAAGTTCTGAGTAGGCTAAACGATAGCTTGAGTTTAAATTACATCATAAAAATATTTTTATTTTTCCTCTGTCTTATGAGTGGAGATTTATTACGATGCAAAATCCGAATTAGAAATTTTATTTTGAGAAACGTCGTCATTGTTGTTGCCATTATTATCATTACAAAATTATTTTTTTAAGAAAAGGTAAAAACGGCAATAACTTTTCACACGTAGCTTGAAATAAAAATTGTTGTATCAAACCCAAGTGGTATTATCCTTAATTCTTAAAGAATAAAATCTAAATAGTATGTTTCTATTAAAAAATCAAAATTACATTAGCCTATTCAACCCAAGTGATATTATATAAAAGATTTAATATTAATAACTGGCGTTAAGTTATAATCTTATTACCTCGAAAATTAACTGTTGTACTTTTAAAAAATAAAATCCAATGATATGTATTTTTGTACCCATTCGAGAGTTTTCCTAAATCCAAGTGGTAATAACTTTCTCTTAATTCTTCTTCAAAAAATTATTATCATAAAATTTGGCTACCATATGTAAATTTCAATGGAATAAAAGAAACAATTAAAAACAAACAATTAAAAAGGTAACAGTGAAAATGAAAAAATTTAATTAAAGTAAAAAATTTTTCATGTAAAAGAACTTGGCGCTGCTAGATCGAATAAGGAAAACAGTAAAAACAATTTATATTGTAATAATTAATTTAATGTTATATGTATTGAATAAAAACAGAAATTACTGTTTGATATTAATCAAGATTACAATAATATAGCTTTTTAAATATATAACTTATATATTAAATAAAATTAATTTTAAACCTACTCCACACAATTGTGATGCATGCCTTACAAATCTCACCTTATTATCCTATATTTAATTCTATTTCCCAATAAATACACACAAGAAATCGAGAGAGAGAGAGAAATTTATATTCTATACTTACTATATACTATATTCTATATTCTTAATTCTATAATTCGCATTCCCGTTACTTGTCCGTACATAATTATTATTTCTACTCCCGTTGTATTTCTTAAATTATTTTCATTGTTTTTCTTATTTGAACATAATTATTCATGTTTTTACTATCTTGTTATATTTCGAAGTATAGTAGCGCTTAATTTTCTTACATTAAAAATTTAATTAAATTAATTTAATTAATTTAAATTAATTAATTTTTTTATTTTACACTGTTATATTTTTAATTGCTTGTACTCCTCTGTCTAGGGCACTTCTCTGTCTAGAGGATGTAAAATTGAATGTTTTTCAAAAGTGATTAATAGCTAAATGAAGAAATCAAAGTGTGTAACAATTTGAGATCTTTTTTATTGACACTTTAACATAAACTTTACGTATTTATTATTGCCCGAATATTATGTCTGATATTAGGCGATATCTAGAGTGTAATATAATGGTACCGAAATTTCCGAGGTCTCCGCCGTTGTACAAAATTTATTCCCCAAGAGCTAGAACAGAAAATCAAAATTTTTTACAATTAATAATGACTTCTTAACTATATGAACTAAACAAAAAATAAAAAATATTAATTTTTCACTAAATGACAGCGTTGTAGGAAAAAAAACAGTTTTTCTTTTCGCTGAAATTTCTGTGCTTTCTTATTAAAGCTCTGAAAATTAAAAAACTATTCGAGTTATCATAAAATCTCTAGTTCATGCAGTAGCGACACTTAATTCAAATATGCGTATCACATTTCAAGTTAATCGGATTATCAGAGTTTTATACAACGGAAACTTTAAAAACATGATTTCGAGAAAAACGCCTTTCAAGTTCTCGGTAAAAAATTTTTTATATAAGAATATATATAAATATATATAATATATAAATATGTATAATTGTATACGAAATATGTCCATATATATCCATACTTTTTCGTTTTGTAAAATTACTGCTTGATACAAAAAAAAATAATAGTATAATAATGAGAACACAAAAAATAATTAAAAAGATAATTTTTGCATTGTTTCTTTTATAAAAAGTCAAATTAAAAAAATAAGAAAAAATTGCTCATATACAATTATATATAATAATATATAATTATATATAATTGTACAAAAGCAATTTTTTCTTATTTCTTCAAACTTGACTTTTTGTAAAAGAAACAATGCAAAAATTATCTTTTTAATTATTTTTTATGTTTTTCTAATTATTATTATTTTTCTTGTATCAAACAGTAATTTTACAAAAAAAAGAAGACTATATGGATTTATATGGACATATTTTGTATATAAGTATACATAAGTATGTTTATATATGTTTAGATATATTCTTATATGAAAAAAATTTTTATCGAGTTTTAATAACATATTCAAATTAACATAAAAAAAAATCATTTTCTACCTTCAATCAGCTATTCCTGGTCCATACAAACATCCTTCATGTTCTTCGTAGTACTTCGTAGTACTGTTCTTCAGTTTATCTTCTTTCACGTGCTAATACCTCATGGTTCCAATTTATGCTTAAGTGCGCTTCGTGCATTATTCACTTTGATCATAAATAACTTTAACTATGATCAGAATCTGACAAAAACCTTTTGATCTTATTTTACACTTTAATGTATGGATTTATGAAAAAAAATCGACTTTTTGAAAATTCTAGACTGAGAAAAGCCCTTAAATCTTTCATTCTATTGTAATATACATAAGAAAACACATTTCATGATATAATTTTCTAATATAATTTTTTGGAGGAAAAAATTATTACCACTTAAATTAGGAAAATTCTTTGTGTGGATACAAAAATACATGTCACTTGAATTTTATTCTTTAAAAGTGATTATATGATAGTTAATTTTCAAAGTAATGAGATTATAACTTAACGCTAGTTATTGTGATATCAATTTTTTTATACAATTTTTTATACAAATGATATATATCACTTGGATTGAGTAAGGTAATGTAATTTTATGATTTTTGAGTAGAAATGTATCACTTAGGTTTCCCTTTTTTTTAATTAAAAATAATCACTTGGGTTTGGAAAAACAATTTTTTCTTCGAGCTGCGTATGGAAAATTTATCGTCTTTTTTTACCTTTTTTTAAAAAGGTAATTTTATAATAATGTATACTGTTATGTTTAAAAGAATTAAAAATACTAGATAAATATAATAAAAGATTGAAATAAGAACAAAATTATTTAGGTTTATTAAAGAAAATTGTCAAATAATGATGAACGGTGTCCATCGATCGGTGAGATTTGCAATTCAAAACAGTTAAGAATGGGTTTAGCGCTGTTAAATTCGATCCTGTCCAAAAAAGGAAAAAAAAGAAAACTTTGCGATAAGGCGGATTCTACAATCCGGAAAACTGCGTTTTATCAGAAATGCTAGGACGTGATCGTGAATTCTAGCTTTGATGCGGATTCGCGTTTTTACGGGCTGCGCAATAAATCCGATGTCCAGCCGTTCGGATTTCGCGGACGTACAAATATCGGAAATGGAAAACCGATAAATAACTTCGAATGCGAGATTAACACTGAGATACAAATTAAAACGCTTATAATCAAATCGTTTGTTTCTGTTATCGAGACTAGTTATCCAGACAAAATCAGAAAACATTTCACACCTTACAGATTAAATTGTATAATTGCTATCCTACAATATTTCATAACAATAAATTTAATAATCATTGTTTTTTAAAAAATTTATGAAATAATTAATATTTGTATAATTGAAAAAGCCATTCATAATTGTACATAATTTTTTGCAATAATAATAATTATTTTTGTATTTATATTTTTATAATTTGTATTTACTATATAATTATATATTATATATAAGTTACATCGAATAATTATTACCACTATATTTAATCATAAATTTTAATGATTTATGAAAGATTTGAGATATTTCAAGAATTCAAATCAGAATAACTATGGAACTAATTATTTTTCATTATTACTAATAAATAATATAATATATTGCTCATTTGCTACAACAATTCAAAAAACGAAATTTTCTAGAGAATGTGTTTAAATATCATTAAAATTTGTAATATTAATTTTGAAATGTTATATTAATTTTGATAGTAATAACTGTAGATAATTGTAGATGAATAAAGGTATATGTAAAGTATATGTAAAATATTTTAAAGTATGCTTTTCTTCTTTATATTCCCATTTTTTTTTGTAAATAACTGACAATTTTTGAGCTATGTTGTGTTATAGCAAGTAAGCAATATTATTATTAAAATGTTTAATAAAATATTTTACTCACCGGAGTAGAGTACTTAAAGTAGTCTGTCTAATGATACAGCATTGTAAGAGAGGTGCTAAAATAGATGTTTCATCATGGAAAGGTTTTCCAAAACCTCTTCCATGGTCCAGATGTAACGTAAAACTATCGTTTCCAAAAATTCTAAACGTCTCATAATGATGGCGATCCATGTTGCCCGTTAAAAAGTCAAAGACTGCCATATCCATTAAATCAAGCAGTCGTCGACCTTCGTCATACGGTGGAATTTCTCTTACCAGAGAGCAGTAGTCGGAATCTGTAATTTTGCAAAAAATAAGAATTTATTAATTATAAATATTAAAAAACTTAAAATTAAGAAAATAAATAATATAAAAATAAATAATTACAAAATATTTTAGTTCTTAGTACGCTTGTACTTTAAATTATTATATATAATATTATTAATGTGTGTAAAAATTTATTTATTCCAAATGAAAAGTATATAATTTTTATTGTAATATCCATAATAAATGTATCACGAATTGTGAAGTCGAAATATATATCGAAGGCATTAAATTGCACGTGACGCTCGCTACGCTCATGGACATCTTTTATCCTTGTTTAACATTTGACAACAACAAGGACGATGCGATGACTCCAAAAGCGTCAAAAGTGTCAAATGGAACGAAGCCTTTATTAACCATTTTCCGTCTAATTTTCCTTTTTTTGATTGGCGTCGATGGATCGAATTCGCGTCTAGTTTCGCGATAACGGGATAACAATTGATGTGACAGCTTGCCTCGTGACGTCCAAAGTTAACGACGTTGAAACGTTAACGGTGATGAATAAAATTGTAAGATACTCGTTTTGCGTTTTTCCGAAAACGTATATGCGGGCGATTATCTTGCGAAATGTATTGTGTATGAAAGAATGGGTGTGCATTCAGCAAACTTATCAATTAAGTAAGCGCTCAGTAATTATTGCGTATGATTGGAGTAGATCATTTGATTGATAAATCTAGAAGAATTCCACCACCACCACTACAACAATATCTCACTCAATTGTTGAGTTTACTGAACATACCTAAGCATCATTTCATTCTTGTTGTTTATAAAGTACAACAAGGACAAATTATGTTTATAAACGCTTTAAGTGCAAATCCGACCGTGGCCTTATTACTTGGCGGTGCGCACATGCATTGCGTCATAGAGAGAAATATGACTGTAGATCTCAAGATTAATAGAGAAAAGTAAATTGTATTGTATATTTTATAAATATATAATTATTGTTATACAAATTCTACTGTTATGAAACTGTACTCTTCTAATCTCGACATCTTTTCATGTGCAAAGATTTCTCATGCTGATGTCTGGGAATATTTCTCAGATAAGTGTCTTATTCAAAATTTTTATTTTCTTAAAAATGAGTATTCTTAATAATTTAAATGAATACTTTGTGTTATGTTTCATTTTCAGTTAAAAAAATTTACATACTTATAAGGAAGTGACACAACAGAAAAGAGATGATTTGTGTGAAAAAACAGTATTGACTCTTTTAGGATATATAATGTCGGACATGATAAAAAAAGATAATCTCAAATATTTCTATGATTCTCTCATGTACTTCATAACTACGGAAGATTTGTGTTCATTGTGATATATGCCAGAATAAAAAAAAAAAAGAAAAAGAAGTTACATATAAATTACATACAAAATGGTAAGTCAACGAATTTTAAATATAAGTAATACATTTAAAATTTTGTTTTATAATTTTTTTCCAAAATTAAAAAAGGTGGAACTTTCTATTAAAATGAATCAATATAAATCAATATAAATCACTTCAATTATAAATATGAACGAAATTGAAACTATATATTGTATGCTATAAAGTTTATACATGTGCCAAGTTTATACAAACACAAGTTTATGTTAGCTGAAGAGATTTTAGTGTATAATAAAAGCTGGCCGAAGATTTCAATGTATAATCTGTAAAATGACAACAGAAGTTAGCAAAATTAAGAATTAATTATAAACTGTTCGATAAATATTTAAAAATTATTTGCAATTAATATTAGTTATTTATTATATAATATGTTAATTATATATTTGTTACATATTAGCAAGTCTTTGTGCTTTTTGTGTTTAGTTCCAAATCAATTTTCAATTTTTAGACTATAGATAAATGTTTAATTGCTGTAAAAGATTCAATTTAATATTGTATACATTTGGATATATGGCCACAAAAAATTATTGCAGAATAAATTAATCAATGTATTTAATTACTAATAATTTGATTCATCCAATAAAATTATTTAAGTTTTACAGCAACATGAAATAATTACATTCATAAATATCTTAGAAAGTTAGAAAGTAAAATAAAAATTAATACAAATTCATTTAAGTATATTAAAATTGTAAATCTGTGCGCTGATTTCCATGTATTTATTCATTTTGCGGGACAAAGTTTTTCCAAAACTAACTGGTATTGGATTTGTAATTAAAAGAACGTATATAACAATTGAATCTGATTTAGTGAATTTGTGCACAAAAATAAAATCCACAGTAATAAATACATTTGTTAATGTTGGACAAATAAAAAATAACGTGAAAGTTGGACTTATAACATAATAATGCTGTGCATTTTTATAACATTATTAATTTGGCTTAACAGATAATGATTGTCTAAGATATTTGAAAAGTATTTAAGGGGTAATAACACTTTGTTGGAGCAAAATCAAGGATCATTTTCTCCAATTTATTTAAGAAAAATGAAGCGATATTTTTGAATTCGGTTTTTATACATATTTACACTAGTTTTGAAGTACAAGAAAAAATTTTTTTTCATTATTAAAAAACAAAATGGCGGCGCAGTGGTGATGAAAGTAAAGTCCTTTTTCAACGACTATGCGCGTACTCCTACAGGTCACAATTTTCAATCTAGAACAAAAAACGAAAAAGATTTTGAAAGAACATATTAAAATCTAGTGAACTACGTAGGAATTTTAAGAAATATTGATTTTTACAAAAATGGTGTCAATTTGAAGAAAAAAATTATAAAATCGTGGAAGGGCTAATGAGAGCTATAACACGCTGTTGACGGTGCGCACTAACTAATACTGAATAAATCTTATTAGTTAGTGCGCACCGTCAACAGCGTGTTATAGCTCTCATTAGCCCTTCCACGATTTTATAATTTTTGACATATCGAGAGCTCGGGATATTGACTATTTAGCATACACATAATTTCTTTGTTGAAGAAAAAAATTTTTTTTTCATGAAAAAATCGATAGAAAATCGGTCATAAAATCGTTAAATTTTGATAGATCTAAAAAACCTTACATAGTTCACTAGAAAATATTATTAGGAAACTACTGTTAAAATTTGGAGTCAATTGGTTAAAAATTGAAAGCGCTAGAGGTACGCCCATCTCAATAAACATGGTTTTGAGAAAAACGCTTTTAAAGTTTCAAGTACTAAAAAATCATGAAAATTTATTGTTTACCTTTAATCGGCATAAAATGCCATACAATTGACCTTCCAAATGAAGATCTTTTTGTTGCTGATTTTTTCTCGATAATGTAGCTTCTTTACGAGCTTTTTTGCCTTTTCAGTAAGGGAGCACTCAGATTTCGCTATGCGCGTGTCATCGGCTTCGCAACAGAAATTATAACAATTCGGCCCAATCGTTATTCCGAGTTAATTCATAACTTGCATTATGCCTTTGTATCCATCATTGAAGTAAATCACTGCAAGATTTACGGTAATATCAAGTACGGTTTTGCCATTAGAAGCTATTGTCCATACCATAGCATTAAAACTCTCGTTTGAGTTCTGAGTGAACCCGCCCAAGGCGTCAGCAACTCATCACTGTTCAACTCCTCGTACGTCTTCTTCATGGCTTCGAAAATTTCTTTTGGCATTGCTGGACCATGCTTAAAACTGCTTTCATCTCCTCCAATTGCCTTTTGTAGTTGCCAAATACATGATTCCGGGCCCTCTGGGCATAAATGATGATGAGGTTCATCGTCCGTTGAAATTTTGTGATAGAACATGGCCCAGATAGCTTTTTTCATTTCTTCAATAGAGTGACAGTGTCTACGAATGGTTAATCCGTAATATATAGCGAGTTCGTCGATAATTTTGCCCGTTAATTTTCCTTTGTCGCTCAATTTTTTAATTTTCGCTATATTTTGGAGTCGACTGCCCATTCTTTTTTGGACGTGGTCGATGCACTTCTCTTTATATACACTGGGATTTTGCTCAACAACCGCTTTAAAAGTCTTACAATCCCCATCTCCAATGTAATTACTATAAGTAATTCCATTTTTTTCGTTGGCTCGAGAAAACATTTCTCTTGCTCCATCTATTTCCATCTTCCTAGCCGATCTCTCGTGATTCGCATCGCACATCGTTTCATGGTTCTCTCTCCATTCTTTGAACTCGACAGTTTCTTCTTTATTTTTCCACAACGAGCATGCTTTACAAAATTTACTTTTTATGACGACGTCAACAACTTTTCCAGTGTACCAGCCTATTAGCGAAACAATTCCATAATGTGACGAAAAACCTCTTTTCCGCCAAGATCCATCGCCTGAGATAGTAATTCCGTTTTTTTCGCTTTTATCAACAGATATTCTTTTTTCTTCTTGGGCACTTTTCATTGAAAAAGAACTAACAATTTCAATGGCCTCATGAATGGTTTTAATAATTAAATCATAAATTTTTTGAAATACCGGCGACGGCAAATCTATTATCGAGCAAAATTTTAATGCCATTTATTCCAATGACTAACAAACGCATTGCAAAAATTAGTCGCCTATTCACTTCATAAGCCTTGTTAACTACTTTTGGGTAGCTATCGATATACACAAGTTCACATTCCTCGCAAGTAACAACGATTTTGAAGCCCAAGCCTTGTTTACTTGCCTCGGTGATTTTTATTTTTTTGTGGCATGTATGGCATACTAAAACATCAGATAAAGCAGAAAAAACTGTTGTAAAACACAGTGTACGATAGCCAAAAGTGCTATCGTAATCGACGTCGTAATTGTCTTCCGAAAATTTCAATTTTTTCGACGACGTGCCGACGCCCTCAGCTTGCTCCTGTAGTTCATAACGATTTTTTACTTTGCGGTTACTTATACTTCTTTTCTTCGCTTTATGTTGATCTCTTCGTATTCCTTTACGGAATTGGCATTCAATTTTACTCATTTTAGCAACGAATAATAACAAAAACAAGTCACTGAAAAAGTCACTGCAATTACGAAAAACACATGTTACGGTAAAATAAACGGCGTCGTTTGTTCTAACGGACTTTTTGGCGTCAGCTATTATTCTAGCTTGAAAATTCGAGTAGTAACGACATCTAGTGACCGAATTTAGGAAATTAATCAGTACAGGCAGTGTATAATATTTGCTGTCCTAATGACCAAAATCAAAAAGCAAGTATTCAAAGTACTCTTTCAAATTACCTGCAAATCAGCACCGTGACCTCACTCGGTAAATCGAATTTTTGGACCACTTAAAAAATTTTCCCCCACATAAAACTTTTTGGATATTATAACTTGAATATTTAAAGAAACTTTTAAGCCAATAAAAAAAATTGCTCAAAAAAAAAATTTACAAGGTGTTATTATCCCTTAAATAAATGGATCTCTATATGATAACAAAGCAATTATTAATAGTTTTATGATAATCCATAAATAATTATACTTGAGAGAAATGGAGATAATTTTTACTATACATGCTGGATCATAAACATTATTTTGATATTTAAAAAAAAGTGTAATTATATGTAAAATCCAGAAAGAAAACTGAATTAATGGGAGGGAGGAGAAAGAGAGAAAGTGAGAGAGAGATGACAAGATTCTTTTTTTGTTAGTGACAGATTGAGCATACAGCAAACTTGTAACGATGCACCTCGAATGGATTGTTACTAGTCCCAGCCGCGTATTCATTCCGTGTACTTGCGCCGAATATTCGCACGATCATTAACGGCCAAGACCGATTTGGGTCACCGGCCCGAAGCGCGCTGAAGCCGCGCCGCGACGCTGCCGTCGCCTGCTGAGCGTTCAAGGAGGGAGCCCGACTATACGGCAGTGATGCCAGTTTCGGTCGTAAAACGGCCAAAACTGGCATCATTGCTATTAAGCCAACGATGTGCAAATTAGAAAAAGACAATGGTCTAGAGGTGTTAGAGATATCTGTATTATTTTCTTACAGAAAATTGATAAGTAATTGCAGGTATTATTTGAGTATTTGACCGTGTCTCTTGATAAAAGTAATATAATAAGTAATAAAAAAAATGATTTCGAAGATGATGAGTCTTTTTAGTTTTATAAATAGTAAATATTGAAAAAGTACAAACAATTTAGTAAATATTGAAAAAAGCCATTATATACAAGTATAAGTAGAGAAGGGAATGATAGGATTTAAGCTAATGATGCTTGAATTAGAAAAACGTGATCTAGAAATGATATAACATTTATATATTTTGTATTTTTGTAACATAATTACTTAAAGAGCACCGTATATACTGCATACTGAAAATATGATAGGGAATGTGATGGAATCTCTTTAGCAAAATCTAATTAATTTATATATTACTAAATTAATTTATATATTACTATTTATATATATTACTAAAAAAAAAGAAATGATATCTATCAAAAATTATCTTTTTTAAAAAAAAAGGTAAAAAAGGGCGTCAAATACGCGCTCTCTTCACAATCAAAACAGAACAATAATTTTACCTTTCAAAAAAGCTATCATATACTATATATACAGGATGAATTTTAAAGGATGGACCAACGTTTTACCATAGGAGATGAGTTATCGATTGCAACTGTAATCAACTAAACGTTCCATAGATGACAGCTGCGTGGGTCGACCGTGCGTACTGAATGAATGTGATGTACACCCACGGTAATTGATTCTGTCCCTTGATAATTTTTTCAAACTGATATGTCACCACCTTTCTACATTAATGCTCATAGTTCATGCGCGATTAACGATACGATTAGAGCTTACGCAAGCTTACGCAAGCTTACGGCCACGTTCGGGCAGACACTATTAGCGCTGAAAATCTACAGTACACGTCACGTGCATTATAGATTTTCAGCGCTAATAGCGTCTGCCCAAACGCAGTCTACGTATCTTTAATCGCGCATGGACTATGAGCATTAATGTAGAAAGATGGTGACATGTCAGTTTGAAAAAATTACCAAGGGTAATCGATCAATTACCGTGGGTGTACAGTCAAGTTCTAAAGCAGTGCTCGGAATTAAATGCACATTTCAGCCCGATTTCCGAGGCGCATCCCACCGTCCTCTCACTACCGCTCGTAGCTCGACGGCCGAGCCGCCGATCGCTCACGTGACGCTGTGCCTCAGGAGCGTCGCGATAAGAAATATGCTGGAACCATACCATTCGGCAAATTATCATTAAAATATTTTCCTTTCCTACATAATTTTTATTTTTATAACCAAATTCAATTTTCTATTATTAACATATTATACATACTCTACGATACATTGTAGAATATGTATAATACACAATTATACAATAATATAATTAACAATAATTACAACACGAKAGTTACAATGTGAACAATAGCTTTCCACATCATCTTTGAAGTACTATTATAAATGCGTTTCTTTTAAGTGGTTTCCCCAGGAGGCCTATTCCACTAAAAAATAACGAAGAAGCTGATCAAATATGTGACTTGACAGGAAAACAACATTCTCTAATGATTAGAGAACATATTTGATCAGCTTCTTAAAATGGGTGGGAAGACGGTGGGCTGCGCCTCGGAAATCGGGCTGAAATGTGCATTTAATTCCGAGCACTGTTCTAAAGTATGAATTAAATGGCATATAGAATTTTATAGAAGTTATGCATGCTGAATTAATATATTATATATTTAACTCTTATATAGTTAAAACTCTTTTCTTAAACGTTTATTTTCTTTTCTTAAACGTTTATTTTTGCGCGTTTTTGTTTTTATACAACTTTCCTTACGCATTCTTTTCAAATTAAAAACGAAATTCTTTTTACGCGATTTCTTATTATGAGGAACATATCTATCGCTTAAAAAAAATTAGATGTAAAATTCTTATAGAATAGCATATACTATAAATGCTGTGGAGTGCAAAAAAATACTATTTTAAGTAATACTTTATAAATATGATTCTTATAGAACAATCGTGTTGTTATACTTTTCTTTAAGAAGCGGTATTGTTCTGAATTTTTGACATATAAATACAATAAAAGTTATAAATAACGTGGACTTTCACATAATCTTGAAGCGCGTTAGATTTTTTTAAAGTGGACCTCGTCCGGAGCTATATTCTACCACATTTTCTGACTTATTTTTTCGAAAGATAAGGCTCAATAGACATATTAAAGTCATATTACGTAAGTGCACACACAGATGAAAAATTACATCAACATGCTTTGAAAATATGTTAGATTATAGACATGCGCACGGTCACACATTGATCCACATTATTTATAATTTTTATTGTTTTTATATATCAAATCAATTGTTTTTATATGTCAAAAATTCAGAATATCGCTTTTTATAAAAAAGTACAATTACGCGATCGTTCTATAAAAATTATATTTATAAAATATTATTTATAAAGTAGCACTTTACAGCATTTATAGTATTCTATAAGAACAGCATTTTACATGTATTTTTTTTTGCGCGATTGATATGTTCCGCATAATAAGAAATCGCGTAAAAAGAGTTTCGTTTTTAATTTGAAAAGAATGCGTAAGGAAAGTTGTATAAAAATAAAAACGCGCAAAAATAAATCGCGTTTAAGAAAAGAGTTAAATATATAAGAGTTAAATATATTAATTAAGCATGCATAGCTTCTATAAAATGATATATGTCATTCAATTCATACTTTAGAACTTGACTGTACATCACACTCTGGCATTCAGTACGCACAGTCGACCCAAGCAACTGTTATCTATGGAAAGTTTAGTTGATTACAGTTGTAGTCGATAACTCATCTCCTATGGTAAAATGTTGGTCCATCTATTAAAATTCACCCTGTATATGTAACATATAGTAAATAATATATATGTATATATATATATATGTATATATACAGGGTGTTTCTTAAAAAGCGCCCCCTAATCATATAGTGTTACTCCTCATCTAAAACTGAGTCGAAAGTCCTGAAGTGAGTCGCGATAGTGCGTGACCGACATGATGAACCGACAGCGGCCGAGTGCTCACGCATACTACTCATTGACGTGCGCCCGTCTAAAGGACGGCGCCAATTGGATCAACTTTACTCAGTAATTACCGCTTCGTTGAGCATTATAGAAAAAAATGGTTCAGGTCTTTTCGACTCAGTTTTAGATGAGGAGTAACACTATATGATTAGTGGACGCTTTTTAAGAAACATCCTGTATATATATATGTGTGGCGGTCCCCCGAAACCGCACAAAAGTAAAGGCGCCTGCGGAAAGGCAGCCCGCCGATGGCAGTGCCGAAACCGCGAGCACACAGGCGCGCGAGCTTTCCCGCAAGCACTGCGGACAGCGGACTTTCTCGCGAGTGGAAAGTGTCAACAGAAACAATTAGCGAGTTGACAACAGATGACTCGCATTGTCACCTTTCGCGTAGATGAAATCTCACAGCGAGCAGTATAAAGAGACCGGCAGCGAAAGGAGAGCACGCTTTTTGGGCTTCCCGAGAATTAAGGCTA
>JANQDE010000299.1:44161-70334 GCA_037157785.1 Cephalotes varians
CGCCACGAGGATTCCTGGCGACGTGGGACATCCGAGTGAGAAGGCCGACCTCGCCTTTTTGGAGGCCACCCGGCCTGCTATCGCCACTGAGAGCACCGACCTCTAGGCGACCAGCGAGAGTCCACCGAGGAATTCAGTGTCAGCCGGAAACGTGCAGCAGAGCCACGCAGAGCTCCACACAGTGGGACACTTCAAGCGACGACGAGGACCGGACTCAACCGGATCCCGCAGCTAGCCGCACACCGGACCAGGCGCCGTCCACAGAGGAGCCGCCCAGTCCAACCAGCAGCCCCGAGCGTTCCTATACGCCACCAGGAACACCGCCAGCTTTACGGCGCTGGAAGCCGCGCCAGTATACGCGAACCTTGCCGCGGATCGAGTGGCGTGAGCGCTTGTAAGGCGCATTAAACCAACGGCCCTTCTCAGGGCCACACACAAACTGTACATAATACACACCCGCTCTCGCCGTAGAGCGTCAGGTTAATCCACACTCATTGTAAATACCGTCGCACCCATTTGTATATACTGTACATAACCAATCTGAATAAATTACTATTTAAGATACATCTACTGCCTCGAATTACTCTGTTGCCTATCTGAACTACGCAGGGGTGCCCCTGGCCTATGCGAAGGCAAGCGCACCCCACAATATGTATGTATATAGTATAGTATATGTAATAAATAATAATATATGCGATGATTTTTTGAAAGATAATATTACAGTTAATGTATACGACAATTTTATTGATAAGTTTAAATGTGTGTGTGTGTGTGTGTGTGTGTGTGTGTGTGTGTGTGTGTGTGTGTGTGTGACGATTTTTTGAAAGGTAATATATACGACTGCTTCAGGTACAAAAGTTTTATTAGAAAAATTTTAATTGCAACAGTTTATTTTTTTCATAGTTCTTTCTTAAATTTCATTTGGCGCCATTTTCTAATATCATATTTTTTGGTAAAAGGTATATATATGACAGTTTTTTTTAAAGGTAAAATTATTGTTCCGCTTTGATTGTGAAAAGAGCGTGTACTTAGCCCCTTTTTTTACATTTTTTTTAAAAAAGTAATTTTTGATAGATCAGATATACTACAAACCATATAATAGAACATTTCATATTACTTAAAGTAGGTATAACTTGAAATTCTTATGTAAAATAATTTTATTTTTGACAATATTGCAAAATAGTGTTCGTAATAGTTTGTGACGATACGTCATGTTTGTATAAAGTGTATATAGTGTACATAATATATTGTTCCGTGATTAATTTTAAGTTTAGATGTAAGAGGTAAATAGCGCTCCGCGCCCGCACCGCGCGCACACCGCGCCTAGCGTTCCGCGCTCGCACCGCGCGCACATCGCGCCAAGCGTTCCGCGCGCGCTCCGCGCCTAGCGTTTGCGCCCCACATAGCGCGCCCCGCGTTACATGTTCACGACAAACTCTGCTTCGCGCGGCCACTCCGTAGCCGGGTCCCGGGTATAAAATGGCCCGGCACGGAGCACCCAGAACCAGATCCGATCCACCGAGCTGTCAGCACGGGTGTTCTCGGTTACAGCTATCCTGATCCCTAAAAGAGTACGGGCGTTCTGGGCTCTTTACTTCTGACAGCAAAAGCACGGGCGTTCTCGGCTTTTGAATCCACGCATTGAAGGTTCGGGCGTTCCCGGCTTTGCCTCCGCTTAATATAAGGCTCGGGCGTTCCCGGCCTTTGTCCTTGTCTTATTGTTAGAGCACGGGTGTTCTCTGCTCTGCCTCCGCATCTCGGAATTGACGCCGCTTTGAAAGTCGCGCATCGCGATACGCGCCCGATTAAGCACAAGAGCCAATTCACGCGCCTCGCACGGCCCGCCGCAGACCTCCGCGTGCGCGCCAGCCGTCACGAATCACAGCCGCGTCGGTCTTTCGCGGCATAGAATTTAGCCCACGCACGCGTTCCGCAATAGCGGCTCAATTCGCATAAATCGCTCCCGGTCTCTCGTTGGCTACTGTAAATAGACTATGTATTAAACTGATAGACTATGTATCATATAAACAATAAACATTTGTTGCATCCGCTCACGCACAATCGCACGCCGGTTTGTAGCGTACCGACTCCGCTTGCACGAAGGTCTGCGCTTTGCATGGCACCGCGTAAACTCCGCTATTAAACCAGCCGCTCGATCAAAACACGAAACTGAAAGACTAACGATGCATGTATAAACACGTTTGTTTAAAGACTGAATTATGCCTTGTAAATATGTTTGATTAAGAATAAATCATTACTGTTTTCGTTTGCTAAAATCAAAACCACGTTTCTTTATTTTCGCCTGGCGTCCAACGAGCTAGATCCGATCCCGGACTTTCGCACCCGCGAGCGAAAAGTCAGACCGTTACAGTTTGTGTCAGGAATGTATCAATGCAACATAAAGAACTATGCCTAGTTTGTGCCCCGAGTGAACAGTCATGAATCATATATTAATAGGATGGGAAGGAATAGAAAGATATTCACGAAGTACGAAATAAAAGATTTTAGTTAGCCAAATCGAAATCTGGCGAATGGATTTTATCTCTTTTTAGGTTCCTTTTCCTTTTTCTTTTTAGGTTCCTTTTCCTTATTAGATCTCTCCAATACTACAAAAATATCGTTGACTGCTTTTGCTGACACATGAATGTTTTCGCCAAAGTATTGGACATATTCCAGATATCATATGTCATTATATATGTGCACAACATACAATCGTATGACATCCATTTTTGCAAGAACAATAATATTCTGCTATAACTTGAGCTTCCTCATCGTCATGTTTTGCCAAATTATTAGATTACTAGGTTATTAAAATTTAATTTTACGTACACATGGTAGCATAGTAGTATGATTCAGGTATTGTGCCTGAATTGTATTCGGGCGAAACTCATACTGAAAAGGATAAGAACAACATAGTCCGACGGGCCTTGTCGCTCCAGATGCGACATTATCCTATCTATCAGTGCCGCACGATCCCCGGATTTGAGGGAAGTAGCGGCTAGCCTCCTCTCTCAATCGTTCCACAGTGGAATCTTCCAATGAATCACGTTCGTTGGTTTTTCTCGTTTGGGACATTTTTCTGTCCATGCAACCCTAACAGCCGCAGATCACTTCGACACGGGTTTATCCCCTCGGAAGGAGTTCACTTGATTTCGACTCGACACTAGTTCAATTTTTTTTCGACACAGTTTAAATGTATTCGGCCCGACACGAGAATTCTTCTCTCGACACGAGTGGCAATCCCAAACGTACACATAGTAGCATAGTAGTACAATTCAGGTATTGTACCTGAATTGTATTCGGGCGAAACTAGTTATGTACTAGTTTGACGAATCTAGTTATGCATGACTATATTAATTACCATGATTTGTTGCTTTAACATCAATAACTTACCTGTATAAAATATTGCTTGGTAAGAGTCACATGTTTTTCACATAATACCTGACTCTTCATAATTCAACCTGAACTAGAAACTAACTCTGTATAGATCATTCTTTGTCATTATTGGAAATTCTTTTAATTCATTTGCATTCAACAAGACAAATGCTGCAATTTTGTTGTTCCTAAATTAACCGAAATCCGGAATAACAAATTTGTGTAATCGATTTAATATAAGTTGCAATCTCTTTCGATCGCTCAACGTAGAATGAAATGCTGTTATGAAGAGCAACGGCATTTTGATCGTCATCAAATGAGAAATTGAATTGATTGGATACACTACACAGGATTCAAATACTTGATCTGTTTTTTGTGGCTGAACTAGTGTACACTTTTTGCATTTAAAATCAAATCAATATATATTTTGTGGGACTATCGTCTCCACATTTTCACCGTTGATGAATTTGCTATACGATTTGCATAAACAATAACAAAACAAGTCGTAGAACATTGATTAGTGCGATAGTCTACACTCCGAAGGATCCAGGTTCAATTCCACTTCATCGCGCCACAATATTTTTTTCTCTCAACAACATAACGAGCCTTCGACCTTCACCGACCAAAAACATTCTCCTGACCGGGGAATCGTTCACCAGAGGCTCTAACAGCCACAGTGAACCAATCCCAAAAACGAGATGATGACGACACAGTAGAGGACACGCGACAATTTAAAGTTTGGTGAAAACAAGATAGAAAGTTTTAGTGCAATCCAAAAGTGCAACAACAAAAAAAAAACAGACCTACTGAAAGCAAGTTTTAAGATATTCATTGATAACGTCCACGACAAACCTAACCTTAGTGATTAACTGCAAATGAAATCACTCAGGTGGCTTTCATCAGGAATGATATTTGGCATTTTGACCCCAAAACCATCACGTCCAAATATTCCTTAACGTTACGAAAAGCTTTGTCAACTACAAATACATCATTATTGTAAAATATAAAACCTCAGGCGTCTTTTTCATAATTGTTTGTTTGCATCAGTGATCTTAAAAGATTTTATATGTAATGTTTATAGTATATCCATTAGAAGCAACATATATCATAGGTTTTATTAAAAGACGTTGTTTATGCATACTATAGCAGAATCTTCGAAAAGCATTGTTCAAACTTTTATGCGTATAACCATAAGTTCTACCCCATATTGTTAAGAAAAATATTTCTTCGGGAAGAAATATCCTATTCATGCTTTTTTTAACCATTTGATCTCTACTTAAACATGAAAATTTTAAACATTGAGGTGTGACATCTGTCACGAGTGCATTCCGTACGCTCTTCACCCGACAAAAACAGCCCGTGAAATCCACGTCGGCACATAGATATGATCTAACATAGAATCCATGTGGATTTTTGAGTGGGCATTCGATATCAATATAGATCCCATGTGGATTTTATCACGTAGAAAGTATTCACGTGGGATCCATATAGATACTTTGTGGATAAATATACATCCACGTAAGCCATATAAATTTCGTGGATTCGACGTGAATTTAACATAGATGATTTCGTGGGGGCGTTAGTCGCTCTGCAATATTACGTTTACTATTTACGAACATAATAGCAAGTTCTTGGTCGATATATCCTCTTTTTCTAGTTTCGCAAAATAAATTTACAAGCGCACATTTAGTATAGTGCTGTCCACTATGTCATAAGATTGACAGTTCATTTACCAAACACGAGACGTTTTCTTTAATTCAGTCCAATGCTCCACAACATGTTCCTTTATGTTTCCAAAGTAATCAAAATTTACTAGACATTGTTAACGGAACCGATTTGAACGTTGAACGTGCACACTGAGGATGGCTTAAAGGTAAGCCGAAACGTTTGTAATTATACTGAATAAATCTTATTAGTTACTGCGCACCATCAATAGCGTGTTATAGCTCTCATTAGCCCTTCCACGATTTTATAATTTTTCAAAATTTACTGTTGAATATTCTTATTTGGTAATCTGGTCATGTAACAAATTATTGATTATATCGGTCATTTAGTATGCTGTAAAAACTTGGGATGTTGTAACAGGAATCTTTTGACTTGGATTAATCACTTTATTCTTTGAACCTCACGCAATCTTACTGAAGATTGAAGAAAATTATTTTTCTTAAGACGGAATAATTCTCATGGACTAAATGTTTGGCACACGAGATTTTCGCCATCGAACGTTAATTCGTCTTAGTTTCTAAAAACGATCTTCGGTAAATAGGAGTTTCATATTAATTTTTCAATATACGTTTTTAACAATTTTCTTATTACTTTTTATATGTAATGTTGCCTAGCTTTGACTTTGGTCTTGTCATCCTTGTCACTTTACTTATAATGTCCATCTTTTATTTATTTTGTAATTTTTTTTATTATTATTTTTATTATTATGACTTAATTTAATTATTTTTATTTTTTACCGCTGAAGAAAACTTAGTACAGTCGAAATGTACGATCATTTAACCTTTGTATTTTCAATATTTAATTTGAATTAAATTGTAAAAACACATAGAAAAGATATTTTTTAATCAACATCCTTATTTACTCGTTTTAGCCTCAAACTTCACTTTTATTTGACATACACTACCGGTCAAAAGTTTAAGTTCACCTACCAAAATTATACAAACTCGAAGAAAAAGCCAATAATAACGGTATATATACTACATATAAATTATAAAACACAAAAAAATCATCAACACAGATCTTTCTATAGTACGTATTCGTACGTATTCTATAGTTTCGCAGTAAATATTCATCATTAGCCCAAGTTATCCGATAGAACTACTATGAGATGAGTTGGACAGGAATGTGCGAAAAATGCGAACAATTAATCAAAATCGACTGTGGGAGTTTCTACAAGTGTGTTGGACTCAAATTTCAAATTCAGCTGCTTCTTTAAACAAGTTGATAGAAAGAATGTATGTGCTGCTGTTCTGAAGGAGGCTATTTTGAAGAATCGAAAATCAACAAAAAAACATAAAATTTAGTTTATTTTTACTTTGTGTTGTACGACATCATCTTTTTTTCTTTAAATAAAGCTGTTAAAGCATAAACGAGTATGAAAAACTTGTGTTTTTTATATTTTCCATTAATCTGGGGGTGAACTTAAACTTTTGACCGGTAGTGTAAATCCCTGGCGATTTTGTCTCGATATTCCTTGATAGAAATAATTTGGGGCTCCTTTGGGGGCGAACTTGAAGCTGAGGGCTCAGAAGGAGTGGATATAAAGAATGGACCCCCACAGTCCATGAGATCCGTCTATGTGAGGGCAAGGCGTGAGAATTGTGGTTCGCATAGGCTCTTCTTAGCCACTTGAGCTGTTTATACCTGCCCGACTGGCAGCCTCGTCACGGTATGCTCGAGCCTGGCACTCTACAATTCCCGTCATAAACGATTTTTTTTTTTTTAATAAATGATGGAGAAGAAGCAAGATAAAGGTCTATCTATTCTAGTAAGTGAGAAGAAGATTCTCTTATCTCGTGGTGCAGAGAGAGAACAGCGATGTACGTGGTCGAACAAAAATGCGTGAATTGTTGGGCTTCTGTAGAAATTCTTAATATTAATGATTTGTATGTCCTCGCGGGCAATGTGGGCAGTGAAGCAATGTTGCGTTCGTATATCCCAAGTGCCCGTGGAGAGAAGGTAACACCCTGCTCTTTTCTTTGCGGGCAATTGAAGAATCGGCGGGGAATACGGCGGGGAATTACACAATATCGATGGTAAGGAAGTTGGGTGCGTCCCGAGAGAAGCACTTGGACTTGGAGAATGGGAAGGTGAGGGTGTCTCGGGTGAAGCGCTCTGACACTGGTGATGAGTGAAGAAGGCAAGTGCGGAAGAACGCTTGGTCCTGGAAAACAAGGTGGTGAGTGTGAGGCACATCAGAAGAAAAAAGAGTATTAGAATCAGAATCAGAATCGTCATTTATTACGTTCTGGGACTCCGTCCCTTAAAGCGTAGATAACATACTTACAAAAAAGTAATAGAAAAAAATACAAGTAAGGTCATAATGAGCATAATTTTGTAAATAATAGACAATAAAAAGAAAAAAAAGAGATACAAAGAGAAAAAAGGAAAGAATGATGATACGAGATAAAATGAGGTGTACTATAATGAAATGTGATAAATGAAAAATGAAGAAAGATAATGAGGTTGATGTAAACAATGAAGGTGACTAATGCATTCTGCACTAATGCTCTTAGAAGTATGTGTGTATGTGTCTATTCGCGTAAAAATATTTTGTGTAAATTATACACGCCCATACGCATTAGTACGTATTTTTCGTATGCTCAAGCTTATGCAAGTAAGAAGAGTGTGTGTGTATTTAAGATAGCCCTGCTTAAAAGAAAACATTCATTGCAACAGTAGTTGCTCATAAAACTTTAAAAATATTAATTGAAGTTACTTTGCGAATGTAAGGGAAATATCATTCTATAACTCCGCAGCCAGGCTACAAAACAAGCGTTTGTAAAATTCAGTTCTATACTTTGGCGGATTCAAGCGTATCAGCGTATCACAGGGAACTCTAGCATCTCGCGTAGTTCTATTATGTTTAAATTCAAAGTTGTCAAAAATCGTAGAAAGTCTTCTCCTTAGCAGAACTAAATAGGTTAGATATTCTATGGAGTACAAATGTCTAAGACGCATTCTGAGCCAATCAAGTTGTCCGAGGTATGGCGTAATGCTCATCCCATCTCGTTCGAAAAATGAACCGCACGCACCTAAGACTCTTTGCAACTGAAGATTCTGTACTTGTGTGATATTCGTTTGAATTGTGCAACAATAATCCAATATCGGAAAAATCTGCGACGAGATAAGTTTTATTCAAAGTGAAAATGGTAGTAGATGTTTACAGAGTTTTAGCTGATAAAGCACAAAGCTAATCTTGGAAATCGTCTTCGTAACTTGCTCCTATGATAATGAGCTTGAAATCGTTACGCCTAAGTACTCCACCGTGTCAGAAAAGGGTACAACTGTGTCATCCACACAAATTTTAGATAGTTCCTGTAATCCTGCCTAAATATCGCGAGATACCCAGGATCATCGCCTTCGTCTTCTTAGAGTTAATCGTGAGTCCATTATCACTTAAATTGTTCTGCTGATATCTTGGTTAATCTTGTGTGTAGCCTCAGAGATGTTCTTCGATTTCGCGTGTAAATAAATCAATAAATCGTCCGCACAAAAATTATATTTACAGCATCGTAGAGTTCGATCAAAATTTCTCATATAGAGAGAAAAAAGAGGCGATCCCAATACAGATCCCTGTGATACCCCTTGATCACGGATCTGTTCGAAGATAGCAATGCAGAGGAAAGATCCCGCACCGCCTATTTCCTGTAAGACAGATAAGAGCAGAGCCAACGCAGAGTAGAGCTCGCGAAGCCAAGTTCCCTGAGCTTATCTATTAGTCTTACGTGACATATATCAAAAGCTTTCGTAAAATCAAAGAAAATTGCAATAGTGATTTCCTTCTTATCCGCAGCCCGTCTGACATCATCCAATACTCGAAGTGCCGATTGAATAGAGGAGTCCTTTCTATAAGCAGATTAATATGGATCAAAAATGTCATTCTGCTTCAGATGTATCAAAATCTGATTAGCTGCCAGACGTTCTAATGCTTGGAGATTGCACATAAGATCGAGACTGGCCTGTAATCTTGAAAATTAGTCGGTCACTTAATCTTCGGAATAGGAAAAATGATTGCTGATTTCCAGCTATTCGGATAAGTCCCAAAGTGAGACTGAAATTAAAAATGTGAATTATCATAGGAAGAACACACGGCAAAGCCTTGATGATCAGACTTTGAGGAATCCATTCCATCTCTTCCCATCGCCTCTGATTTATTTCGATTCAACGCTCTCACCACATCTCCAGGCTCGATATCTATTGTTTCAATAGAATTTTAAGTCCATATATACATTGTCACCAATGTAGAAGGCAATATCTGTTATCTGATTGTTAGGAGACACTCCATAATTCGTGAAGTGCTCATTCAACTCATCGGTTGAAAAAATGAGTTTCTCCATATTTTTGGATTTCAAAATACCTAGATGCCTTAATTTCTTCCAAATTAAATTGCTCATTAGTTTGTTGAAACTTACTACAATAATACTTTTCCTTTGCTTTCCTTTGTTATCTCTTGCTGAACCAAATTTCTCAATCTCTTAAAGCGTTTGTAATTGTTGTCTGTTCTGTATCTTCTCTTTTCAGGCTTCCTTTCTCTATGCTTCATCATAGCTTTGATCTCCCTCGTAAGCCAAGGTGCAGGCAAATGCTTCGGACAAATGATTCGGTAGGGAGCATGCCTGTCAGCAACTTAAGAGGGAATTATTAAAAATTCGTACCTTGTCATCGTTATCCTCAGTTCTAAAGCTTTTCCCAATTCATAAACTCAAACTCACCCAGAAAATCATCCAACTTGAATGAACGAAAATCGAAATGAACTCGCAAAGTACGCTTGGGAATTTGCTCGATTTTGATATTATAATCAATGCTGATAAGATCATGAGCCGACAAAAAACCGACATCTCGTTGCTCGTAATTTATAAGCTTATCTACGATGCAGAGATCCAACAGAGTGGAAGTAGCATGCGTATGATGTGTAGAAGAGTACCGCACCAGATGATAGTTAGATGAAGAGACCAGTGATAAAATTTGCTCCGAGTCAAAAGAATGAAAAACTAAGGTCTGCATTAAAATCTCCAAAGATAATGGAATTTGTAATTGATTGACAAGTCCATAAATTCATTTAAAAAATCCTGTAACAAGTAATCCTGTAACAGTGTGGTGGTCTATATACCATTGCCAAGAACAAATTTGAATTGTTCCTGATTGAAATCTCCACCATCAAGTATTGAGGTCTTCCGCAGTATGCACTCTCCGATTTTCTCACTATCATCGCCTGAAACATATCTAATATGTAAACCGCAACTCCTCCACCAATTTTACCAGTGCGATCACATCTCAAAAGACGATAGCCGTCCAAAGAAATCAGTCCATCCGAAACCTGAGCCAAGATTCCGATAAGCATATAATGTGATATTCTGAATTAATAAAAAACGATCGAAATTTGTCAAAATGTGCAAGCAGTGATTGGCAGTTTATAGATTCGTAAATGATTTGAAAGCTTATTATTCATAATTTGTACTACTGATTCTGTCGGTAATTCTTTTACGCAGAATTGGACATATTTTACTATCTAGAACCGAGTGTTGCAATCCTGCTTGAGGCAGCCACCGCTTGCAATTTCTACAAGTTTCAATTCTTCTGGCGCAATCCTTTAACTCATGCTCACCCGCACAGTGCCTACATAAAAACGCGAATCGGCAGTGCTTCGCAAAATGACCGAAGGCCAGACATTTATAACATTGGAGAACTCTGACATAATTTAAGATTCCACAGGCGTAATAATTGATGTAAATCATTATGTCTCTCAACAAGAACGTGTGAATGTCCGGAGTAACTTCGATTACACAACTAATAGTGTTTCTATTGACCTTCCAAGGAAAAATAGACGATTTTTAACTTATCGGCTTATCAAAATTCTTTAGATTTAGTGTATTATATTTTCCTTGATTTCATTCCTAGGCATGTTACACGGTATTCCATGGATCAGTAATCTCGAATTCGCCTTACATTCCTGTTCAAGCGTGAACCTGTTCGCCTTACATTCCTGTTCAAGCGCTCTGACTAATTCAGAAGAATTCTTGATTCTGGGCAAGTCAACAGAAAGCGCTTCAATACGCATTCCATTATTTTTGGTCGACAAGATTCTATTGACTTTCAGATTATAATCCGATGGCTTTATAACCTTCCGAAGTGCATCCTTTGTCTCCTTCGATTTGTACTTTGCAGAGGAATCCTCTCTAGGACAATAAGATTAGTAGTTTTCGGCACCTTAAATGAAGGGCCTCGAACAACCCACAAAGAACTCTCGATTTGTCATTGGCTACATCTGCATAAGAGGATGTGAAAGAGATATTGTAATTCTCCGCGTCACGCAAATCGGCTGTATGTTTACCGCACGCTCCTGACAAGGCATCACTGACAGCGTCCCTAATCAATTCTGACGTGACAGATTTGACCGAATTATTTTCCAACATTGTAAGATAAACCGTAGAAAGCTTCGCAAATGCTTTCTTACAAACACGAAAAGCCGATTTAATTTGTGTTCTTTTTTCAAGCGATTCTTTATTTGACAGAAGCAGCTTAGCGACACTGTCATGATACCTGTTTACGAATTGCCATTCATAACATTGTTCTGTAATGTATTCGATGCAATTGTTAAATTTGACGCCGATGAAATTCGCTGAACAAGACTTTTGGATTTGTTTATGTTTTCCTTTAGTTTACTGCTATCCAAGCCAGCAATAATTGGAGAAGTTAAATCCGTCATCCTCGCCAAGAATACAGCAACGTCAACGAAAAATAGCTAATCGTGTGTAAGAGCGCATGCGCATCCTTCACGACTCCTCGGCGAAGAACACCACGTCGATGGACTCAAGATCGCAACAAGAAAAATCGAGAAAAGTATCTCTATGACATCTAGGAAATCGTTCCAGAAACAATGGAGAAGCAAGCAAAAAGGTTTTAATACGTGCTTTGGAAAAAAAAGAGGCAATAAGGGGCAATAGGTGGCAGAGAAATATTCACCAAAGGCAGAGCGAAGTTTGACACGTCTAACTATATATACTCGCGTCAACAGTCGAGAAAGTACAGGGAGAATAAGAGATTGAAAAAGTCGTGTTTCAAGAATAGAAGGGGCACGAGAACTTTGCGTGAAGTCATTTCATTACACTTAATTTATTCGAGGAATGAAAGAAAGTTAGCGGAGCAAGAATGAAAACAATGAATCAGTATCGAATTCTTTACTTACTAAAATAATAATAAAAAAAGAAATAGAAACACAAAAAAAAGGATTTCACTGTGATAATCGAGAAAGAATTTGAACTAATTTTAATTACTCGCGTCACTCGCATACTACTCGCCAATTGACTCTATATATCATTGCTGAGCGGCTGAGTGCTAGTCTTTTAATAATGTTGAATTGTAACTCGATGATATTAAACACTTGATCACTATTTCGCGAGTGACTTATTCGGTAGCTGTCCGTGAACTGAACGCGGACTGAACTTTTCGGCGATTGACTATATGTAACTACTTGATAGCTATCCAGAGACTGAACGTACTGAACGCGGACTGCCGACTGCAGGCTTAAATACGTTTAGTTAAGTGATAGGGATGCAAAGAGAGGCTATGGAAAATATGTTCTTTGCAAAGTTTTTCATTGAGCTCCTTTGTCTGAAGTTCTAGAATCTTCTATGTCACGTCGAAAATACGTGATTTACTCGCATAATACGCGTGATTCTATTTAGTTGATTTATTCATGTAGCGGTCGAAAATTTATTGTTTTTCATTGTTTTATTTCTTTATTTAATGACGAATAACTTTTTATTATAGGTCGTTTAAATCGTCTAAACACTCGCTATTACACTAAGGTTAA
The DNA here is from genome assembly GCA_037157785.1 of Cephalotes varians. Lineage (NCBI taxonomy): Eukaryota > Metazoa > Arthropoda > Insecta > Hymenoptera > Formicidae > Cephalotes > Cephalotes varians. The sequence continues at coordinate 57,078 of JANQDE010000299.1, forward strand.
AAAAGTACAGTATGCCATTTTAAAAAATGGAGGTTGCCTTAAAATTTCCAAAGTGCCTCCACCTAGAAAAATTATTATTAGCATATGTTATAGTCATCTTGATGTCCTACAACTTTTGTAATCACAATATTTTCATATCTCTAAAAATAGCGGTGATATTCAAGGTAGACAAAGTTATTGCCCCATCCTGTATATGTAATAATGAAATTGAATTAATTAAAATTTTATTTATATATATAATTAAATATATAATTATATATACAAAAGTAGAATTTATAAAAAAACAAAATTAATTTATCATAAATTTCAAAAAGTGTCAAAAATCATGATCTTGATATATTATAATATATTATGATAACTAGCTTCATTTCATCCAGAAATGGATGATGATCATATCAAAAATTTTTACTAATGCCATTAAAATCGTTTGTTCCAATAGATTCTGATTTTAACATACTCAATTTAATTTTATTATGTAAAATTATTATTTTAATATATAAATAAAAATTTATTTTTATTAGATGTTGAACATTATAATGGAACCGACTTTCTTCAAAAAAAATTTTATAATGTTAGGACTGATAATTCGATTATTAATGTAATCACCTTGCGAAAAATCCGTTGCGCTATTAAGTTGTTTACAACATACGAAATGTCATTTTAATGTTTTTATTTATCGTTTTTGTACTGATGAGGACACTGTGTTGTTCGAAACGTATACTATTAAATATATTTTTATAAAATTTTGATAATAACATCTAGGTGCTCGTTAGTTGGCCTTTATTAATTTTTGTGACGTTTTTTTACTGTATTTATTTTTTCATTCTGCAAGATCAAGTGTATTTTTCTGAAAAGGTTAGAATTTTTAGATTTAAAAAAAAGTTATAAAAGAATTGTGGATAATTCAAGAAAAAAATTTGAAAATTAAAAAGACCTATCTGTTTCAAAGTTACGAAAACACTTTCCATTTAAAAACATGGAATTTGACATTTTCGCCTCGACATTTTCGCATTAAAATTTATGTTTTTTATATTATGACTTTTGTCTTAAAATATTACAGAAATTTTGCCATTAAAATATTTTTCATTTGTATATAATTTTTTTATTTAATGAACTTGAGATATGTATACAAATTTACATAAGAAATTTCAGCACGAAGATCTAGCTTTGACCGTTTGGCGCTTTAGTTAATTAATTATTGTGTTTTCACATATCGGTCATGAATCTATTCTTATTTAAAAATACACGCGCCCTAGCATGCGTTCTCATCATTACCGGTTATTGCGGAGAATATCACCATATGCTTCAGTGGTTGAGAAGGTAAGACGCTCGCCCCGGAAAGTCGAGAGGTTCCAGGTTCGATCCCTGGCTGAGATGTTATTTTTCGCAACAAATTCTTTACAATATTCGGGGGGAATAAGGGATTGAGATGCTTATTAGCATCGTTGTTATTAAATTGATTATCAATTTAATAGTGTGATTTAGGGATTAGAGGAATGCGGAGTATAAACTGAGTATTTTTCAGCCCATAGTACCCAACACGCTTCCACGTCGGCCGCGGCTAAAAACGGGGTCCACATCGACCTAATAAAACGCGCAGGATAGTCTGGTGAGTCCCGCGTTTTTGCGAAATTCTATAATCGCCCTATACTCGATCCGGATCAATTTAGTAGATCTGTCTTACTGTCTTAAAAAAAAAAGAAAAACTAGGACCATTTCTGATAGGCGTCTATGCATTCAAAGTGCAATATCATATAGAGATCTCTTATTATGTCTAGCCTCCTTACACTCTAAGAGAAATATTTTTTGTCTGCTACTAGAACTTCAGAAACATTAATGCGTAGTGACGACAGGTTTTTTAAATGTATCATTCAAAAACTATTGAAATTAAGGTATTACTTTATATTACAGAAGAGCAATAAAGGCTTTCTCTAGATACTCAGGACAAATCGTGCGTTGAATATATATAAAAAATTATTTACCGAATAAGTGCTTGATATAATTTAATATATATTTTATACAAAAGAAAATGAAACCATTAATAATCGAAATAATAATTAGTAAATGAAATAACTGTAGGATGTGGAAGGCGCGTTGCGTACTAGTCCACTAAAAAAGATATGTTAAATCAATTACTCACATATATCGAAGCATTGTTGCGCGATTGATTCTCTCGCTGCATTTATTTCACTACTACGTAAGTATCGCACATTTTGATAATTGTGTGTCAAAGGGTTAGTGTAATAGTAACAGTATAATAATAATTGCATTTATTTAAACAAGTATAATTTTAAAAAAAGCTGAATATCGTCTGTAATGTTTAGTAATGGAAAAGAATAGAAAGAAAATTGTGTGAAAATCCAGTTAATAGATAAAAAATAATTATTATATCAAAATAAAAAAATTCGTTATTACTTGATAATAATTATGTAAATATTAATTATACTAAGTATAAATAATATATCAATTATAAAGAAAAAAATAATAAAATAAAACACTATAAAAAGAATTTTAATAAATAAATGATAATAAATAAAGAGTAGGGTGCAAAAAAGAAATATTTTTACTTTAACTATAATAACTTTACTGTAGTAATAAGAAGGAAAACATTTTGTGTTTTCTTTTAGAGTTAGTCTTTATAATAGAATTCTATGACATCTTAAAAAAAAAATAATTATATCTTACCATGTTCCCACTGAGCCTTTTTCCGTTTATGATAACTTCTACGCCAAGGATGCCGCCAAGCCTTCCTAGCCGCGAAAGCCTTATCTGGCAGAAAGGCGGCAAAGCTACCCTCCAAGTTGTCAGGATTGCCACAAACAGCATGTGCCGTATCGCAATAGTAACTACATTTGCCATGGAAGCACAGATTGCCGGCCGGACTCACGAAAAACGTTTTAAGCAGCTCACCGTCGGCAATCTGGTAAATTTCCGTTGTAATATTGAGAGTCCGACCACTCACTGGCATCGCTCTGCGAAAACCCAAAAGCCTGCAAGCCAAAAAAATTCACATTAAAAATATGATAGATTATTAAATTCGTGAAAATTCTAAAATAAAAATTTCACACTTTATTTTATGTTATGAGCACATATCTGTTTATCTTAAGGGGAAATAAGATATTTGTATGATCAAATTAAAGATGAAATTTATGAATTTATTTTAAGGAAAAAAATATAAATGAACAGAGTTTAGATGTTATTGATACTTAAGGTGATATTAGAAAATTAATTAATATAAAACTCATTAAAGTATAGGAGTTTTTTATCATTGAAGACTCAAAAGTTTCAAATGTTTCGCATTTTGTCATAATTTTATGATTTCTTAAGGAATCAATCTTTCTTGGTCCAGTTTTTCTTAGGATATTTTGTTCTACAGATTGAACTTAAATAGGTCAGCCAAGGTGTACCAAGTGGAGGTTACTTAATCAGATTTAATCTCATGTGTGGGTGTGTGCATACGTACGTACGTACGTGTAAGGGGAAGGGAAAGGAGAGACAAAGTTACATGTACTCTCTTCTTGTTTGTCAACTGGACTGATTATGTTTGATGATCAATCAGATCCAAATTAACTGCATTTTTCCGTGCTTAACATTACTCAAGATGAACGACGTGAACGTGACGAGAATTTCATTTCATTGGGGTACTTGATTCACGTGAATCCCCTTGCCTCTCACTTTCGGGAATGAATGAGTGTATGTTTTCTTAAGCGACTAAATGTTCAAAGTGAGTATCATTCTCTGCGATGCAAGCATCTACTCTATTTTGAAAGCAATTGATTCCTCGAAGAATTTCCTCAGCACAAGGATCAAATTACTTCACTTATTCTACGAATCATATTATCCCTCGGACGTTTATGATAAAACAAGTCTTTTATCCTTCCCCAGAAATAATAATCAAGGACAGTGAGATCTGATGATCGAAATGGATAATTGATCGGACCGTATTTGCCTATCCACTTGTTGGGAAACATAGCATTTAATGCCGCACGAGCAAATCTCGATGTATGCGACGGACATGCATCTTGTTGGAGCCACATATTTAGGCGCAATTGCAGAGGAAGATTTTCTAGTAAGACAGGAAGATCTGTCATTATCAAGGCGGAATATCTATCACTGTTTAGATTTTCGTCGAAGAAAATAGGACCTACGATTTGATTTTCAATAATGCCACACCAAACATTGACTTTCCAAAAGGTTTGATGATCTATTTTTCTCAACCAGTAAGGATTAATTCGTATCCAATAACGAGAGTTCCAAGTATTAACAGATCCATCAATTTTAAATGTACATTTGTCAAAAAATAAAATTCTCAAATGGAAATCATGTGGTTGCTGTCTTATTCAGTTGCAAAATGCAAGTCTCTGTCGAAAATTGTTATAATTCAATGCTTGATGAACAGACATTCTGTAAGGGTAAAATTTGTTATTTTTTTAAATGCGTCAAACAATGTCACGAATAACACCATAATCTCGTTCTCGTTGTCTTAAAGAATCATAAGGGTTCAATTCTGTTGATGTAAGGATTTCCGCTGTTCTTTCATCCCTAATTGGACGACGGATCTGTGTAACTTTATTATGTTGAGACTGAACGACACCTTCAATTTTGATTCGTTTAGCTAAAGTTATTGTCATGTTATTGTCGTGTTGAGTCACAGTAGCATCTCATCAATCATGTAAGTCACTCCGTGTATCTCGTTATAAAAAACATTCGACATTCTTCTTAATAATGTATTGTGTGCACGCCGTGAAAGATCGCAACGTTTTGTTTTCGCGCCGTCGTGACTCCGAAATTTGGCTAAAAGATTATTATTTCTAGGAAAGGATAAAAGACATGATCTATCACGAACGTCCGACTACGAAGGACAATATGATTCGTAGAATAAGTGAAGCAATTTGATCCTTACGTGCTGAGGAAATTCTTTGAGGAATCAATTGCTTTCAAAATAGAGTAGATGTTTGCATCGCAGAGAATGGTGCTCACTTTGAACATTTAGTTGCTTAACAAAACATACACTCATTCATTCCCGAACATGAGAGGCAAGGAGACTCACGTGAATCAAGCATCTCAAACGTAAGAGGCAAGTAGACTCACGTGAATCAAGCACCCCGAACGTGAGATAGGGGTCTCACGTGAATTAAGCACTGGAACCCCAATGGAATGAAATTTTCGTCACGTCCACATCATTCATCCTGGGTAATGCTAAACACGGGAAAATGCATGCAATCAATTTGGACCTGATTGATCACACATAATCAGTTGTGTCACAAACAAGAACAGAGTACATGTAACTTTGACTACCCTTTCCCTTCCCTATACACGTACGTACGCACGTATGCTCACACCCACACACGAGATTAAATCTGACTAAGTAACTTCCACTTGATACACCTTGGGTAATGCTGATGCTGGCAGTACTGTAACTTTCAAGCCTTATAATTCAAAAAGTACTTAATGGAAAAATATTTTATTATAGTGTTTTGGAAAGCTTGAGGTGTGCTATAAGAATATGTAATGAAAAATAGGATCTTCCATTTAGAAAATTCAAAATGACATTGCTCTGACCTTGGACGCCATCAAAGGTCAGACTGATTAGATCACTGGATCATTTAGAACTTCACAACTTTTGTCTAAACGTTTTTTTCTAAAATGCTCTGTTTCCGAGATAAAAGAGATGTACGGGTGGTCTCAGACACCCTGTATATGTATTGTATGTATATTTTTATAAAAAGAAGGTTTATAGTTTTTGAAACGTTTCAATGTCAACTACAAGAACGTGAAATATAAAGTAAGATATTCTTCTTGAAAAATTCAAGATGACCTTTACCTGACCACGCCATCTAGGATCACATTATTTAATGTGTCACTTAAAACCTTAGCTTTTGTATAAAACATTTGTTATAGCCCAAAAGGCTATATACGATAAGTATTAAATATTAAATATTAAAATAAGTGGATCGCATAGCAATCGCGCGAAATATCGAAGCAGCAAGAAACTATCGCGCGAAGGCTACTGCGAAAGCGAAAGATTTCGTAAAGTCGAAAGACGATTTACTTACGAAAGCGATTGCGAAAAGCGCGAACATCGCAGAAGTGCAAGCTAAAACTTCATTTATAAAGTCTTCGCTTGCACTCAGATTTTGAACTAATTTTGAACTTTCGCAATAGACCTTCAATTTCCTTGATCAGCACCGGGACAATGACCGCCCAGGCCGATCAATAATCTGAAATACAGGGTTTAAAAGAATGAACCGCCAAAGTGAGGTGGGCAGTCCTAAATCAGAAATACACGCGTCACGTAAGACCGTCGTCGAGTTTCACGCAAGTACGCGAACACGCGAGTGACCATACGCTATCTCCGAAACCCGAGACGCTCGACGTCATTACGCGTAGATCAATGTCGCGACGTGCCAGTGAAGTGCGAGTGATATCGAATCAAGCAAAGCGAGAATAATCACACGACGATTGTTGAAATTATTATATATATCTTTATTAAAAGTGTAATAAATCAGTTGAAAATCGAATAAAAAATGGAGTGATCCTCTCGTGGTCTATGAGTCTTAATTCCTAATCTGGTAAAATCCCGAAAATCCCGTGTCTCTACGGAGGAACACATTTTTCAAGGAAGTGCATATTTTATGAAATTTGATTGTTGCCGAATTTTTGGGACACACTGTATATTTAATTTGGGCTGAAGAAAAAAAACCATATGTATGTATGAGCAATTATATGCTTGTGTCGATTAGAATTAAAGATTTCAATTTTAATTTCTTGCGTTCGTTGTAATCTAAAAGCAATTAAACAGTAATTTCTTACTTTTATTATACATTTCATTAAACATTTTTCTTATTTAATCTAGCAGCGCCAAGTGTTTTTACATAAAACAATTTTTGATTTAATTAAAACTTTTTAGTCTAAAACTTTTATTTGAGTTAGAATAGGAAGATCCTTTAACAGAAATATGTATTTAGTTTTTATTGCATAAAAATAAAAGATAATATCATTTTTAGGTTTTATATTTTTAATTTGATACAAATTTTTTCTTTGAATACGTATCATTTGTGTAAGGTAATTTTTATGAAATTATAATTTGGCGCCAGTTATTAATTTAAATTTTTTATAAATGATACGTATAATTTGGGTTGAGTACAGTAATTTCATAACGTTATACTTTTTAAAAAAGAGTTAAAGCTACCACTTGAATTAGGAAGACCTTTTAATGGAAATGAAGAAATATGTGTTACGTTCTAAGGACTCCCCGATTTCCTCATTTCAATAACAACTAGCAAAATAATCTATTAGAATAAGAAGCGCATAAGACTCAAGCGTTAACGGTCACTTATCGGCAAGCGGGCAATAGAGCAAGCCCGATAGAGTTTTCCTTTTATTCTATGTGTTGTTATTTCGTAATATAAATATGTCACAAGGAATCTTCTAGATGCAACGTCGATAAAGGAAATTAAACAAGAGCACGATTTTGCCGGTCTTATCTAGTCTACACATAAACAAAATCAGTACCCAGATGTGCCAGGAACTCTAAACGTAACAAACGAATTACCTAAAACGAAACACTCTTTAAACATTGATATGAATCAGTGGGTCCTGCGAAGTCGTGACAACATATGGAAGGAAGCACGAATTCATAAACTTTTAAACAGGTGCATTCGTGTTTCCTGCAGCCTCTAATAAAAGAGGAATCGGCAATAAGAAAAAAAAATTAAATAAATGAAACAAATAATATTTCTGGAAGGTGCCATGAGAATTATCTTGTCCTCTCTTTAAGAAAGATCTTCACTTGCCCGTCCTGAGGCGGGCAAGTGAAGATCCGAACCTGCCAATAATAGATGATCGTAGAAAAATCATACTGCCGTAAACAATAATGAAACGCCAATTAATAAGTGTAGGATAAGATTTACGTTGCGGGTGGAACCGATCTAATGTGAGAAGCTTCAACGAAATTTTGGAGATTTGAAAAATTGATCACGAAGGAAGGGTATTCCACCAACTAAAACCTTGAAACCAACCAACTTGAACCATCCCACAAGAAATCCATCTCCTAAAAAAATCCTATATAAACCGCGACATTTTGAGCACCCTCTCTTGCTTACTACTCTAGTTAGCAGTTGCCCTGGTGCATTCTCTACACAGTGTCAGTTTACGTAAATCTCAAGAGATCACCTAACAGTTTTCAGTTATCAGTTCCACAACTATCAGTTCCACAACTATCAGTTCACATCGTGAATCTCAAGAAGTCATCTAACAGCTCTCAACAGTTCCAACCGTCACCAAATAGTAAGTCACAACGCATATTTATATACTTAATTAACCCGCGGAGTACCCCGAATCTTACAACGGTTTCTCTTACGGATCCCTTCGTTATCATTTGAACTAATATTCAATAACTTGATCCCGAAATCATAGAAGTCAACCTACACGGTGGACTCTTATCCTTTCATTCACCCATCCATAGAAGTCAACCAACGCGCTTTTTATCCTTCCACCCACTCAACCATAAGGGTCAACCTTCACGGTAGACTTCTTATCCTTTTATTCACTCGATCATCTTTTTCCCCCTGTCAAAAATCCATTAAAAGCATAATTACAAAATAGTAAATTCCTTTCGATAGTGCTCAACCAAGCTAATTTTGCCTCCGGCAAGCGGCAAAGCGTCTCCGGCGTCGTAGGAGAAGGCAGGCGCGTTGGCTTCTAGACAACGCCTACCAGGCCTACCTACGGGAGTTAGAACCGTTCCATAATCATTCACACAACGAGTTACTCGCCACACAAGAATCAATAGAGCCAGCCGTCGATTCACCTTCATCTCCTGTCCCTGAACTTCCTCCATCTCCATGTCCCAATATCCCTCCTGCAGAACCCGACTCTCCGCACTCTGTGTTGACATTAAGAATACGTCCTGATACTCCCCCGCGTACTCCTTCCATATCTCCTCCATCCTATTCTCCGGTCCACTCACCCCGTCCAATTTCCCCAACGAATTCTACGTCCTCAAGCGTAGAATTCATCGACAAAGTCCATATTCCACCTCTTCATCCATGTCATTGTTACTACGATCCTTACGAATCCTTAGAAATCCTGATTACCCAATTCCCTCACCGCACCGACCCTCTTCCCTCCGGGGCATATACCATCGAGCCCGATAACTTTGACTTGATAGAAATTAGGCAAGTTATCGAGACCCAAAACCCGGACTTTATAATTCCTGTTTTCCTTCCAAACTGTCCTTTCCCTTATGACGTTCCTGTCCGATTCTTCTATAACCTTTTCTCCCCTTCCACAGTCAGAATAAACGAAATATCAAACTGAAACCATTCTGTTCCGCTTTCCCTGCACACGCGTACATACTGTTACGAGGCTAAGATACAGTGCTGCATTAAACAGAAATTAAAACAAGGAAACGGGATTAATCAGGAAAAGAAGTAATTAAAATTAATAATACTTAACCTCATAATGTAATAGTGATACATCACGTACTTGGCGCGGTCGGTTCTCCGAATGCCGACCGCAGCAAGTAAATACGAAACCAAACGGAACTATACAACCGTCCGGACAGAAGCAAGGGACGGTCCCAAAAAGAAAGATACAGAAGTTAAGAGAGAAATCGGAGGAGTCGATCTCGGGCGCGTAAAATAAGACACTGTGTGAAAGTAACCAATTTTATTTTGTAATAAAAGTGCTTTCAACAAGAAAAGTGTAAGGTGATAATTCTCCCCCGCACTGCTCCCCGGAACCCACAACAAACTGGTGGCAGCGGTGGGATACCTCCAGGGAGTGACAGGCCTAAAAGGAAAAAAAAAGGTGCCAAATTAATTGGTTGTGATAACAACGCAACCATAAAAACGACGGCAAAAACCCTATCATGCAGCAGCGGACACGCACAAGACCTGTGATAACCAGGCGGACGGAAAGGYTTCYGTCAGAAAATAACACAGCAAAGCGGACAGCGCACGGAGACTCCGAAACCTGAGGAGGACAGCCAGCACCGACCTACGACAACTTCGCCGCATCGACGCCCCGCACTCAGCTGATAAGGCGCCGAGTCATCATATCATCRAACGTCGAGAGCCAACGAGCCAGCCACTGAGCAAGAATCAGCATGCGAGCGATAATCTTAATGTAAGTCAATACTTTCATATGTAGCACGTTGCGCTTATGTCCAGTGCGAGGGACAATYCAAATCAGRCGAATCCAAACAGCCCTTGGCTATTGTATAGTACAGCCAGGCGAGCAAATCGAGAATCATCGATAGTAATTGCAGCTAACGCACTTAATGAATACGCGAAAACGTACGTAGAGCCTTAGATTACCCCAGCGAAAGTGAAACGAGCCCTCCTGTTCATATAATTATGGAACGCGAATTTTCGTTCAACGAAATCGATCATAGCATTCTCGCGAATATCGAGAATAATATACCCGCGATCGAACGCACCAGACGCTTCGAACAAATAAATAGACACAACTCTTTAACGCGACTCGACGGAAGTATTTTTGGTCCCGACGAAACCTACCAAGCACAACTCGGAGAAATGGCACAATCCCCTGTCGAACCAACAGCCCAGTCACCACGGCAAGAAATAGAAAATGAGATTCTGCGACTACGTAATACACTAGAACAAAATAATCCGTATGTGGAAGAACCGAGACCTGGAAGAAGGGTCACCTTCGATAACCAATCTATCGAAAATATGTTACTTCAAGAACTATTGCAAGAAATTCGGGAATTACGGATACAAGTCGGAAGCAACCGCAACGAGCGCGAACCTTTCTTAGAAGGAAATAGAGCTTCGCAAAATTTCCGTGACAACGCATTGGACCTTACATATGGGCGGGCTCTCAGTGACATACGGAATCAACCGGGAGTTTCTATCAGTTTCTTGAATCTAAAGGAGGCGCGTAATATGATCCCTGAGATCGACGGCACGTCTCGGAATCACGTGCGCGAATTTCTAAACTCGTGCAATTATGCCATGAAGAACATACATCCTGCAGACGAGCAAACCCTTGGAAGCTGTTATCTGTACTAAATTCAAGGGGAAGGCGATGATAGATTTCCACAACCGCACCATTGTAAATTACGAGTAATTAAAAAAAGAGCTAGAAACCGAATATCTAGAAAAAAGAAGTACCGCGCATTTACAATTGGAGTTTAATTCTTTGAAACAAAGGTCGAATGAAAGCGCACAAGAATTTGGGCGCCGCGTGGAAAATATAGCAATAGAATTATATGAATCAATGGAGGAAGGGCAGAATCATACGCCARAGCAACAACGCGCYATRCKRGATAAYATTAARACGCAAGCCTTRCATAACTATYAGACCGGATTACACGAAGGTATCAAGTTACTAGTACGAACACACCATTATAAAACTTTGCGAGAGGCCATCATTGACGCAAGTGCCGAAGAAAAAGTCAACGAACCAATTGTGCGAAAACCTGCGTATCAAGGCCAAAATAAATTTGACGCAAGAATCCGACACCCGCAAAATCTCGTATGTCAAAAGTGTGGCAAGATAGGCCATTACGGACGAGATTGCCGCACTAGCCGATATGCGAATCAATTTACATTGCCAAAAGCGGAAAGACCGGCACACGTAAACAACATTGAGAAATATTGCACATATTGCAAAAAGAAGGGACATAAACGCGACGAGTGCTGGTCGTTGAACAGACGCCCCGAGAAGGAACAAACAAGACGAACTAAAAGAGATGACGGAAAAAGAAGGCAAGTGAACACTACCGTAAGAATACGAAAAAAATAAATTGCTGACAAAGAGCGAGGAGTCGCTCAGTAGCGACGAAGAAGAGAAACCTAAGACAAAGACGACGCGAGCCGCGGGTGAGCATCAAGTTACACAGGTGACTGGCTCGGGCACAGCCACCGGATTGCATTTTATCACTCTACCAATACAGGAGACAAAAAAGGGTAGAATGAGTTTTTTGTTAGATACAGGCGCGACTCTCACTCTAATAACAGTAGGACACTTAAAAGGAGACTCTAATTCGCGAAAAACAATTAGCCCTCACTGGAGTGACGGGGCACAAAATAGATACACTTGGTAAGATTAAAGCGACAGTAATCATAGGTGACCGCGAAATTCGACACACAATGCACGTGGTAAAAGACGACTTCCCAATAGATTACGAGGGAATACTCGGGAACGATTTCCTAACAAAGCAACGAGCAAAGTGTGATCACGGAAAGGGGCTAGTACGCATAGATGAAGTAAGCTTTAAGCTCCATCCGTTTAAAAGAATAACACTGACGCCCCGTAGTGAAACGATCGTGCAGGCTGTAACTAGTAGAAATAAAATCGGAATCGTAAGTTCCCAAGAAACCGGGAGTATTCATAGGCTGTTGCCTAGTAGAACCGGAAAAATACACGTGTCCGATAAGCGTGATTAATACAACAGAGGAATCCGTGGAAATTACGACACCGCTCGTAACCGTAGACGAACTACGCGAATATGACCACGCAAGCATACTCGCATTGCAACAGACCAAGAGCGAAAATTACGATGCTAGAACGAAAAGAAAAATTACGTAAAYAGTTACGCCTAGAACACTTAAATAAAGAAGAGAAAAGGACAATAGAAGACATATGCGAAAACTTCTGCGACATATTTCATTTGGAACAAGATACTTTGACGTACACCACTGCGATAGCACATGAAATTAACACGAGAGTAGATAGTGCGCCGGTGAATGTCCGATCATATAGATTACCGGAGAAGCATAAGGAGGAAGTGAATCGGCAGATCACGAAGATGCTCGATGACGGAATTATACGACCGAGCATGAGCCAGTGGAACGCGCTATTATTGGTCGTTCCAAAGAAAATCGACGCTTCAGGGAAACAAAAACTACGCATTGTAGTAGATTTTAGGAAACTTAAYGATCTCACGATAGGAGATTCCTTCCCTCTGCCGAACATAACAGATATCCTTGACCAACTAGGAAATGAGAAGTATTTTTCCACACTGGACCTCGCCTCAGGGCCATCCCTACCATCAAATTCTGATGCACGAGGAGCACAGAAATAAAACCGCTTTCTCCACACCTTACGGCCATTTCGAATTCAATCGAATGCCGTTTGGGTTGAAAAACACACCGGCCACATTTCAACGATTAATGAACTCGGTGCTTACTGGAATCCAAGGACTCAGGTATCTTGTATATCTTGATGACATTGTGATTTACGGACCGAACTTGAAGGAGCATAATAAAAGATTAATTCAAGTAT
>JANQDE010000299.1:71634-85802 GCA_037157785.1 Cephalotes varians
TTAAAAATTGAAAAAATTCAAACAACCGCGTATCATCCAGAATCCAACGGAGCGTTAGAACGATCTCATAGAACATTAGCGGAATACCTGAGACACTACATTAATGGCGATCAAACCRACTGGGATGAGTGGCTCCCTTACGCCATGTTCACATATAACACAACTCCGCATTCAGCTACCGGATTTACGCCTTTTGAGTTGACATATGGCCATCAAGCCATTTTGCCAACAGCTTTAAAGAAGTCACCGAAATTAACATACTCCTATGAGGACTACGCACAGGAGTTGCGGGAAAGAACTAAAGAACTAAAGAACTAAAGAATTCGCGCCACAAACCAACTAGCGAAGGAGCACCTCGAACAAGAAAAGGAAAGGGCTAAACAACAATACGATAAAACAATAAATAAAAGAACCTTCAAATTAGGGGATAAGGTTCTACTGCATGATGAAACAGTCAGACGAGGACGAAAAAATTAGAACCACAATGGATAGACCCTTACGTGATAACCGAGAAAAATAGCGATCTTAATTACACGATCAAACGAGGACGAAAAACAACGCGGATACACGCGAACCGGATAAAACCGTTTATCGATCATTAAAGCAACAAACAAACACACAAAAAAAAAGCAGTAAGCAGACAGTAGAAATAAACTAGCGCTAGGTCAAATAGAAATAAATAAATAAATAGGACTTACACTAATGGTAGGGCGGAGGAAGAACCTCCACCATCCTCCGGCCTATGCGGGTGCACACATGCACCCGGAGACGGGGCGCGAAGAAATTCCATCTAAGGGCCGGAGAAGGGCGCGAACCCTCCTCGCGGGCCAGCCGAGCGGCCCGCAACCAGTACGTGCGCCAGCACGCATCGCACGTACTGGGCACAAAAAATCGGTCACAGGATAGACACTTCATACTCCTTTTTGCACAGAGTCTCAGAGGCAACTGACAAGAAAATCATTATATAAAAGTAATAAGAACCCTGTGCCTTCCAGGACACTCCTCGTGTGGGGGTCTACGGAGAACACGACATCCGATTCTGCAAAATTATATGAATGGACAAAGTTTAACARTWCACCCGGTATATACTACGAAGAACTCGGTTTAATGAACCAGATAGAATCTGGGTGGAAGCTAGTTATCGAACTCGATGTCGGAACAATCGAAATAAGGTATCAACAATTGCAGGATTATATAAAAAWCACAGAAGGACTCTGCAAAAGGCCTACGGGAAACAAACGTGCCAGAATGTTATGAGAATCATACAAAAGGATGAGGCAAAGTTAACATTACAGTTAACACACTTGAGAGCTCTTTACAAAAATCCTAGCGACAGACGAGGATTAATCAACGCCGTCGGAATRATAAGTAAAACATTGTTCGGCACAATGGATGCCGACGACGCTAAAATTGTAAACGAGCAACTGGAACTACTCAGGAATTATCAGAAGACCACGCAACATGCCGTACAAAACCAACTTAAAATATTGGACGCCACGATAGGCCATACGGATCGGTTAGAGAAAACATTAACGTACAACGAAAATCTTTTAGCTAACACCACACAAAGGATGCAAACACAGGCAAGGACCGCACAACAAGAAAACATCATCGAACATTTAATAATAATGACAACCATAATGACTGACCTCACTAAAGATATCGAAAACTTTGTAGACTTTTTAACAAATACAGTAAACGGACTAATAACGACGTGATTACTCCCCCTTGAGGAAATCATAAAAGAATTAAAGGAAGCCGCGACCCACTTAACAAAAGGGCTACATTTTCCCTTCAAAATACAAATAGAAAACTGGCGCACCATACAAAAATACATGACAATAAACGCATACTATGACCGCCCCACCATCTACACAACTCTGAAATTCCCAATCAAAGCATATCCAACATACAAAATAATAAAACCAACACCTATACACGCCTATAAAGACATATTCACCTTTATAAGAACTAACCAATCCTTATTAGCAATAGATAAGGAAAATCACCACTACATCTTGTTAAATGAGCAAGAACTCAACAAATGCATATAAGACCGCACCACATTTACTTGCGAACAAAATTTTCTCGTATATCACACAAAAACGAGCGCACCATGCGAGGTGCAAATCTACATGAACACACCAGGACAGCTACAAAATTGTGAAAGAAGACAGGTCCTATCAAACACAACCCTATGGGTAATGCTAACAGAAACGTAATCATGGGTGTACTCCACACCCGTAAGCCAAACTATAACTATACGGTGTAGCGATAAGTTAGAAAATAAGATAATATTAAACGGAACCGGTAAAATTAAATTAAATGGAAATTGTAAGTTAACGACACCGGATATAATACTAACCACACAGCGGCAGCTATACACACAGTACATACACACACACTTGCCGGAATTCAATCTGACACTCACACGCGAAGGTGCGGACAACCGAAACTTAAAACTTAGCAAGCAAGCACATCTAGAATCTATAATTAAAGACCCCGAGGAATTGACGAAATTAAGTGTAAGCCTAGAGGAAATAAGTGAAAGTTTAGATAATGGAAAACAAAGCATATTTCAAAATAAATACGTAACATATCCCTTAGGGTCAGGTATAATAATTATAATTCTAGCAAGCGGAATAGGTTTAAGCTTATGGTATGTAAGAAATAAAAAACAAAAAACAACAAACAACCAGATACCTATACGATGCGGCGATGCTATGTTATACTAGTATTAGAAACAATAGAAATAAGCGAAAGAAATGTAAAATAAGGTTCGACCCCTCACCTTCTTCTCAGAAAGGGGGAGAGATGTTACGAGGCTAAGATACAGTGCTGCATTAAACAGGAATTAAAACAAGGAAACGGGATTAATCAGGAAAAGAAGTAATTAAAATTAATAATACTTRACCTCGTAACGYAATAGTGATACATCACGTACTTGGCGCGGTCGGTTCTCCGAATGCCGACCGCAGCAAGTAAATACGGAACCAAACGGAACTATATAACCGTCCGGACAGAAGCAAGGGACGGTCCCAAAAAGAAAGATGCAGAAGTTAAGAGAGAAATCGGGGGAGTCGATCTCGAGCGCGTAAAATAAGACACTGTGTAAAAGTAACCAATTTTATTTTGTAATAAAAGTGCTTTCAACAAGAAAAGTGTAAGGTGATAATTCTCCCCCGCACTGCTTCCCGGAACCCACAACAATACACACACGCACTCTCATATACCCGATATATATGTATGTAAACAAATCGTTCCGAGAGAATGAATTTCTCTATTATTTATAAAATTACTATATTGAATTAAATAAATCCTAGATCTAGTAGAAATTGTTCCCGATTTTCTTTTAGGGGATAACGACCTTGTCCTTCTTTATCTTGCCCTCAGGCACGTGGTCCAGTTTCGAGTTAAAGGGATTAAGTTCCTTGACTCGAATTAGGACCAACGACTCGCATTGTTCTCGGAAAAAGGCGTTATAGCGTCCGTTCGAGACGTTGACCCATATTCCGGAACCATAAAAGTGCGTTCGACTCGCAGCACGCGCCACTGTGCGTATATCTGCGAGATAATGGTTGCTGAATATGTTCTTCCATACCTCCTCCTTTTCTTTCCTTCCAATTTATACAAATAAAACCTTCGGGGTTTGGACGTAACATATGTATCACTTAGATTTTATCTTTTTTTAATGTTTCACTTCGATTGAGTAAGGTAACGCAATTTTTATAGAATTAGCACTAGTTATTGATATCAAATCTTTTATACAAATGATACATATCACTTTGGTTAAGTTAGATATTAATTCCGTAACATTAAATTTTTTAAAAAAGAATTAAAGCTATTACTACTTAGGAAGGCTCTTCAATGGAAATACAAAGAAATACATACCACTTAGGTTTTATTTTAATTTGATATAACAGTTCTTTCTCGAGGAATGTGCCTATATTTGACACCTTTTTTACTTTTCTTTAAAAAGATAATTTTATAATATACAGGGTAGAGCACTTAAAACAAAACACTAGAATATAAGAATTATGAAAATTGAACCCGGTGAGCAAAAATGTTTCAGATAAAAATTATATGATTTGAAGGGGGACAAATGATAATAAAATCAATTTTCAAAAATATCGATTTTTTAAGGTCATATGAAGGTCTTCATTTTTTTAAATGGAATAATATGATTTTTTTTTACATAATATGATTTCTCTAATTATTCTACATATAAAAGTATTAAGATAACATTAATGAACAGAATGCACAGAAAATGGAAATGATGAAGTGAATTACATAAGGCCAACTTAAAAGAAAAAAAATCATACCAGCGCAGTGACAATATTAACCAATCGCTCAAAATCACGATGAAAACTACAAACAAGTGTTAAGATAACACAAACGAATAGTTAATACTTTATGAGATATTTCATACACGTGACGATTCAATTCATACACATATGAAATATTCAGTTTCATACACATGTGTATGAAACTGAATATTTCAAGAGCAATCATGCCTGGTGTACTACACAATTTAATTAGTGTACTACTAATATTTAACTTTATTGTAAGGGATATTCAAAGTCATGAACAGCAACATTAATGCAGTTTCTCGATTGTCGAATAGAAGACTGTGGTGCTTTTGGATAGTATCTGATGTAATATCAGTAATGATAATACGTTGCCATATATTTTCTTGTGTTGTAAGCGGTTCTTTATAAACAATGTTTTTCAATATTTTTCACAATCTAAAGAAACAAAAATCTAAAGATATTAAATCCGGAAAACGTGCAGGTCAGGACCGTAGCAGTACGTAAGACTTGCTCAGTTTTTGCTGCCAATTTGCTGTCAGGTTACATGAATACATTTGCTCGTATTTTGCCGCAGATTTGCTATCAAAATATATCAGCAGATTTTTGTTGTATATTTGCTAGCATTTTGTAATCTCATGTATTAAAATTTGTATTAAATTTGTATCCTTTTTGGCAACAAAATTTATATCAAGATTTCACATGATATGTTCAAGAGGCACGATAGTGTCTTGTGTGCCAAGTTACGCGCGGCGGGGCAGCGCCGAGAGGGCAGTGCCTCTTTTACGTGAAACGTCGCATTGACAGCTCCTTTGATTATCGCATCTCAATAACGACTGAATCGATTAAATTTTAAATAGATTCTTCTCAATGGATAGCTTGGGTCTAATTTATATAAGAAAAGTGTTTTCACTTTTTATTTACGTAACTCCCGAACGGAGATATTGCGAAAATATCTCCGTTTGTAAAATCTGAAAGGAAAATTTTGATTTAAGAAACATCGTCATTATCGTCGTCGTCGCCTAAACAGTGATGGAGAATGTACTGTTTGGGTTTTTGATGTAAGATTGCACATTGATCGTATTAGACTGATGAATTTAATAACAAAGATAGAGTAATATGTTAGCACTGATATTGGGTTGAAACAAAAGTTTGTAGCGTTTTTTAGCTCTAAAATTTCTATATTTTAAAAATTTCTATATTTTACACAATTATTATTATTATTATTATTAATTTAGTTTATTGAATGCCGAGATATGCAACACAGAGATTAAATAGGTATAACATATTGTAATAGATATATTTATCAAAGCACGCAAAAGGAGAAGCTGCAGCTGAAGGCTGATATGATGCTTCATCTGGGTATTACAAGATAGGTTTAGTGGGAAATAGATTTGCTTTAAAGTAATAGCTGATGTGTGGATTACAGACATATTTCAGAGCAGATGCAGATATGCGAATATATCTCTACAAATAGAGCGCTTATTTTACAATTTGCGAGATTGAAAAGTGATGTGTGTGAATTTGGCATAAAATCATGTTAACGTGAGTATAGTTGATAGTATTGAGTAATACGGTGTATATCGCAAGTGCAACGGTCAGTGAGGAGGCTGAGTGTGTAACTACAATAGTTACTTGGTTATGTTTGGAAGATCACCTATCGATGCAAGAATTGTCACTTGTAATGTAGAAGAATGTATTGAGACAATTTAGATTTGAAAGAAGAGAGAGAGGTTTTTGTGCGTATGTTAGATGGTAGAGAATTGTAATATTTTACAGAAGAGTACGAGAATGCGTTTTGAAATTTTCTTGTGTGATGAGAAGGACAGGAGAGAAGATTTAGATGTCGTGTATCTGAAGATAGACCAGAATGTGATTCAATGTTGAGATGTAGTAGATCCCGAAGGTAGATCGGAGTGTTTGAGCGGAGAGTCTTATAGGTTGTGCAGCAGAGATGAACTATAAAGCGCTGGTAAATATTCAGCCAGCCTGAGCGTTGGAAAGATGGAGAGATGTGATCGTATTTTCTGATTCCATATGACAGGCGAAGACAAGAGTTCTGAATTCTATGAAGTAGGCGTTTGTTCAGATAAGGAATGTAAACCACGTCTGCATAATCAAACAAGGAAATTATCAAGGATTGTGTGACAAGTAATTTCTGAGGAACGGTTAGGATGTGACGTAAAGGATATAGCATTTTGAGACGGGAATAGGCAAGTCGGCATTTCGTGGTTACATGGTGCTCAAAGGACCAAGATGGATCTACGTGTAGGCCTAGTATTCTAATGGAAGGACGAGGTTCAAGGGAAGTGTGTTGAATCTGTATATCGAAGGAATGAAGACGTGACAGTAGACTGGGGAAGCCAGTAATAATGAGGATTTGGCAGGGTTCAAGTGTAGACCATTTGCACCCGATCAGTCAGTGATTTGCCGAAGATCATTGTTAACAGCCTCTGTGGCATGTTGTGTTTCAGAAACAGTGAACGAACTGAGGACAAGCACATCGTCAGCGTACATATAGAGTCTGGAAACAGTAGGTAGGGCTAGTAGATCAGCAACGAATATATTAAAAAGTAGAGGTCCTAGAATTGAATCTTGAGGTACTCCAGAAGGAATTGTAAGTGGTGAAGAGAGCGAAGGGAGAGGATTCCGGATCAGGACTGATTGAGAGCGATTTAAAGAACGAAAGAACGAAGAAGTGAGATAGCTGAGTTGGATAGTTTATAATAGTGGAGTTTGACGAGGAGAAGTTCATGGTTGACTGTGTCGAATGCTTGTGGAGAAGTCTAATGCAACTAGGGCAGAAAGAGAATGGCTGTCAAAGGCTCTTAGAACGGCGTCGGATAGATGGAGAAAAGATGTGGTGGTGTTGAAGTGCTTGCGAAAACCAGACTGGAATTCATGGATTATTTTGTTATTACAAATGAAATGATTAAGTTGATTGAAGATTATGCGTTCCAGAATTTTCGATAGAAAAGGAGGAAGAGTTATGGGTCGAAGTGAAGTGAAAGAGGTAGGATTGGGAGTCTTAGGAAGAGGGAGAACGGTGGAATGTTTCCAAGCAGAAGGGAAGGTACCATTGGTTAGACAGTGATTTAAAATAAAGAGGAGGGGATTGAGACACGCTGGAGCAGAGAGTAAAAGCATACGACCTGAAAAATCATATGGACATGAAGAAGTAAGCTTGATGGATTTTAGTATGTTATATAAATCTGTCATGTTTATAGGAGAAAATTGGAACTGATTTTGAATAATAGGAGCTGATAGGAGAAAGAAGTTTATCAGGGAGGATGAGCAGGAAGAGGAAGGAATTAATGAAGAAGTTGTTAGTATGACACCATTTGATAGAGCAAAGTTTCAGCTTTCAGAATCTTTTACAAATTACGGTACGATGATTTTTAATGAAGTTATGAGCAATCAAAGTCAGAATCCCTGTTTAACTTAACTTGCGAATAACTTAAGAATAAAAAATCGTAGGAACATTTGTGAAAAACAATTTTGTAGGGAAAGCTTCAAGTTTTCACAAGAGATAGTCAAAAATTTTTTCCAATTTAATTTGGCCATATTACAAATCAACAAAGTAAGAAGAAAATTTTTTATCTTTTTTAGCTCATAATTGTCTGTATATCAAAATTACCAAACTTACATAAACTCAAAAAATATGATAAGCCTTTAAAAGTAAAGATTTCAAGCTTTAAAATCCTTTTTTTTTTAATTTGAATTTCATTCATTCTTGACGAAAATATTATATACAATTTTAAGCTAAAAAAACGCTATGAACTTTTGTTCCAATATTTTCATTCTAAAATCCGGATAATTCTATCAAATTCCGATTTTTAATTTAAAAAATCGAAAAAATGATTTAGTATTTCTAGTGTAAAGATTATTTTAGATAATTTATAATTCGTAATAGAATACGAATATAATTTTGCCTTCCGATGCTATCCAATAAAAAACACGCTATACATGAATTCATTAAAGACATTGAAAGCAATATGACAGCCCACAAAATTAACAATCAATTCCTTATCCGTAACACGGCCATTCCACAATTCCATAAATTTCTAAAAAACAATCTGTCAAAAACATCATTAACGATAGCTTGTTACATATGCAACACATAACACAACAATTTTGTCGTGACAACCGTAACGTAATTTTTACCAAAGTAGACAAGGGCAACATTACGGTCGCATTAGACAACATTACATTAACGAAACGAACGAATTACTTAAGGATGTTAATGTGATACATACACGATAGTCAAAAAGAATCCTATTAAATCCATTGAAAGAAATTTAAATAACTTCCTTAAGATCTGGCTGAATAAAGGTTACATTAACAAACAACAATTCCTCAAACTACGATCTAGTGATTCTCTCTTACCTAAAGCATACGGACTTCCTAAAATCCATTAAAAAAAACACTCCGTTCAGAATAATAGTCTCCTCTTTAAACACTGTTTTGTATCCCCTCGCATCCTTTTTGCACAAAATCATTTCAGACAGTTTCGAACACACAAACAGCCATACTATGAACAGCTTTAACATTTACAATTCCTTGTCGGGCAAAATTGTAAGAGACACAGACGTATTGCTGTCTCTCGATGTGACGGTATTGTTCCCCAATGTACCTTTAGATCTCGCAATGGATGGTATCAGCAACAAATGGGTACACATAAAACAATTCACAAATATCCCTAAGAATGATTTTTTGATGGCTATTAAATTTGTGCTATCCTGTACGTATTTCACATTTAACAATATAATATATAAACAGATTTTTGGTATCCCTATGGGATCACCTTTATCTCCCATAAAAACAAAGTTTATGTATTAAACATAAACTTATGTATTAAATATCTTAAACCTATTCCGTATATTCGCTTTGATAATATATTACAATGCAAGAAATCAAAACTTATACGTAATTTTAATCCGCACATCCGTATCACTCGCTTGGACAATATATACACGCTGATTATTACTGTTTTTACTGCTATCGCATTGTTTCTTACATTTTTTCATTATTTTTTTTTTAATCGAAATTCCTCGTTTTTATTTCAAAGTCTAACAGCGCCAAATTTTTTTACATAAAAATTTTTTTTATTTAAATTAAATTTTTTCATTTTGTATTGATATCTCTTTAATTCTTTGTAATTAAATCTTTTATTCAATTGAAATATATATATGTATATATATATATATATATATATATTTGAAATATATACATATGTACTTGGATTTGGTACAATTATTTTCTCTTTGAACTGTTAAAAACTACAAGCATTTGGGTTGGAATAAAAAGACCCAAATACAAAGATACTATCACTTGGATTTTATTTTTTAATAGCAATTATGTATTTAGCTGTCGAGATGATAGGATGAAACTTGGCGTCATTTATTTCATTTCAAATCTTTTATACAAATGATATACATATTATTTGGACTAAGTAATATTATACAAATAGTAGATTAGATATTATTTCTTTTTAATTAAAGATAATATTATTTGGATTTGATACAACAATTTTTTCTTTGAACTGCGTGTGGAATTTAATAACTGTCGAGATAATGAGATGAAAGTTGGCGCTTCTTTTTGATTTCATATCTTGTATAAATGATATACATATTATTTGGGTTGAGTAATAACCACGGGTTAGATAAATATTATTTGAATTTATTTAATTTGAATTGGAGTTAAGTAACGCAATTTTATGAAATATTATTTTTTAAAAGAAATTAGAGCTACTATCACTTGGGTTAAAATAAATTAACTATTGAGGTAATGGAATGAAACTTGGTAGAACTTTCGAGATAATGGAATTATAACTTGACGCTATTTATTTGATATCAAATCTTTTACAAATGATATACGTACATATTATTAGAGTTCATTATTAGATATTTGTAAATTCAGTGAAGCAACGCAATATTGCGATGACATTTGGGTTGAAAAAGTAAAAATGTACCACTTGGTTTTATTTTTTAATTGTGTTGTTATTATTATTATTATTAAAACTACTACCATTTGGATTAGAACAGTAGTATTTCCTCCAATCAACGCGTAAACTTGTCGCGTTTTTTACTTTTTTTTTTAAAAAGGTAATTGTTGGGATTTGAGTTGATACCCGATGAAACGAGTTAGTATTCGAACGGTTTTTTTTGCACACACTTCTTTATTGAACAAGACGTGATGATGTTCTTCTTTTACAATCTCTCACCACCCTCTCTACTACTACTCCCTCTACGGGTATGAATTACACTCCTATAGCCGCACGACGCCGACTCGCGTGATAATTTGTCCATCCCGGTCACCTTGAAGTATTACTTCAATAATTGTCTTGCATCTGATCGATATGTAGTTTGATAATAGTATTGAGACAACTTAATTCTACAAACTGAACTTAAACGCGTGACTGACATTAACAAAAAAATTCAACGCTTACAATCTGTGAATCATTAAACGATAACTAAAGAAAATGCAACTATACACGCACGATACAATATTTCAATCAACTGGTAAAATACATATTTTTGGCAATGATCGTCGGATAATCCCTCCAGTAGTTTTCAACGATACTACTCTTACTAATCCGTCAGAACCAGGATGCAGCTCACAGATCCTGCCCGTACGCCATTTTAACGGGGGCAAAGTCATCGCGAATTAAATGTTGTGGGTTCCGGGGAGCAGAAGATTTAACACTTTCCACTTTTCACGAAAATTACACTTTATTACAAAATAAAATGGGTTACGTTTACACAGTGTCTTATTTTATGCGCCCGAGATCGACTCCCCCAATTTCTCTCTATCTTTTCTTTTTGACTCTTCACTTTTTTGACTCCACCTTGCTTCTGTCCGGACGGTTACATAGATCCGTTTGGTTCCATATTTACTTGTTGCGGTCGGCATTCGGAGAACCGACCGCGTGATGCATTACTATTACGTTACGAAGTCACGTATTATTAATTTCAATTACTTCTTTTCCTGATTAATCCCGTTTCCTTGTTTTAATTCCTGTTTAATGCAGCACTGTATCTTAGCCTCGTAACATCCCTCCCCCTTTCTGAGAAGAAGGTGAGGGGTCGAACCTTATTTTACATTTCTTTCGCTTATTTCTATTGATTCTAATACTAGTATAACATAGCATCGCCGCATCGTATAAGTATCTGGTTGTTTGTTGTTTTTCGCTTTTTATTTCTTACATACCATAAGCTTAAACCTATTCCGCTTGCTAGAATTATAATTATTATACCTGACCCTAAAGGATATGTTACGTATTTATTTTGAAATATACTTTGTTGTTCATTATCTAAACTTTCACTTATTTCCTCTATGCTTACACTTTTTCTTTTCGTTCTAGCAGCGATTCGAAATTTTCGCTCTTGGCTTGTTGCAATGCGAGTATGCTTGCGCGGTCATATTCGCGTAGTTCGTCTATGGTTACGAGCGGTGTCCACGGATTCCTCTGTTGTATTAATTACGCTTATCGGACACGTATATTTTTCCAGTTCTACTAGGCAACAGCCTATGAATACTCCCGGTTTAGTTTCTTGGGAACTTATGATTCCGTTTTATTTCTACTAGTTACAGCCTGCACGATCGTTTCACTACGGGGCGTCAGTGTTATTCTTTTAAATGGATGGAGCTTAAAGCTTGAGAAGTACGATTATGAAATTATCCATAAGGCCGGCAAAGGCAACACAAACGCTGATACCTTAAGTTGCCGATACCGGACGAACCACACGTCAGTGTCAGCTGAAGGAAAGAAGAGGAAGAAGAACAAGAGGAAGAAGAATCAAGAGACTATACAGAAGAGGAAAAACGTCAAGTATTGTACGAATATCATGACGCACCCACAGGGGTGCATCAAGGAATAGCGCGTACCCTGAGCAGAATTAGGCTAGAACACAATTGGCGTGGAATTACGAGGGACGTGGAAGAATACATTAGCAAATGCGAATATTGCCAGAAAAATAAACTAAGCCGCAAAACAAAAATGCCTTTAACAATCACAGATACGCCAACAAGACCGTTCGAGAAATGCGTCCTGGATATAGTTGGTCCCCTAACCGTAACGACAAACGGAAATAAATATATACTGACGTTTCAGGATAATCTGACCAAACTTAGTAAGGCGATTCCCTTCGCGAATCAAGAAGCGGGCACAGTCGCGAAAGAATTTGTTACGAAAATCGTGTTTGAACACGGAATGCCGGAGAAGGTTCTCACGGACCAGGGCAGAAATTTTACAAGCGAAATATTTAAAAATATTTGTAAACTCTTAAAAATTGAAAAAATTCAAACGACAGCGTACCATCCAGAATCCAACGGAGCGTTAGAACGATCTCATAGAACATTAGCGGAATACTTGAGACACTATATTAATGGCGATCAAACCGACTGRGATGARTGGCTCCCTTACGCCATGTTCACATATAACACAACTCCGCATTCAGCTACCGGATTTACGCCTTTTGAGTTGACATATGGCCATCAAGCCATTTTGCCAACAGCTTTAAAGAAGTCACCGAAATTAACATACTCCTATGAGGACTATGCACAGGAATTGCGGGAAAGAATTCGCGCCACAAACCAACTAGCGAAGGAGCACCTCGAACAAGAAAAGGAAAGGGCTAAACAACAATACGATAAAACAATAAATAAAAGAACCTTCAAATTAGGGGATAAGGTTTTACTGCACGATGAAACAGTCAGACGAGGACGATCGAAAAAATTAGAACCACAATGGATAGGCCCTTACGTGATAACCGAGAAAAATAGCGATCTTAATTACACGATCAAACGGACGAAAAACAACGCGGATACACGCGAACCGAATAAAACCATTTATCGATCATTAAAGCAAAAAACAAAAGCAGTAAGCAGACACTAGCGCTAGGTTAAATAGAAATAAATAAATAAATAGGACTTACACTACTGATAGAGCGGAGGAAGAACCTCCACCATTCTCCGGCCTGTACGGGTGCACACGTGCACCCGGAGACGGGGCGCGAAGAGATTCAATCTGAGGGCCGGAAAAGGGCGCGAACCCTCCTCGCGGGCCAGCCGAACGGACCGCAACCAGTACGTGCGCCAGCACGCATCGCACGTACTGGGCACAAAATATCGGTCACAGGATAGACACTGCATATTCCTTTTTGCACAAAGTCTCAGAGGCAACTGACAAGAAAATCATTATACAAAAGTAATAAGAACCCTGTGCCTTCCAGGAAACTCCTCGTGTGGGGGTCTACGGAGAACACGACATCCGACTCTGCAAAATTATATGAATGGGCAAAGTTTAACAGTACACCCGGTATATACTACAAAGAACTCGGTTTAATGAACCAGATAGAATCTGGGTGGAAGCTAGTTATCGAACTCGACGTCGGAGCAATCGAAATAAGATACCAACAATTGCAGGACTATATAAAAAACACAGAAGAACTCTGCAAAGGGCCTACGGGAACCACCCAACAAACGTACCAGAATGTTATGAGGATCATACAAAAAGATGAGGCAAAGTTAACCTTACAGTTAACACACTTGAGAGCTCTTTACAAAAATCCTAGCGACAGACGAGGATTAATCAACGCCGTCGGAAWGATAAGTAAAACATTGTTCGGCACCATGGATGCTGACGACGCTAAAATTATAAATGAGCAACTGGAACTGCTCAGGAATTATCAGAAGACCACGCAACATGCCGTACAAAACCAACTTAAAATATTRGACGCCAYGATAGGCCATACGGATCGTTTAGAGAAAACATTAACGTACAACGAAAATCTTTTAGCTAACACCACACAAAGGATGCAAACTCAGCTGGCAAGGACCGCACAACAAGAAGACATCATT
>JANQDE010000299.1:86786-104275 GCA_037157785.1 Cephalotes varians
TAGCGATAAGTTAGAAAATAAGATAATAATAAACGGAACCGGTAAAATCAAATTAAATGGAAATTGTAAGTTAACGACACCGGATATAATACTAACCACACAGCGGCAGCTATACACACAGTACATACACACACACTTGCCGGAATTCAATCTGACACTCACACGCGAAGGTGCGGACAACCGAAACTTAAAACTCAGCAAGCAAGCACATCTAGAACCTATAATTAAAGACCCCGAGGAATTGACGAAATTAAGTGTAAGCCTAGAGGATATAAGTGAAAGTTTAGATAATGAACAACAAAGTATATTTCAAAATAAATACGTAACATATCCCTTAGGGTCAGGTATAATAATTATAATTCTAGCAAGTGGAATAGGTTTAAGCTTATGGTATGTAAGAAATAAAAAGCGAAAAACAACAAACAACCAGATACCTATACGATGCGGCGATGCTATGTTATACTAGTATTAGAAACAATAGAAATAAGCGAAAGAAATGTAAAATAAGGTTCGACCCCTCACCTTCTTCTCATAAAGGGGGAGGGATGTTACGAGGCTAAGATACAGTGCTCCATTAAACAGGAATTAAAACAAGGAAACGGGATTAATCAGGAAAAGAAGTAATTGAAATTAACAATACGTGACCTCGTAACGTAATAGTAATGCATCATTGTTGCGGTCGGTTCTCAGAATGCCGACCGCAACAATCAAATACGGAACTAAAATATACTATATAACTGCCGGGAAAAAGACGAACGGATGTTCAGAAATAATAAGTAAAACGGGCAGTTCGGCCTTACGCCCGTCGTTCGGCATATTGTAAAAGAATTAAACTCTATGTGAAATTTTACTATATTTTATTTTATAATAAAAAGTTTGAGACTAAAAGTGAAGTGTTCCTATTCTTCCGCCTCTTACGCTGCACGAAGCCCACAACTGGTGGCAGCGGTGGGATCTCCTCTTCTGCCGAACATTTGGAATCCTGGAAGATAAAGCGGATCCGGTAAGGATAACGCCATAATCCGGAAAGGCACCAGAGGAAAAAGTGCAGCCAAGCAGAGAGTAAGAGACAACAGATAGCAGCCTCAACGGAAATTCGATTCAGCCACAAATCTGCCTCAACTCAACTCAATAAGGCTAAGTAGAGCAGCAGCATGCGACTCGTCTATATGTAAGTCGAGCGAACTATTGTACCACTATTGTATAACTAACTGCGAGCGTAATTGCGAAAGCCGAATAAAACACGCGACTCTCTTAAATCCGATCCGAGTAATCGAACAAACGGTAACTGACATCCGCGAAAACGTCCGTCGAAATCTCGAAGCGTATTACTCGAGTGAAAGCTCCCCTGAACCTGAACTTCATCCGAACGTAAATATCGAGCGCGAATTTCCATTCGACGACATTGATCCTAGTGTAGTAAATCATAACGCACAGGATAATAACATTACACCCCACGTACGCCAGATCTGAAAATACCGAGCGAACGGAAAGTAGAGTCTTTCACCGGAGAGAGTTTTCGCTGACTTCTTACGACAGCAGCATATTCGATCCGGAAGAAATTTACGCCCATATTTAAGGTATGGCGACTCAACAAGAGCATACTCCGCGCGGCGAGGCCATCGGAGAATATAGAATAACGAGCGCAGAAATCGACACTGAAATCGACAGACTTAGAAACACTGCGAATCACATCACGCATAAAAGATTCGAACAATCTAGAATCTGCCCAGAAGCGAGAGACTCGATCTTAGATCAGCTACTAGAAGGAATGCGGGGAATACAAGATCAGTTAAGCCGACTAGAGAATGCAAGTCACTCGTTACGCGAAAATCATAGTCACGCATTCGATATAACATACGGACGCACATCGGAGGACGTTAAAAATCAACATGACCCCGTCAACACTTACATAAAGGTAAAGGATGCCTAAGACACGATTCCGGAAATTGACGGAACCTCGCGTAATCAAGTACAAAAATTCCTGAACGCGAGCACATACGCAATGAGCGAGATAAATTCGGCCGACGAAAGATCTCTATTAAGAGCTATTCTGTGCACGAAATTGACTGGCAAAGCGATGTATGACTTCCAAAGACGCGACGTTCGATCTTTCGCTCAATTGAAACAAGAGATAGAGATGTGCTACTTATCAAAACGTGGCACCGCACATATACAGCGCGAATTTAATACGACTCGTCAAAAGCCTGGCGAGAGAGCAAGAGAATACGGTCTCCGATTGGATAAACTAGCAATAGAGCTCTACCATGACCAGGGAAAAGAGCACTCGCCCGAGCAACGGAAATCGATACTCGACACGATCCAAAAATTAGCACTGGAAAATTTCCAGCTAGGACTCCGTGACGACATACAGACAATAGTACGATCACGTAATTATAAAACGCTAACGGCAGCTATAGCAGGCGCCACAGCAGAAGAAAAATTAAAACGATCTCCCTCGCGAATAAATTACAAACCCAAGGAACAAGAACAATTTCGACAGAACCGAAACACTGGAATACAGTGCCAAAAATGTGGCAAGATGGGCTACTATGGACGAGAATGCCGTGCTAGCCGATATGCAAATAGATTTACATTGCCAAAAGCAGAAAAACCTGCCAGAATAAACACCATGGAAAAATACTGCACTTATTGTAAGAAGGCAGGACACAAACGAGAAGACTGTTGGTCATTGAATGGATGTCCTGGGAAGGAACGGACAACACGACCGAAAAAAGAAATCGAAAAGGGGAAGCAAGTAAATGCCATATCAAAACCAGAGACGAGCAAGTTACGGTATGAAAGCGACGATTCGACATTTAGCAGCAGCGGAGACGAGGAAAGCGGATCCGCGAAGAAGACAACACGAGCGGTGCGCGAGCGACAGATTACACAAGTGACAAAACCTCACGCGAATACCGGCCTAGATCTCGTGACGTTCCCAATAAAGGAAACGAAAAAGGGAAAAACAAGTTTTTTACTTGACACAGGCGCGACGCTCACACTCGTCAAAATTGGTAATCTGAAAGGCGATACCAAGATGCGGGACGGACGAATAGCGTTAACTGGAGTAACGGGTCACAAAATATACACCCTCGGGAAAATTCAAGCAACCGTCCCTCTGGGAGAACAAAAAATACGTCACACTATGTATGTGGTAAAGGATGATTTTCCTATCGATTACGAAGGAATACTCGGAACAGATTTCCTCACGAAACAACAAGCTAAGTGTGATCACGGAAAGAAGAAGCTACGAATCGGCGACGTGTCGTTAAAACTACACCCACACCAAAAAATGCTGTTAGCGGTCCGAAGCGAAACCATTGTGCAGGCCATAACAGATAGAAATTCTCTCGTAAAATCCGAAGAAGCAAAACCAGGAATATTCATCGGTACTTTAGTGAAACCAGAAGAATGTCCGGTGAGCATAATTAACACTACGGAAGAACCCGTAGAGATTACAACACCATTCGTAACGTTGAGCGAGATACAGGTGAATGACCGCGCGAGCGTACTCACGTTACAAGCGAGCGATAACGCTGAGTCAATACAAGCGCGAAGAGAACGTCTAAATAACCAACTACGTCTCGAGCACTTGAATAATGAAAAAAGAAGGGCAATAAAAGAAATCTGCAAAGATTTTTGCGATATATTTCATCTCGAAGATGATATGTTGATATGCACGACATCGGTAGCGCACGAAATCACTACAAAGGTAGATAACGCGCCAATGAATGTTAGACCGTATAGACTACCAGAGAAGCATAAAGAGGAAGTGAATCGTCAAATTACAAAGATGTTGGACGATGACATTATTCGTCCCAGCACGAACTCATGGAACGCATCCCTATTAGTCGTTCCAAAAAAACGGACGCATCCGGAAAACAAAAATTACGAATTGTAATAGATTTTCGTAAATTGAACGATTTGACAATAGGAGATTCTTTCCCATTGTCAAATATAACGGACATCCTAGATCAACTAGGAAATGCCAAATATTTTTCTACATTAGATCTCGCGTCGGGATACCATCAAATCCCGATGCAAGAAGAACATAAAAAGAAAACTGCCTTCTCGACACCTTACGGTCAGTTTGAGTTTAATAGAATGCCGTTTGGTTTAAAAAATGCGCCAGCAACGTTCCAAAGATTAATGAATTCCGTTTTGACCGGAATACAAGGCCTCCGATGCCTCGTATATTTAGACGACATCGTCATCTATGGACCAAATTTAAATGAACACAACAAAAGGTTAGTCGAAGTATTCAGCAAATTGAGGGAACATAATCTGAAGTTGCAGCCAGATAAGTGTGAATTCCTACGAAAAGAAGTGATATATTTGGGACATATAATCACCAAAGATGGAATATGGCCTGATCCAAGTAAACTACACGCAGTAAAAAATTTTCCGACACCCAAGAAGATAGAAGACGTACAATCTTTTTTAGGATTAGCCGGATATTATCGAAAATTTATCGAAAATTTTTCAAAGATAGCTAAACCTTTGACCAGAGTAACGAAAAAAGGGGAAAAATTTAACTGGACAGCCGAGCAACAAAATTCTTTTCAGTTACTAAAAGAAAAGTTAACTACCGCACCGGTATTAAATTACCCTGATTTTCAAAAAGAATTTTTAGTAACAACCGACGCATCCGATTTAGCGATCGGGGCAGTGCTGTCACAAGGCTCCGTAGATCAAGACCGACCGATAGCATATGCCAGCAGAATTTTATGCAAAGCAGAGCAAAACTATAACACAACCGAAAAGAAGTTATTAGCTATTGTATAGGCGGTAAAATATTTCCGATTGTACTTATATGGAACAAAATTTAAAATAATTACGGATCATCGACCATTAGTTTGGCTTTTTAACGTAACAGATCCAGTCTCCAGATTAATCAGGTGGAGGAGTTCTGAAGCTCGAGGAGTACGACTATGAAATAGTACACAAGGCCGGCAAAGGTAATACTAATGCAGACGCGCTGAGTCGTAATCCGATATCGGACGACCAACACGTTTATATCAGCCAAAAGAGTGAAGAGAAAGAAGAAAAGGTAAGAGAATATACAGAAGAAGAAAAACGCCAGATTTTATATGAGTATCATGATGCACCTGTGGGAGGGCATCAAGGAGTCGCACTCTAAGCAGAATCAGGCTCCAGCACAATTGGCGTGGTATCATCAAAGACGTGGAAGAATATGTTAATAAGTGCGAATACTGTCAAAGAAATGAGTTAAGTCAGAAAAAACGAAGATGCCTTAAGCAATAACTGACACTTCTACAAGACCTTTCGAAAAATTTAGACATAGTCGGGCCCTTAACAATTACCACAAATGGAAATAAATATGTATTAACCTTTCAAGATCACTTGACTAAATTTAGTAGGGCGATACCCCTCACAAATCAAGAGGCAGAAAGAATTTACCGTCGCGAAAGAATTTACGATAAAAAGCGTTTTCGAGTATGGAATGCCAGAGAAGATACTGACTGACCAAGGTACGAATTTTACGAGTGAAATTTTAATAACACTTGTAAATTGCTAAAGATAGAAAAGATTCAGACAAGAGCTTACTATCCGGAGAGCAATGGAGCGTTAGAATGCTCACACCGAACATTGACAGAATACCTTCGGCATTATATAAATGAAGATCAAACCGATTGGGACGAATGGCTCCCTTACGCTATGTTCACGTATAATACAACGCCGTACACGGCAACCGGATTCACACCATTCGAACTAATGTATGGCTATCAAGCCACCTTGCCCACGGTCCTGACAAAACAACCGAAACAAACGATTACGCGCAGGAATTACGAGAAAGAATACGCGCTACAGCCCAACTTGCCAAAGACCATTTAAAACAAGAAAAAGTTAGGGCAAAGTTATAGTATGACAAAAGTGTCAACGAAAAAACATTTAAGGTAGGAGACAAGGTCTTACTTCATGACGAAACCATCAGAAGAGGACGATCTAAAAAACTAAAATCCTAGTGGATAGGTCCCTATACAATAATTAAAAAAATTAGCGACGTGAACTACGATAAAAGGCGGGCGAAAAATGTTACGCGTGCATGCAAATAGAATAAAACCGTTTATCGATTACTAAGCGGAACAAACACAAAAAAGCAGTAAGCAAATCAGTTTAAAAAAAAACTAGTGTAATGTTAATTTTGATAAATAAAATAAATAATAAGCAAAACTTACTTTAGTGACAAGGCGGAGGAAGAACCTCCACCACCTTTCGGCCTGTGCTAGTGCACACATGCACCCGGAGACAGGGCGCGAGGAAGTTCCTCACTAGGGACGGATAAGGGCGCGAACCCTCCTCCCTAGCCAAGCGCGCGGCCCGTAACCAATAGACGCGCCAGCATTTGTCGCAGGTGCTGGGCACGAAAAACAAATTACAACTTCGGCACCACATAATTTTAAAACACCGTAGAGCACACTACTCCTTAGCGTTTCAGAGACGATTGACTGACAGTTCATCATAAAGAAAGAAGCGAAAAGAATACGCGGCACAATAGTAATAAAAAATTCACAAAAAAGTAACACGAACCCTGTCTTGCAGGACACTCCTCGCGTGGGGACATACGGAGAAAGCAACATCCGACGCTGCAAATTTATTTGAATGGACAAAGTTTAACCATACACCCGGTATATATTATAAAGAAGTCGGTTTTCTGAACCAAATAAAATCCATATAGAAGCTAGTAATCAAACTCCATGTCGGAGCAATCGAAATAAGGTATCAACAACTCCAGGATTACATAAAAAATACAGAGGAGCAAAAGGCTTACGGGAAACATCCAGCAGACGTGCCAGAATATGATGAAAATAATACAAAAAGATGAGGAAAAATTAACACTACAATTAACACATCTGAGAGCGCTTTATAGAAATCCTAGAGACGAGGGTTAATAAACGCGATAGAGATGATTAGTAAAACATTGTTTGGCACGATGGACGCCGACGATGCGCAAGTTATAAACGAACAATTAGAATTACTCAGGAATAATGAGAAAACCTTACAGCACGCGGTACAAAATCAGCTTAAAGTATTGGACGCCATAATAGGTCACACGGATCGATTAGAAAAAACATTGACATACAACGAGAACTTCTTAGCTAACACCACTCGAAGGATAGGAGCACAATTAGCAAAGTTCGCACAGCAAGAAGACATCATCGAACATCTACTAATAATAACAACGATAATGGCGGACTTCACCCAGAATATCGAAAATTCTATAAACTTCTTGACAAATACTGCAAGCGGGGTAATAATAACACAATTACTTCCGCTTGAGAAAATTATAAAAGAACTAAGAGAGGCAGCAATACACTTAACAAAAGGGCTACACTTCCCATTCAAAATACAAAACTGGCGTACCATACAAAAATACATGACAATAAAATGCATACTATGATAAACCAACAATCTACACTACCTTAAAATTCCCCATCATAGCATATCCAACATACAAAATCATAAAACCGACACCTATACCTATACAAACATTAGAGACATATTCACTTTTATAAGAATTAACCAACCGTTATTAGTCGTAGACAAGGAGAATCGCCATTATATTCCGTTGAATGAGCAAGAACTAAATAAATGCACACAAGATATAACCACTTTTACATGCGGACAAAATTTTCCTGTATATCATGTAAAAGCGAGCGCACCATGCAAGGTGCAAATCTATGTAAACGCATCTGGACAGCTCCAGAATTGCGAAAGGAGACATGTCCTATCGAATACAATTTTATGGGTAATGCTATCAGAGATGCAATCATGGGTGTATTCCACACCTGTAAGTCAGACCATAACTATACGGTGTAATGATAAACTAGAGAAAAAAAAAAAATAAATGGAACCGGAAAAATTAAATGGAAATTGTAAATTAACGACACCAGATATGATACTAACCACACAGCAACAACTAAATACATGCTACATACACACGTCTGCCAGAGTTTAACCTGATCCTCATACGCGAAGATCTAGATAACCGAAATATAAAACCGAGCAGGCAAGCACATCTAGATCCTATAATTAAAGATCCGGAAGAAAACTAACAAAACTAAGTGTAAGTCTAGAAGAAATAAGCGAAAACTTAGACAGTAAAGCACAAAATATATTCCGAAATAAATATATAATATATCCTTTAGGTTCAAGCATAATAATTATAATATCTTAGCTAGCGGAATAGGTTTAAGAAACATAAAACAATAAACAATCAAACACAAATACGATGCGGCGACGCTATATTATATTAGTAAAGAAACGATTGTAATAAATATCAGGTAACCAAAAAATGTAACAAATTGTAAATGTAAACAAAAGAAAATTCGATCCTTCATTTTCTTTGCACAAGGGGGGAGAGACGAGGTCAAGATATACCACTAAGTAAATAGGAATTAAAATAAGGAAGCAGGAGTAAAAATAAAGCAATATCATAAAGCTTGATCTCGTAACATATTAATTTAAGCAGCGGAATCACGTACTCTGATTGCGCGATCGGTTCTCAGAATGCCGACCGCAGCAACCAAATACGGAACTAAAATATACTATATAACTGCCGGGAAAAAGACGAACGGATGTTCAGAAATAATAAGTAAAACGGACAGTTCAGCCTTACGCCCATCGTTCGGCATATTGTAAAAGAATTAAACTCTGTGTGAAATTTTACTATATTTTATTTTATAATAAAAAGTTTGAGACTAAAAGTGAAGTGTTCCTATTTTTCCGCCTCTTGCGCTGCACCACGAAGCCCACAACACTGTTAATTAACAAATTCAGCTAAAGCAGCTAGTCAATATCGTTATCCGATTGTTAAATATCGAGCTATAAACAATTTAAATGTGATAAAAATAAAATGACCATTTTGCCTGGTCTATGACTGTTAATTATCAAATTCAGTAGAAGCAGCTGGTTTATATCATCGTACGATTGTTATACATATATTGAGTTATAAACAATTGTAATAAAGTGTTAATTAACAAATTCAGCTAAGATAGCTAGTCATAAAAATAACGGCAAATTTGCCGTAAAAATATAACGACATTACCGTTATCGTTACAGACAGAAAAAATTAATGATTGTTAGTACAAAGGTAGAACAAAGACAGAACAATATTTATGTCGGCTTGTGTCACCAAATGAAAAGCATCCATCGTCTCATATCTGATGAAATAAGACTGTCTTGTTATATTATTTGTCCCGTAAGATCCGCTAAGTCTTTGGCAGGCAGGCTTTATCACATATACATTTTAAGGTATCATAAAAAGTATTCATAAAAAGTATTCATAAAAAGTCCGAGAAAAGTAACGAAAACGGTAATGACGTTACAAGTAACGCGTTACTTCCCAACCCTGATTTAAAGAATAGTTTACTAATCAAGTGAGTACATAATCCTCAAATACCAAAAATTGTTTTATTTTGTAATAGTGATTCAAAATAAAGTAAAATGTTTGAGTTATTTTAAAATCTAATTCTCTCTTTTTTCATTCTTTATTTTTTCAATAAAATATATAAAGGACTTGTTCATAATTATTAATTTTTAAAATGTTATAATAATCACATAAAATCTTAGTAGTAACGAGTTGGCGGGTAGGCCTACGAAATGCCCTAATGTTACCTAGATCTGAAAGATCCTCTGTAACCCCGCTGGTTAACAGGGCTAGCAGTTCCAGCCTAGTGTTCAACACCAGGCTTAGAAAATTGCTCACCTTTTCTACTGCTAGATCCCAAATTTCAAGAAACGGCCCTAGAATCTATATTTTTTTAAGAGAGAGCGCAAAGCAGTAGCAAAGATTGTCCTTACACCTTTTTTCCGCACAGTCGACGATCTTTTTTGCTCAGCAAAGTTGAGATTATATGAGTGACCTCTAAAGTCACGTAGCCCGTGAGGCGTATCAATCTACGGGGGAGGGGGGGGGGGTTGTTATCCCCAGTCGTCCTCTTCTGGGTTTGGGACCTCCATACTGGAGTTTTAAATATTACGGATTAAAATCCGTATGTGCGGAATGCGTAGATTTGAACTCGCGAGTCTTGCGATGCCTCACTTATGAGTCCGTCGCTTTCGCACGGAGCCACACGACATCCATTAAAATCTTAGTAGATAGATAAATATTTATTCTTCCAGCTTACATCGCCAAGAAGGAACTTGGTTTACAATATTTAATACCTTAACCCGCATTCATCCTTCCATTCTCGTCTTAAACTCTAGGTTGCTATAACACAAAACTATTGCTTAAGTTTTCCAACAATCTCATAAATCTTTCTTAATTACTTAATATCACAGCTACTTTCAATGATTTACTCCTCCTAAAGCATCCCTTCGACTCCCTTTTATCTTTTTGCCCTATCCCTTTACTATTTACACTCTCTCTTCTCCTCTCTATCTTATCCTTCTATTTCCATATTTTCACTAGAGTTTCCCCTTTCTCCTCGTCTAAATCTTCGCTCCACATCATTTCCCATATTTCTTTTTTATTCTTTCCTAACCCTCTAAACCAATCCACCGTTATTTCGCAATCCTCTATGTAATGCCACAATTCATCTCTTCCATTATTACAGAGAAATTACATTTTTTTCTCCCTTTCTCTATCCAGTATTTGTTCCCTTCTCTCAGATTCCTACACCTTACTCTTACTGTTATAGCCCGAACGGCTATAAACAATTATTAATAATATAATTTTAATCATAAAGAAAGATCGCATGAGGACGGCAATCCACTTCAGCAAAGCACTGACACAGCGCTACGCGCGCGACGACAGCGAACGCATGCATGATGAAACCGCGACGGCTTACGAAAAGAGAGAAACCTAATTCAAAGATTGAGAAATTAAGAATTAGGTTAATTACGAAAATACAAGCTAAGAACT
The DNA here is from genome assembly GCA_037157785.1 of Cephalotes varians. NCBI lineage: Eukaryota > Metazoa > Arthropoda > Insecta > Hymenoptera > Formicidae > Cephalotes > Cephalotes varians. Next base: position 97,678 of record JANQDE010000299.1, read on the forward strand.
TCGATCTCGAATTTCTTAGCTTGCACCCGAATTGGGGACACGGAGCCGCTGAGTTAGCATTAGGCAATAGCCTCCGAGCCGACCCGTGCTCTACATTAATTAAGTTAAAAGAGACTGACCACGAGAGTTCGAGGAGTCAGTCGCAAGATCTGATACACGCGTCACGTAAGACCATCCCGGTAAAGAGTCCGCGAGTACGCGAGTTCAAGTGAGAAGCCGTGCCGACACCCGAGACCGAACGTCAGGCAGGTCAGGGCCGCGGCGCGTAACGCTATACGGCAGAGCGTTCCAGCGGGAACGCTCAAGGGAGAATTGGATAGAAGCAAGTGTAAAAGCGAATATTGTACTTATGATTGAATAAATTATTGTTATTAAGTGTTTTATAATCAAAGGGATTCAATCCCGTGGTGTGTTCTTCTGGCGATCTCGGGCTTCCAAGTCCTAACCCGAAAAAAATCCCGAATTCCGTGGCTCCCATCAAGGGCTCGCCACAACAATTGGTGTCAAAAGTGGGATCTGTCGGGAGATTCGCCGAAGTGTCACCGAAAAGACCTGCAAGAAATATTACGGTAACCAAGGCAGGCACGTCAGTCAAGGAAAGGGAACAGCTGACGGTAACCAAACACGAGCCAGGAAGCAATTCACACACATACACACACGCCAGCCAAGCACGAGCAAAACAGAGGAGCCAAGCAGCGAACTAGGCCAATGTATCGAGCCGTCACCTCCATCGAACATCGAGGGAAGTGCAGTGCCCGCAGCCGAACGACAACACCTGCAAATCCGCATCGAGCAACCGCCGAGGGACCGCCCCGTCAACGAAACAGCGCATCAACAACATGCGAACTTCAATCCTGTAAGCGAAAAATTTCAATATTGCGTGAATGTCGGCAGAGACAAACCTCCGACCACCGATCGCGAATCGATCATTCGTACTAAGCGAATCGGCTAGGCGAGCTACTGCTAGGCTAAGCGAACCTCCTTGCGTAGAGTTAGACCGCGTACGCCGAAATATCGAAACACAATATCCGGGAAACGAGACAGGATCACCTTAGTCGTAGTCGAGCGCGAATTTCCGTTCAATAACATTGACGAAAGCTTAATAGTAACCGAACCGACTGACTCCATTGACGAAATTCGACGCGAAGAAAAACGACCGCGACCACGCATAAGCTGGACGCCCAGTAACGTATCGTTACGACGGGAATTTTCTCTGACTTCGTACGAGAGCGAAACTTTCGACCCTGAAGAAATTTACCGGCACCTGAGAGGCGAGATGTCGGTCACACGCACCCCGCCTAGCCCGCCACTAAAGGGGGTTCCTAAAATCATAGAAGACCGCCCCAACAAATAAGGAACGAGATAAGATAGAGGAGATGCTGAAAACCAATAAGGTGATCAGCAAACTGAGAAAGAAGAGAAAAGAAGGTAGGAAAGGATCAAACAACCCCAACTGGGGCAAAATGGAGCTATTCAGCGCAGGCGAGGAAGGGGAAGGGAACTTACAACCCATATAAGCCCCGCGGAATGCAGCAGAGCGACCCGGAACATCACTGGAGGAAAGAATTGTAGAAAAGGTCCTGGCCCACCTCCGAGGCGATAAATCTGCAAGCGCCACTGCACGAGAACCGAAGGGAGAGGATCAAACCCTCGTAAAGAAAATCACAGCAACAACCACCAGGAACAGGAAGAAAAAAGAGAAGAGAAAAGAGAAGAGGAGGGCCGAATCTAAGAGGCGGACGGAAACCAGGGACAGTCCCCTCCCCCAAAAAGGAACCCACCTCCCCACAACTCAAACCCTCACAACAACAACAGACACTCCTTGGACGCAAGTGATGGGGAGGAAAGAAAGGAGGAGAGTAGACAAACAAGAGAAGGGGGCGCCAGTGTCGGGGATAAACCCGAACAGCGCGGCTAGAATAATAAGCCAACAAACCCATAAACCGGGCGGCCCAATAATCAAAATACCAACGAGGATGGAGCAACAACGAAAATGAGAGGACAAAAGCAAGGCACCAACCGTCAGGAAGCTACTGCGAACGGTAGCAGTTCAGGTTGCATGCCCAACGGAAAAAGCGGCCGAAACAATGAGGCTGGCGAGAGAGCGGATCAAACTAGAGGAGCTCGGGGTCCGGGATCTGCGACCGAGAAGGGCGCGCACGGGCGCCCTCCTCCTGGAGATCCCGGGCGCCGACTCCAATAGACTAGCGGACACCCTCGCCGCGAGAATGCGGGAAGCTCTGGCAGATAGACCAGGGGTCATAATCACGAGGCCAGTCAAAACCGCGGAGATCAGGGTCCGAGATATTGAAGACTCGATCTCCGCGGAGGAAATCGCGGCGGGGGTGGCCTCTGCCGGGGGGTGTGAGCCCACAGAGGTGCGACTGGGGCCCGTTCGTAGGGCCCCAAACGGCCTGGGCACCGTGTGGGTGAGGTGCCTCCTGTCGGCGGCTAAAAACATCAATAAAAGCGGCCATCTCAAACTTGGTTGGATTAGAGCGAGAGTGGAGGCACTGCCCGAGCGGCCCATGCAATGCTTCAAGTGCATGCAAAAAGGGCACGTGAGGACAGTGTGTCCCAATAAGGAGGACCACTCGGACAAGTGTTACAGATGCGGGGTGGCGGGGCACCGAGCGCGCGAATGCACGGCCCTGCCAAACTGCATACTGTGCGAGGGAGCAGGACGCCCGGCGAGCCACAGAATCGGGGGCCCCGCGTGCCCCATCCCAAGGGGGGGGGGGGCAACAAAAGGATGGAAGTCGTAAGCGGCAAACGACCAAGCGCAGCCATACGGACGGCCAACTCCTGGACCTCGGTGCGCGCGGAGGAGGACAATGAAATGGAAATAGAGGAGGTGGACACAACCCCCTCCCCCCTAGGAGACAAAGGGGAACGATAGAACAACGTGACCCCGCGAATAGACAAGAGAGAGGGCGGGGGAGCGAGAGAAGGAGAAAAAACGTTGCCCTCCCAAAAGCAACGGACCGAAGCAGAAACAGATCACGTGGCGGCAAATTACGCCAATACGAGCGAGCGGATGGAGATGGAGCAAGAGCGGCCGGAAGATAGCGGCCACTCCCAAACCACCCCCGGAAGCGAGAGCGAGACGGGGAGGCCTGCAGGGGTCGAGCGGGTAGCGTCGCCGGTCAACAATGGCGAATAGACTCCTGCAGGCCAACCTCAATCACGCCTCCGTGGCACAAGACCTCATTATGCAGGTCGCCGCGGAGCGTGACGCGGGATTGATAGTGGTCGCGGAGCCCTACAGGGTCCCGCCTAGACATCCGCACTGGACAACGGACCCCTCAGCGACCTCTGCGATCACATGGCGCCAAGCGGCGGAGCCCCTCCCCTGCACGCCTAAGCGTGCGGGGACGAGGTTCGCCGTAGTAAAGTGGGGGGACATCGTCGTGGTCGGGGTCTACATCCCTCCGGGACGGGGTCGAATATTCTTCGAAGAAAGATTAGACCTGATAGGGGGGGGGGGGGCGATTCGGGAACATGCCCCCTCACCGATTATAGTGGCCGGGGACTTCAACGCCCATTCTCGGGTGTGGGGTTCCCGGCGAACGGATCTGAGGGGGAGGATCCTGGAGGAATGGGCGGCGTCGTTAGGGCTACATCTATTGAACGAAGGCTCCACGAGCACGTGTGTAAGGCCGCAGGGGGAGTCGGTGGTAGATCTAACCTGGGCCACTGCTTCCGCTGCGGCCAGGGTAAGAAAATGGCGGGTGGTCGGGGAGCTCACGGACACGGACCACCGGTACATTGAGGTGGTCCTCGGGAGCTCCCCGGCCCAAATAGCCAGACGCCGACTGCCTCGACCACGACGATGGGTGCTACGTAAGTTAGACGAGGACCGATTCCTCCAAGCGACACACGCGGCGCTCTGGTCCGCAGAGGAGGAAGAGGGGGCGGGGGGCGTTGGGACATGTGCGGAGAAAATAAGAGACATACTTACCTGGGCCTGCGACTCCGCCATGCCCCGTGCCGCCCCACGTCCCCGACGGGCGGTCTACTGGTGGAGCGAGGAAATTTCCTTGCTCCGCCAGGCCGCTCACGAGACAAGACGCGCTCTGAAACGGACCAGACGCCGCTGCGGGGCGAACCCCGCGGAAATAGAGAAGAAGGCAGGAGCGCACCGGAAGGCCACTAGGGCCCTTCGGTGCGCCATCGCGAGAGCGAAGGCCACGGCCTGGGAGGAGCTTCTCCTCTCATTCGACGACAACCCATGGGGGCGCCCGTACCTGATCGTGCGGGAAAAATTGCGACACTGGGCCCCATACACGGAGTCCATGGAGGCCCCGTTCCTCGACGCCGTCCTGGGAGCGCTATTCCCCGCCCGGGCGGGGGGAGCGTCCCCGTGGGTGGAGCCACCCCCAGCCCTGTGCGGGGGGTGGTCCGAGGAATACGGGGTCTCCGAGGAGGAGCTCGCCGGGGCCGTCAAACGGATGAGACAGCGCAATAGAGCGCCCGGTCTCGACGGCGTCCCCGGTAGAGCCTGGGCCCTGGCCTTCCGATTAATCGGAGATAGGATAAGGCGATTATTTGACGGATGCCTGCGCGAGGGTATATTCCCCCCGGTCTGGAGGAGGGCCAAATTGGTCCTCTTCCGCAAGGGGAGCAAGCCTGCGGACGTACCGGCGGACTACCGGCCGATATGCCTGCTGGACGAGGTGGCCAAGCTGCTTGAAAGAGTAATAGCTGGCCGCCTCATCCGGCATCTGGAGCAGGTGGGTTCTGACCTGCACGAGCGGCAGTACGGATTCTGCCGGGGACACAGCACAGTGGACGCGATTCTCCACGTGCGGTCCCTGGCGGACGCCGCCGTGCGGGAGGGTGGGGTGGCGGTGGGCGTTTCCCTGGACATCACAAACGCCTTCAACACCCTACCCTGGGATCGGATAGGGAGGGCGCTCGARGAGCACCAGGTCYCTYCCTATCTCCGGYGGATYCTTCAGGACTACCTATCGGACCGGTGGCTGGAGTACGGGGGCCAGCATGGGACCCCCGTGCTCAGGCGCGTGTGCTGCGGGGTTCCACAGGGGTCGGTCCTCGGCCCACACCTGTGGAATCTCGGGTACGACTTCGTCCTCAGGCATGCTCTCCTTCCCCTCGGCTGCAGCGTGGTTTGTTATGCGGACGACACCGTCATAATTGTGGCCGGGGGAGACTGGGGGAAGGCGAGAAGCCGGGCGAGCGAAGCAGTCGCGAACGTCGTGCGCAATATCCGAGCTCGGTCTCGGGATAGCGCCCCAGAAGACAGAAGCGATGTACTTTCACAACGGCCGACGAGGAACGCCACCGAAGAACGGGATCGAGGTCGCGGGTGTGCTTGTCCTCATTGGGGCCCGGATGAAATATCTGGGCCTCACGTTGGACAGTAAGTGGGCCTTCACCACACACTTCGAGGATCTTGCCCCGCGAGTGGGCAAAACGGCGGTTGGTCTGGGAAGATTACTCCCAAACATAAGAGGTCCGGGGGGAAGGGTCCGCAGACTGTACATGGGGGTGGGGGCCTCGATGGCCCTTTATGCGGCCCCCGTGTGGGCAGAGAAAATGATCGCCACGCGACGTCTCCGCGCGATACTGTGCGGAATACAGCGCCGCCTGGCGAGCAGAGCGGTTCGGACATACAGAACGACATCCCACGCGGCGGCGACGGTCCTGGCGGGACAGCCCCCACTGGAGCTCACCGCGATGATGTACAGCGAAACTTCCAAAAAGATACGTGAGCTGCAGCGGGAATCCCAAAATGGGATAGTGCCCGCCAGGGCCGTCGCGATGGTGAAGGTCCACGCTCGGCGACGCCTCCTGGCGGCCTGGACAGACTGGCTGTCTAGGCCGGGCCTGGCCGGCGGGAGGGTCGTCGATGCAGTCCGCCCCCGCCTGGCCGAATGGGTCGGACGGGGATGGGGCGGGCTCTCCTTCCGTGCAACGCAGGTGATGACCGGGCACGGGTGCTTCGGAAGGTACCTGCGTCGCATTGGACGGGAGCGCACGGCGGAATGCTACGAGTGCGGCGCGCGGGAGGACTCGGCGCAACATACGCTGCAAGATTGCCCGGCGTGGGAAGCGCAGCGCCGGGTCCTCACCGCGTCCATAGGGATGGACCTCTCGCTCCCGGCGGTGGTAAGTGCCATCCTCCGGGACGAGGGGTCCTGGAAAGCGTTTGTACAATACTGCGAGGCAGTGATGTCAGAGAAGGAAGAAACCGAACGCATACGATGGGGAGAGGGCCCCCAAGAGGGGAGAGGAGGGGGAGATGGGGGGGCGGCGGATCAGCAGCCCCCCCTCCTCCCCGCCGAAGCCGGAGCGATAGTGACTGCGACAGCGACGACGATATGGCGGGGGGAGGGGGGCTTTACCCTCCCCCTCCTCCCTCCCTCAAAGCGAGAGGCGCGGGAAATGCCATGGGCATGTAGGGAGAGGGCCAAGAACTCTCCCGTCTCATCACTCCTCAAAGGGCCGGGGCTCGGGCGGATGTACCTAAGCCCGACCCTGCCCCTCCTCACCGGAGGTAGGGCACGGGGCGGCGGTTGGTGGGCCGCCGCCCCGCCGGGGGGGGGCGGACCTATGATCCGCCCCCCCCCCCCCC
>JANQDE010000300.1:0-60463 GCA_037157785.1 Cephalotes varians
TAAATAGCATATTTTTTAATTTTTGCCTTATTGTTATAACAATAAGTTAACAATTGATACTGCATGTTCTTTTCTATGTATAGAAAAATTCAATGTTACTTTGGTAATTTGAAAAAAGAAGAAAGTTTAATTTTTGACTACGTTGCTGTATTGTTGTATACTGAATAAATAATATTCTACATTGTAGAATATCCACTTAACTACAAAATAATTTCATGGCGCCCGGCGCAATGTAGAATATAATTTTTTCAGTGTAATAATAAATCAATAATTGACTATGTTTACTTTTTCTATGCTTATAAAGAATTCAATATTTATTTTTTAATTTTGAATACTGCAATAGAAACTAATTCTATTTTTATTTCAGGAAGAATCACTACAAGAAGTAYTCGATTCACTTGAAACATATAGTCCATGCATTATTAAAATTGGTGAGAAAGTCGCCAATTTTAGTCGAATTTTTTTATCCTTCATAAGTCGCAAAGTTTTTGTTGAGTTACATCTTTCTATTTGTTCTATTTTTTTCAATTTCAATATTTTGTTCAATTTCTATTTATCTTACAGATATCTGTGAACTTTTAAGAAATTTCTTTGCAGTTACTTCACAAGATCTTATCGATAGGTTTCAAAATAGGTTAAAAATCCCCAAAAATTTTCTTTGAAAARGTTTAACTTAAATTTACTTGGTTCACAATTTCTTTTGCTTTTTTTTATTTTACCCACAATTTTCTGCATACAAATATTTTAGCAAAAATAATGCTAATTTTTTACTGTAATTACAAATCTTAAAATAATAATTTAATAATCGTTTTTCAGATAAAAAAAATCATAAGGAATATAAAGTGGTAATTGAAAAAAAAATTTTTAACAGCGTTGATACTTTCGATGCAGCTCTAGAAACGACATTTGGTGCTTTTTACATTTTTAATTTAGAGTATCCAAAAAATTTTTGTGCTACATTAGAAATGATTCAACGATACTTCTTAAAAATTCATCCAGACCAAGGCTCAAGATCGAAGAAACAGGGACCAACAAAGAAAAAGGTCATCGGTTTAATGACAAAACTACTTTTCTGAACCAATGTATGTTATCTCTGAACCAATATATGTGTTTTATGTGCATGTACTTTTTTATATGCATGTACATTTATATTTAAAAATGTACTATAARGATTTAGAAATTTACTATATTTAAGAATATAATACTATGTATAAGAATATAATTACTACTAATCTCTTTTTTATGTGTTTAAGTTCRTAATATTAGCATTAGATAAGAAGTTTATGTTAAATATGCTACTATATTTTATGTTTATATTGAATATGCTACTATATACATATGTATAAGAATGTACTATTATTTTAAAAAATAATTATTAATCTTTCTCTATGTATTTGAATTCATGATATTAGCATCAGACAAAAAATTTAAGTTGTAAAATTTATGAAGCAAAAATATAATATATCTTTTGTTCACATATCTGATTTTGATATTGATTTCTACATATCATATAYCATATAATACTAGACTACTAATAGGACCGTATTTCATATAAACATGATACATTCTGTGTGTCATTAAAGCCCAATCTATACTGTCGGTTCGCTTATAATCTGATCAAAATATTCTTCCCTTGATTCGTAAACAAGAAAAATGTTGATCGGACCGTGAGCAAACTGTTACCGCTCGATTATGTCGATCAGGCTTCATTCTTCTCAATTGTAAATTTTTTCGCTTTATTGTTAAGTCGCTATTATAAGCAATATATATTATAGTATTACAGTATTATAGTATTATATATTAAAAATTTGTGGATTTATTTTTCAATTAATGTTACATCTATGGAAATTTAAAATTTAATATTACACAAAATTACATACAAAATATAAAATTAATACTTAAAAATACATTTTTTTGGTAAATTTTCTCTGTGAAATTATCCAACAATATAAAATTAATATGCGAAAATACAAGATTAAATGTATATTTACTGGGTGACATTACATTTTGTATGTAAAATTTCAAGTATAGTGGAATTCCGAAAATACATACTTTATGTGAAATTAGTATAATCTGTAATTTTCCATGTGACTAGCAATATTGCATGATTATGCTGGGTCGGAAAAAAACCCAGCATAATTATGTAATTTTACACAAATATTTTTTTCAGTGTAGCATGTCAAATTTAAATTTATATTTAAGTTTGCGTAAGGTCAGTTAAAAAGTATATGTGATATGTATATACGTATATAATTTTTACGTGTATAAAAATTTTTAATATATAAAACTTTCGCGAAGAAAATGACTTCATGTTTGTCAACGAGCACATCCTTGGTATGGATTTGACTTTTTTTACATGGTATTGTATGTCTATAATGTGAAACATACATCGTCGTCATCATTGTATCGAACGCGATTCTCACATCGCAATGCAAATTCACGCTCGATGTATTCTATTGACGAGAGAGTGACTGATAGAGTGCATAAAGGGTGAATAAGATACGGTGATACGTCGAGATCTGGGAGACTGTCTTACTTACAGCAAACTGAATAACTCAGCGCGGCGCTCTCAGAATCTCAAATAAATCCTTTACTCATGCTTTTTTTCTCTTCGAACATTTTTATATTTATGGTGACTATTATCCATTTCAGTATTTTATCTTTTGAAAATCACTGGGTCATACGCATTGACGACTTATAAATTATATATATGCATATACACACATATATATATATATATATATATATATATATATATATATATAAGCGATATTTTAATTCTAATTACGCATAAATTTGAAAATAATTGTAAAAAGATGAGTTAAAGAAGATTATAAAAAATATATATTATAAATACATAAATATATTTAATATATTGCACCAATAACAATGTATTGCAAGTAAAATTGTAAGCAAAATTCATAATGCGATTTAATAATTCAGAAGGTTGATGTCATTTCAGATATTAATAGTAGTTGTACGCTAATTAATTTTTTTCGGTACTGAACAATAATAATTTTTCCTCCTTAAACTTTTTTATTGTTAATGTAATTTACTCCATTTTATCGCATTATTCTTTTCTGGTTTTGTTTTTTGAAGAAAAAAATTTATTTGCCAAAAGCATTACACACGTATCTATATAATTATCATTTTTTACTATATTATTGTTCGGGTTTGAAATATTAAACTTGAAATATTAAACAACAAAATATTGTTTTTACAAGGAGAAAATTAATTTGATTAACTCGACAATATGCCTATGGTAAAATGCATTTTAGTGAAACCAAGCAAAATTTCTGGTTATCATGATTCGATATTTTATAACTAAAACATTTAATAGACTTAATAAGAATTTGATTAGTATTTTCTAATTAAATCTATGTATAAAGCGTTTAATTATATTCACTAGACGTTTCCCGCGAGCGGTACCATTAGATGAACGCTATTCATAAGTAAAAAATGTAAATAAAAAATCACAGGATAAAATAAAAAAGAAGGAGGGAGAGGAGGGGGCCCTCGTGCCGGGGGGTTCGTGAGTTCATAGCGGGCCCCTTCTAAAAGGGCCTCCTCCTCTTCCCGTTGGCCGCCGCGTACCCAACGGCGGCCAAAGTAGGCATGATCACGGAAAGACCGAGGTCCACGAAGTTCATAGTGGGCCCCGGCCTCAATCTCGGGGGGGAAGGGGCACGGATCCGCCGGCTCATCCCCTACCACAACTCCTCCTAGGAGTCCCTCCTCCACTGCCAACAATTAACAACTAGAAGACGCGTACAAGGTGCGTGCCCTTGGCGGGGGATGAGCCGTTAGTAGTACAGTAGTCCAAGAGACCGGCTCATCCCCTATGACGCCAGGACACCCGCGAGGGTTTTAATGGGTAGGACCTGATAAATAGGGCGAGTCTCACATAACCCTGTCCTCTCCCCAAGGGAACGGAGTATGCGTAACAGCATTTCTCCCGCGTAACCAAAAAAAAAGGATAGAATAAAAAGTGCATTATAAAAGCTTTCACTGATTTTTTAATAAGATGGTTCATTGAATGCGAGTTCCTAAAATTATGTTTAAAGATGAAAGTAAATAAGAATTGTATTTTGATGTGCGCGCGTGCGTGTGAGACAGTATAATTTTTTAGCGTATATCAGTTTTAATTCTGTATGAAAATTAATTCAGGAATCTGATAATTCCTGGAAATTACATTCAGTTGTTAAGATGTAACAATGACACCTGAAATATTATCGGAAACTCTAAATCTTATGTCTTCTATAATGCACATTAGTTGTAATGACAATTGATTTATTAAAAAATTCTATATTTAATAAAAAAAAATTAATCAAACTCATGTGATAATTCTTACAAAAATTTTGATTTGTTCATTTTCGAAGAGACGTACTGATTAAATCTACTAGATTTTCAATTAATGCAACTAAATTTTTTTCAGTGTATCTAGTGGCCTACAAAAAAGAGAATTTTATCAGTATTACGTCATTCATATTATAAAACGTGTTGTATCGTATAAAACATTGCTAATCACAAGGAATTCTTAGAAACAAGCCAGCATGATATATTCGCAGACCATAGACTAAATTAAACATCCGGTCGAGTTATCATACATCATGAACATCATGAATTTTCTATGATCTTCGTTCTAAATCCATTCTCGCCAGTAAGCTTGACATTTCTGCGTTATAACATTCATCATGACACGTGTATATAAAATGTGTGCTAAGACGAGTCCAAAATATACATATTTGAAACAAACCGCTGTGATTTACATGATTGACTATTCAAGAATCGTTCCTGCATATTATCGTTTTGAAAGAAGTCGAATCCCAATGAGAAATGATAGAAAAAACAATTCTTAGATGTCTATGTCGTCTATGGTTGATATTAATAAATATTCCAATCACTTTTCAACTAATAAAAAATTTCATTTCTATTGAATGTAGTTTCAATTGAAATGTTTTTTTTTTAAATACATAATTTACAAAAGCAAGCTTAAAAAAGCTTAAAATAATAAAATTAGGCAAAAAAAATATAAATAAAAATTCAAAAGAGAATTAAGAAAAAATATAGATGTAATAAAAATTTAAAGCTTATAAAAGTATAAATAACCCTCAATCCCCAATTATCTTTTCAGCATCTTAATTCTCTGATCGGATCGTTTTCGTCTTAGGCCATTTAAAAATGTTAAATATGTCTAAAAAAAGTTGAAAAAATTCGTATACACACTTTAAACATTCTATTTTAAGAAATCATCGTTAAATTTAGTGAAAAATATATTTTAATTATTATTTTTTAACAAATATGACAAAAAATAAAAAAGTTTTTTTNTAGAATAGATAAAAAATTCTAAAAAAAAAACCATGGTTTTTTAAAAGAAAAAAATGTACTTTAAGAAAAGAATAGTATAATAGTGTCAGATTAAAATAGAATATTTATTTTGTAATTTTAAAATAAGCTATTTTTTTATGACAAATGTAATAAAACGGAGAAAAAGGTACATAAAGTAAAAAGAAAATATTTTTTCCCAAGTTTTTTAATTTTTAATAAAAAATTGATAATAATACACCTTTGAAATATAAATTAATCTAATTATATAACTATTATTATAATTATAAAACAAAAAATTTCCTAAGCTTATAAAACGATTATTATAAAATGATAAATTTTCTAAGCTTCTGGTAGCCATATTTTTTGAGCCTTGAAAATATACAAATACGTTTAAAATTTCTTAAAATTCAAAAATTTAACAAAAAACGCGTTTTGAAAACATCTCATGTTTACTTACAAAATCCCCGATCATGGATCGAAAACGTCTGCAGCAGATTTTAATTCTCTGGCATTCGGAGTAGTACTGATGCAGCATCGTCCCTGTGCCTACAGGTTAGCCCTACCATAAACTTTTTTTACATACCCAATAGAGGTCGCTACCTGCTCAGGTCTTCTAGAAATTTCAGAAAGTAATTTTGGCCCTGACGACTTATGATTGGGGATTGAGGGTTAATAAAAAATAATTTTAATTAAAATAATATTATAATTAACAAGTTAATAAATATAAAAAAGTATAATTTATGGTGAATAAAAATACATGACCATTGAAATATATTTTTATGTATCTAACACAATATAATATAATATAAATATATTAAAGTCATTTAAAGACTTCTACACCTCATATAATTAAAAAGTTTCTTATTTTTTTAACACTATAATTAGTTGCACATTTAAAAAAGCAGTCGGAAGACGCCACGCCAAATTTTATATCTATTTGATGCATATCAACATATATATTTGTTCTCATACACACGCACGCACGCACGCATGCACAGCATATATGAATGTATGCATATAAGTCATATAAACTAAATATTATCATTAATAGGTAGAAAATAAATAATTAAAAAACAAATGATTAAAAAATATTATTTTGGCGTGACGTCTCCCAACTGCTCTCTTAAAATGTAACTAATTATAATATTTAAAAAATAAGAAATTTTTCTATTAAAATGTAGAAGTTTTTAAATGACTTTAATATAATGCTATATATATATATATAAAGATATATAAAAATATGTTTCAGGTCTTGTATTTCTATTCACCATAAATTATACGTTTTTATATTCATTAACAACATATTAATTATGATATTATTTTATAATTAAAATTATTTTATATTTTTTTAAGCTTTAAATTTTTATTACATATCTATTTTTCTTAACTTTTAAATTTTTGTTTATATTTTTTGTCTAATTTTATTATTTTAAGCTTTTTTAAACTTGCTTTGTTATTAGTTTGTTATTTTTATTTTTTTATCAACTTAAGTTATTATTTGTACATAAACTTGTTTTTTCATTACTTTATTTATTTGAGATTTTATTTTTAAGTATTCAATTTTTAGAAAATTTTTATTTTTTTTATATCTATTGTATTATTTTAAACTTTTTAAATCTGTTCTTTTTTCCAAAAATTTTTTTTTTAATTTTTTAATTTTTAATTTCTTTTGTGTTATTTTATTTTTTTAATTTAATTTTATTAAAATGTTTAATTTGCGTAATAAAAAACTTGTTATAAAAAAATTATTAATATATGACAAATTATTGATTAATGTTCCATTTTCACTGATTTTCATTGATGATTATTCCTTGTCTTCATAGATTATTGATGATTATTCTTCAATTTCACACATAGATTCATAACGCTACTAATGTGCACATTATAAGTGCAGCGCAATTGTGTTGCCAGCTGAAATATATATTAAATAATAATACTAGAACGTTTGCGGGCGATAGTGTTGTGAAATGATAAAGAAGGTCTTAAGTGGTAGCTCTGTCTCTTTTTAGCATAAAGATACGATTCCCCCCCCGTATGATCCCCACTATCGTCTACCACGCATGCTTAGTATAGTTTAGAGAAGGATAAAGATACCACTTTATACCCGCTCTCTCGGATCATGTTTAGCATGGGTGCCATAAAGTCACGCACGTTACAGTATTATTATATTTCAATGGCTACCAGTATGCATGTTATATATGGCGCAATCACGTGTGCTACTATTTTTTTTCCTGTTTTGAATCATTTTTTTCCTTCCTGTGTTCCTTTATATAGCACGATTATGTTACTAACATATATATTCAACTGTATTGCAATTCTTCATTTCTCGTGTACTAATCCTAAATATGTGCAAATTTTATTAATTATTGATTAATTTAATAAGTGTACTGTATAATAATAAATATATATTATATAACAATATTGTCCAGAATTTGTAATTTTGGGCTTAAAATTGAAATAAATAACACATCAAGAACTTGTACTGATTTCAGACTAGTGTCGTTCTTGAGACCAATGTCGCGTACTACGAGAAAATATATATGAAGTGAGTGGGATCCGATAGTTCACCGATTGGCTAATTTAATATAAAATATTCTGATTAAAATACTGTGGTCCAGTGGAAAAACTCTAGGCACTGGCTGATGTGAGTGGATGTATACTATTGAGATGTGAGCTAATGGGAGGATTCCGATAGAAATCGGCAATGAACTGACAAATTACAATTTGAAGCCCAAAACTCCAAATTCTGGACAGCACTGCTATATAATAATAAAAAAATTTAAATGTCTCCTTACCATTTAACGAATCTATAAATGTTCCACATTTCTATGTTGTTTTTTTGATAACCTTTTCATATACGTATTAATTTATGGAATTTTAATAAATTCCAAATAATTCCTTGTAATATAATAGATTGTTATTACAATTTAAATTCAAAAATTATAGTATATAATAGATCCCAGGAAAAAATGTTTCATATATATTTATATATAATTATATAAAATTATATACAATTATACACTACCGCTCAAAAGTATTAGATCACTTGTCGAAAACATTTGCTAATTTCAAATATCAATAGCTCAGCATCCAATTATCGTAGAAACGAATAAAATTGCAAATTAGAAAGGAGACTCTCAGCTTTCTAGTGACGTTAAAATGTAGATATGTCAGTTTGTCATTGAACTGCGTTAAATTTACTAACTAGTGTTTTCGTGTTTTTTCTTTATCATTTAAAACAGTCGTTTTTGTAAAATTGGTCACAAATGAAAACTGTAAGAAGTATTTGAAAGCTTATAGTTTCAGCTTTAATTTCGCTTATTAAAACTTGGTCTACCATTTTTTTTCGCATAGTTATTCAATTTTTTGTGCAAAAGTGCGATGTTTTTATAATAACTCTTATCTTGAAAACTTGCGACTTACGAGAAAAGTCTAAAAGAAAAAAAGTTGCATCTTATCTATCGACTGGAATTTTTTCAAATTTTTCAAATTTGGGAGTGATTTGTTCTTATGCATGGTCAATTTCAATTTTCAATAAATAATATTGCGTAATACATAAAATATTAGGATTTTGTCTACAAAAAATTAATGAATGAAATAGTAATAATTAATTAATTAAAACATATATATATATATATATATATTAATTAACTAAAGCGCCAAGCGGTCAAAGTTAGATCTTCGTGCTGAAATTTCTTATGTGAATTTGTATACATATCTCAAGTTCAACTGTGCGCCGAATAAATTTTCGGTCTTAAAACACAGTCTTAAGATGAACAAARATAGTAAATCACACTATTAARTTGATAATCAATTTAATAACAACGATGCTAATAAGTATCTCAATCCCTTATTCCCCCCGAATATTGTAAAGAATTTGTTGCGAAAAATATAATATAAATTTAAAAAACATAAGATGTTTCATCCATGTTTTAATAAAATGATTTTTTGAAGGCGAATCCCCAAAATAGGGCTCCATGATAAAAGTAAATAAGTATTTTGTACAATTTCGTTTAGTGTAAAAATTAATTCGTAATAAAATAAATGAGATAATCATATATAAATAAACGTCTTACAAACATTTAAATAAATATTTTATAGTTATAAATAATATA
This sequence comes from Cephalotes varians, assembly GCA_037157785.1. Classification (NCBI taxonomy): domain Eukaryota; kingdom Metazoa; phylum Arthropoda; class Insecta; order Hymenoptera; family Formicidae; genus Cephalotes; species Cephalotes varians. Next base: position 9,444 of record JANQDE010000300.1, read on the forward strand.
GTTATAAATAACATAAATAAACGTCGTAATTCATATAAATAAATATCTGTTATTTACTGAATCAAAAAATCCTTTATATTTAACAGTTTAACTCGAAATTCAATCAAGATTGAGAATCGATATATTTGTAACCGACGAACGAGATATCATTTGAGATAATAAGCAGTATAAAGACAATGTTACGTTTATAAATATAGCACCGTTTTTGCGAGTAGCGAACAAACAGTCGAACCGAACATTAAGGCTACAGAAAAAAATACAGAAAAAAATGTTTTTTGTTTTTTTCATATTCGAAAAGTATAAGGTCTTGAGAATATTCCCTGCAAGTTTCAAAATGATTTCTTGAAAATTGTCGGAGAATAGCGAAAAAGGTCCAATCCTGACGACACTCGGCCGCAACGAGCGCGTCATGATCTTTAATAGCAGATAGCCACATCAATCCTTTAATGCTGCTGTCTGGAAAAGGTTCACTGTATGGCCCTGGAGTGGATAACTTTATGTAAGTTTGAAAAAAAATTGTTCTCTACGTTTTTATTTATTCTTTTTTTTTATTTTTATCAGAATGTCAAACTTTAAACGAGTTTTCCTCAAAACCATGTTTTCGCGTACCAGAAATATCTCGGAAATGGCTGAATCGATTTACTTGAAATTTGGAGGATTTAATCTACACAAAAAGGTAGTCTTTAACGTAGCGGATTTTTTTTAGAACCCTTATTTTACAGCTATAAAACGACCAATTTTTATCCTAAAAAAGTCGCTATCTTTAAATTAAATGGGCGCTATTTTATCAATAAAAAATCAATATTTTAAAAATCGGCTACGACAAAGACTAGATAATTTCATACAGTTTAAGAAAATTCTGGTTTGTTTCAGATAAGTCCTGTACGACTTACATCTGGCACCGCAAAGCGTTTTTTCAACATAGTCTTGCACCGAGGATAATATCTCCGCCATTTTCAAATATTTTGATTTCAAATTTATTCTGAAACATCTTATAGCAATGTACTATAAAATAAAGAAAACTAGGATTAATTACACACATTATGTTTCTTTAAAAAAAATCGAGAAAAAGATCTATTTTTTATGTTCCTGGTAGCCCTTTAAACTATTATTTAATAAACGGTTTGTTAGAGAAAACGAATCTGATATTTATTATAAGTCTGTTCATGGTCCTTCAAACCGAATGAACAAGCAATTAAACAAGCAACTAAAGGAGTGAGATAAATGAATGCGCAAAAATTGCGTCGCCAACGAAAATATATTAAGACCAAGCAAATAAATATTTGAATTTGTGGATAATGTAGCAAACAAGAGATTAGCATCAAATATTGAAACGATTACAGTGTATATGAAAAAATTAGAAATATATAAAGAATTTAACGAAATTCAACGGCAATTAATATATAGTGTCGAAGAGAATAAATTTCTAGCTGAGAAAATGAAATCAACAAGAAGATGATGAATTTGAGGAACATAGAATTAAGTGCAGTTTTGTCGAGATGGACTACTGCAATAAAACCAATTGTAAGTACAGATAATGGTGGCGTTTGCATAAGTAATAGAACAGCAGACAGAAATAATTTACGCTATTAAAGCATTAATAGCGTAAATAGTGCGGATCGACACTAGAGTCAAATTATCGACAATTAACCTATCGTTTTCGAGAGAGATCAAAGATTGGACGCGATTTTCCGATACCTTTATCGGATACACAACAGTGAATCGCTGGCAATTCAAAAACTTCAATATTTGGTCGGTGCATTGACGGGAAACGCGGCAAAAATCATTGAGTGAATCGAGATTTCGGCACAGAATTACGAGATGGTCTAAAATCTTCTAAAGAATCGTTACAAAGACAAAAAGGCATTAAAGCGGAAACACTTTCAATGTTTGTTTGAGACACCCAAGGTCGAGCGAGAGTTATCCGTCGTCATTCAGGGATTGATAATCATATCCAGAAACATCTGCAAGTTATTAAATCCATGGAATCTACAAACGAGACATGGGCGATTTTTTTATTTTCTATATAATGAAGGAGAAGCTACACAGGGTTAGTCATTGCTGGAAGGTCGGCAAAACATTACAATCGATTTGAATTTTTACAATGACGTGTACAAATGCTTTATCGATTGGGCAGTACGCTTGAAAGAGAGGAGTTGAGTTCTAAGAGAACGGTGGCGAATTCAAGGAGAATCAAATAAATCGTCAAGACCGTTAGGAAAAAGCGAGCCTTCAAGAGCATCAAGAAGAAGCGAATCAAGCATCTAATAAAAATCGAACTGTGAGTCTAGCTATATCAGCAGTCGTCGGGCGTTGTTTTGTATGTAACTCATTTAATGTAGTTGTGCGAAAAATTCTTAAGTCTGTATAAGAAAGAATTAACAAAGTTAGGCAATGAAAACTTTGTTTTAATTTTAGAAAAAATGATCATTTTTAGTAGCGCTTGTAGAGCGAGTTCCTGTCGACAATGTGCGGGAAGATACAATATATTGTATCACATGAAACAAGAAAGGCTTCAAGTAAAAAAACCTATTATTTCAAATGTTGAAATATGGTTAATGGAGAAGGTCATAACAGTAAACATCAAACGTATATATCGTATATATAACGGTACATCACACAACAAGACACGCGGAATTCGATCAAATGTTGATATTAATGGCGTAAGGTAAAAGATTCAAACGATTCGATCAACCAATTCGTGTTCTTCGGATAGCGCAAGTGAAGCGAGTTTCATAACAGAAGCAGCCTGTTAGATCAAACATCAAGAGAAAAGATTCACGAAGCAGACAATTCTTTCTCAGGCAATTCTATTTGTTATATTTTATGATTAATCAAGGGTATCAGTTAACAATTAAATCAAGAGTAACAATTTATCAATTATCTGCGTTTTACTTAATGGTACCAAAAATTACTAGAGCTACTTTCGATTGCAATTAACAATAATGTTTTCTCAGTGACACATTGACATCAGACACATTGAAATGTGATTCGCAGTATTACCATCCAAGTCAGAGCGATATGCTATTAGGCAGTGAATTCTTTTTAAAATGATTAGAATCCATTAAGGTTAAACTTGAAAATGATTTATCTACGCTGCAGAATACAACATTCGATTGGATTATTTCAGTTCAATATATAAAAAAGGAAAATGTTAATCGGATGAAGGAGGATGACCCGATAGGAGTCGAAAATGTTATTTTGTAATGTTTATTTTGCACAATGAATAATAAGAATACATTACATTAGCAAATAATACCCGGCTAGGCCTGTAACCCTGTTTATTGAATTTTTTTGATTAATCGGATTAATTACTTACAAGGGAAGTACCACAACTGTCCGAAACCAATTTAATTCTCCTTGAAATATGTTGTAAAACACAGAAATTTAAGAGACACGTTTTTTTATACGTGCCCAAATTCATATTTAAGGGGTGAAACCCCCCTTGAAAAAAAACGATTTTTTTCTTGGAAGTCGAATATCTTCGAAACAGTAAGAGATAGAAAAAAAATTGTTGATCAAAAATTTAATGCCTTGATAAATATTTTATAGTTATGAGAAAAAGATTTTTTTATTTTTATTTTTTTTTAAACCCCCACTACTTACAATTATTTTTTAAAAAATAATAAATAAAAAATTTGGATAAAATTTTGAATTAAATTGTTTTTAATTCATTTGTGTGTATTATTTCTTTATAATATAAACGTTTAAAAATAGATTATCTCTTAACAGAATCGTGATATATCATTAATTTTTCAAAAGTAATTTTTGCAATGAATCGTAATGTAAGACAAGATATAAATTTACGTGCACATATCACAAATTTTCAGAGAATAAGACGTATATTATAAGGATTATTTCGACGATAATTACTTATGCACAGCACGAATGAGCACGAATATATATGGAAGCGTTTATAATTAATTCTCGAAAATGATACTTTGTAACATAACTTCATTATACATGGTTGAATTCAGAAAAAAATAACCTTTTATTTGATGAAATAAAAATTATAAAATTATAAAATTTAAAAAAATAATTTTAAGTAGTGGGGATTTAAAAAAAATAAAAATAAAAAAATTAAATGTCGAAGATTTAAAATATCCCCAATTTTGTTATTACTTCTTCGACATTTAATTTTTTCTATCAATCCGCTTAATGTTGTAAGACTTTTATTAGTGTCAATAAGTTCAATGTATCTAACAGAAATTGAAACAAAAATAGAATTAAAAGAAAACATACAAAAATTATTGCTGGACAGCATTTTTCATTTAATGAATTAGAAGTAACGGAAGAAATATATCTCGATTTTGAAGAACTTTATAAATTACATAGTTTTGAAATAATTGAAGATGACGAAGAAACATAGAATGAAGATAATTTAAATTCTCATTCTCAATGTTCCAATGATGACGCAGATTTTGACAGTTCTTAAAAGACGAGCTGTTGAGTATTGGCGGAATTGGGATGCTAATAAAAAAGATAATAACAAAAAAAGGAATTCTCTACAAACAGTGCAACATAAATTTAGAAAAGTCATCTGAACGTCAATTAAGGCGATGGGAAGAACAATTACAATCAGGTGGAAGTCGTACAGATAAATTATCTTACATTTCCAAATTTACATATGATAAATTTACAGCTGTTGAATCAGGATTCATGGTTCATGATATTGATATAAAAAGATGGGCTTTACAAGCTCAAGAAGAAATAGGAAATTTAAATCTTATATTTAAAGCGTCTCATATTTGGGTATCAAGATTCAAGAAGACTCATCGAATTGTTTCAAGAAAAGTTACGAATTTTGTCACTAGAAGAACATTGGAAGATTCCGTTAATTTGCAAAAAACTACTGATGATTTTCTTAATACCTCTTATTGTAAAACTTCTTATTGAACAGTTTGGATCTGAAAATATTTATAATTCAGATCAAAGTGGTTTCCAGTTGGAAATTCATTCTGGAAGATCATTGTCTCACCAAGGAATAAAGAAAGTACAGCGTGTAAATCTTTAGCATCAACAACTCATTCATATACGATACAACCAATAATATCGTGTGATGGTAATTTGCCATCATCTTTATTCATTGCATTAAAAGAAGCTAATGATAATAGATTTGGACCAAGAGTAGAAAAAAACTTGTTTAGACCAACAAATGTTATTATAAAAGCATCTCAATCTGGTAAAATGACATCAGGTATAAATTTTTCTATATAACTTTCATATTTTATTTAACAATCTATAACAATATGACTTATAAAAAAGCTAGTAAATTAACGTTTATATTTCTTGTAGATCTTTTTAAAATGTGGTTAGAAGAAGTTTATTTTCCAAATATTGGTTCTGATAGCGTTCTTCTTATTGATTCATGGACTGGACATTGTCCTAATATCATTTCGGATTTAACACCTCCTGGAAAACATATTATTACTATGATAATACTGAAAGGCACTACTGGGAAAATACAACCATTAGATGTTTATGGATTTAGAATTTGGAAAAATTTTGCTAAAAGATTTTCAGATGTACTGTTTTACTATTGGAAAGTGATATAAATTTATATGAACGAAATAATATAATAAAATTGCAATCTCTGATACATAATCAATTGTTATCTCCACGATATCACAACTTATTTAAACATTCGTGGTTTAAAAGTGGTTATACAAACGAAAGACCAGAAGAGTTTGAAAATCCAGTACAATATAGTTTTGACGAAACTTCAACAAGATGTCATATTGAAGATTGCAATAATATAGCCGTAGTAAGATGTTCTTGGTGCCAGAAGTTATTATGTTTAAAACATTTTTTTGTCGAATACACGGAAAAAAAAGTGTTTCTGCCATAGCTAATTTTGATTAGCTGAAATTGCATTAGCTATTACAGCTATGAAATTTACTAATACATACAAAAGACTTGCTGCTGTAGCTAATATAAGCAAAATATGCATGTCTGTTTATTTATTTAGCAACATGAAGTTAGTTGTCATAGTTATCGGATATGTCTGTGTAAAAGAAACTCTACCACAGTTAAATATGGTTTGCTGAAACTATACTTGCTATCAAATTATCTGCTACACAGAAAACGTTTGCTGCAATGATCAATACATCGACATAGCAAAATGCTTGTCTGTTACAATGATTTAGGAACATAAGGTTAGCTCAGACGTGATATCTCACACAGCAAAGTGGTGTATTACAATGCCCTGCTTGGCTCAGTACCTCGTCTTTCGTACGATTGATTCCGACATTCAGTGAACAGGTTATTTCTTTAGTGAGCGGATGAGCAATCTGAAATAAGCTGAAATGTCACGAAATGTTAGAAACAATTATACGGAAAATGCGGTAATAACCTATAAGTCAAATAGAATCAATCACAGCAGTTTTAGTAGATAGCTATCACTTATAGCTGCCACAGATCATTTTTGCTGCAGAGGAAACCTCGAATTTACAACGTTTTTGTTGCTATCATATGCATATTTCTCGATACAGCAAAATTATTAGCTATAATAGCAAAATCTATGTCTCTAACAGCCAAAGAATGTGCAAGCCATTACTAATTGTTGTAATACATGCTGTTACAGCTATTATCTGCATTGTCTACTGCACCTACATTTTTATGTGCCCCAGTCATAGGCCTCATAGCTAATGGAATTAGACCTTGCAGACACGATGTTGTCCAAATAATACTGAAATTTAGCTATCATATCTAATTTGCCTGTGGCTAATCTTTTTTTTCCGTGTATCATTTTTGTAATGTGTATAATGAGTGAATGATACAAAATATAAATTTATTATATAAATATTTAGAGAGAAATTATTTCTTTATTAAGTACGTTTAGAAATTATTAAATTAAAAATAAACAAGATGTAAGAATGTAAGAATGTAAATAATTTTAAGAAAATAATTTTAAGGTATTATAAGAAAACAATGTACACAAATGAATTAAAAACAATATAATTCAAAATTTCATCCAAATTTTCACTCGTAGAAAAAATTAAATGTCGAAGAAGTAATAACAAGATTGGGGATATTTTAAAATAACATTTTTAGAAAATCTAAATATATATATATATATATACACACACACATATATATATATATATATATACACTTATAAACATGTTTTAATATATCTTATTATTTCGACGATAATTACTTACGCACAGCACGAATGAGCACGAATAGCGTATATATGGAAGCGTTTATAATTAATTTTCGAAAATGATACTTTGTAACTTCATTATACATGGTTAATTCAGAAAAACTAACCTTTTATTTGATGAAATAAAAATTATAAAATTTTAAAAAATAATTTTAAGTGGTGGGGATTTTAAAAAAAAATAAAAATAAAAAATCTTTTTCTCATAACTATAAAATACTTATCAAGGCATTAAACTTTTGATCAACAATTTTTTTTCTATCTCTTTTCGAAGATATTCAACTTCCAAGAAAAAAATCGTTTTTTTTTTCAAGGGGGGTTTCATCCCTTAAATATGAATTTGGACACGTATAAAAAAATACGTGTCTCTTCTGTGTTTTACAACATATTTCAAGGAGAATTAAATTGGCGTTGGACAGTTGTGGTACTTCCCTTGTTAGTTACGTTAATTTCTTTAAATGAATCTTTAGCAAATTCTGGGAAATCGAAAATTGTTCTATTCGCGATAATGAAATTTTATCGAATGAAGAGTGAGCATACGAAAAAAATATTTAAAAAAACTTATATTCGAGACAGATGGTAGAATTGTTCGATTGCCCTCTCGAAACAATAAGCATGAACTTGGCGATCGATCGCTGAGAGACGATTACACTGTATTTAAAACGTAAATTCAGAAGTGACGATTCGTTTCGAAAACTCTACATAAAATTTATGCGAGAATATATAAGTTTGGAGCATATGACTGTTGTTCCGGAAACGACTGCGATAACAAGAGCAAAGCTATTAATTTATCTCACCACGGAGAATTTCGCGAGTCAGCGCGAAGCTTAGCGTTGTTTTTGATATCTCGAAGACTAGCTCAGGTGTATCATTGAACTATACTTTAATGATAGGCGCTACACTACAAGATCCATTAGTAAATATTATATTGCGCTTCCGAATGCACCCGATTATAATTACTAACTGATACATAAAAGATATATAAACAGATTCTCGTTCATGAGCACAATAGGGATTATCAGCAAATCTTAAGGTGCTTTTCGTCAGATGAGCATCTTCAAGAATATTGTTTGAATACAAATATGTGATCTTGTGCTCCGTTTTTAGTGATAAGAGACATGAGAATTAGCGAACTGAAAGTCAGTATCCGCGGACATCGCATTTTACTTCAGAATTTGTACGTAGATGATATTTTAATGTAGGAGTAAACAATATTGATGAAACGATTTTAATTGAAGAATTGACAAAATTATTTAGACTGGATCAATTTGAATCACACAAGGCGATCAAATTGTGGCGAGATATTTGATTGTAAAAGCGAAGTTAATAATATGATTGACTTTCAGACTATAGTCGATGAGCGAGATATAACAAAATTGTTAGGTATTCAGTGGCAACCATTTAGCAGTGAGTTGCAATTCGAATTACAAGTTATGTATAACGTAAAATCAAAACAAAGCACATTATCTCTCATTTCGAAGCTATTTATCCGTCAGTATTAGTGAGTCCGATAATTATAAAAACAAAACTAATAATGTACGTGGCAATTAAATATTGGTTGGGATGATTTCCAGTAGATCTGCAGCAGGCATGATTAGAATATATTATAAGACTTAGCGAAAGTTTGTGTAATACGAGTATTGAGATAAGTTATCAGTTGCCGTTATGTATCAATCTGCATGCGTGATGAATCAGAACGTGCTTATAGTGCATTTATGTGTATTTATGTGCAAGTAATTGACGAGAGTTGCGTCAAGATTATTATGTGCTAAACACAGGTTGCACCAGTTAAAAAATTAACCATTCCGCGATTAGAACTATGGGGCGATTTTGTCAATTGATTTGATTCAAATCGTTTGTAATTCGTAAATCATTAAGTATTAAAATTCATAAAATTTATGCATAGAGCAATTCATCGATTGTTTTTGCATGGATCGCAGGGAAAACAAGTCGGCAAAAAATCTTTGATTCCAACAGAGTCGGTAAAATTCAATCTATTTTGCAATCATTGGGAATATTGTGGGTAAGGAGAATCTCGCTGACTTAATTTCTCGGGGTACTAGTTTCGATCAATCTCAATAACAATTCATGGTGGTTGAATCCATCGTGGCTTTCGAAGTTTACAAAGCCACCACATTAAGATCATAAATGTGAGCTTTCCGATCAGAAATTCGAAATCATGCAATCTGAATAAAAAATGGATACACAAGTTTTTATTGCCCGAATCATTCCAATTCTATAATCGAAACAATTCTGTCGAAATTCTCATCTGTCTAAATTCTCATTAACAAAAATCAAAAGAATATTTGCATGATGTTGTCGATTCATTGTAAATTCTAGTAGTAAACCCGTGAAACGTAATTTGAGTAATTTGTCAGTAGAGAAATTGTATTTGTCACAATTAAAATTGGTTAAATATAGTCAAGAGTTCCTTGTAAGGGAATTATATAATATAAATAACGATTGTGTGAGTAAAAACAGGGCGTTTATGTGCCCATTTGTGGATAGATATAGAATTCTCAGGATGGGTGGCTGATTGCAAAGATCTGTTATGAATTATGATAAAAAAACATTCGATTTTACTGTCCACAAGGTGCACAGTATTATTGCCTTATTTGAATAATATCGTATGCTCCATGCGGATCTATAAGTCATAAATCAGAAATCAGAAGCTAGTTGTGTGTCATAAGACAATAATAAATCAGTAGTCAGTGACCGAGTGGAGATGGCCAATTTCCATCTCTTCCGATTTAGAACTTGAGATTACATTATGACCAACCAATCAAAAAGCAATATATGTCTGCCAAATATGTAATACCTGAAATAATCAGATTGAAATATACTTTAAAATGAATAACAAACTTGTCTATTAAAAGGTCAAAAGTATGGAATGAATATCTCAAAATATATACACTAATAAAAAAGACAAACAATATGAACTTTAAAAAACATGCAAATATAATCTTGTCGTTTGCCTTAAAAACATCCTTCTGATTGGTTGAAATGTTACGATGCAATGATCTAATACGACTTATTGTGGATGCAAATTACTTAAGATTTATGTCTTATAATTCTGACTTACTACTAGTACGCGATATGAGTTATGACTTATGGCTTATTATAGAAAGTCTATAAGCCTTATTTGCGTTAATTCGGAAAAGATTTTGGCCTTTGAACGGTTGTAATATCGCTCGTAAAATAGTTAGAAGATGTATAACTTGCTTTAAAATCAATCTGAAATTATCAAATCAGATGATGGGATCATTACCACTTGATAGGATAACTTGTCAACGGGTATTTTCAGTAGTGGGTATTGATTACGCTGGCCCCATTATTAGCGAATAAAAGCTGAGGACAAAAATTCATAAATCATACATTGCGTTATTTATGCTTCTCGACGAAGGCGATTCATTTAGAAGCTGTTAGCGAATTAACGTCGGATGCCTTTTTAGCTGCTCTACGCCGTTTTTTGTAAGCAGACGAGGTTCCGCAAAAAATTTATAGCGACAATAGGTTTGTTCGCGTCGCAGTACCCCAACATATTCCAATATGCTCCATTCTATAGGATATGTAACATAATATTATAGATTGGAGCGAATAACAGCATGTTGAGGCATGCGACGCGAACAAATCTAATGTCACTAATTTTGTCGGCGCAAAAAGGGAACTCGAGGACGATTTATATAAGGCGATCGGAACAACATTTTGTGATTCAATAGATGTAGTATTGTACATCTCAACGCATAATGGAAATTCATTTCCCCATGCGTCTCACATGGGTGATGTATGGGAAGCAAAAATAAAATCTTGTAAATATTCTTTGAAAAAAATTATTGGCGAAACGCGACTTCAAAGAACTTAATAGCTTTAGCTTAAATTGAAGCTTTCTTGAATTTAAGGCCATTTGTGTCAATTATTATCTGACCCTAATGATTTACGAGCTTTAACGCCCTGCACATTTTTTGATAGGGGGATTACTTATCAGTTTACCAGATATTAATGGACTCCTATTAACAGACTCGAGTTGGCAACTGACTCAACGTATAACTCAACACTTTTGGAGGCGATGAAATATTTGACATCATTGCAGGGCAAATAGACGATTGAAAGAAAGAATTTAGCTGTTAATGATATAGTTTTAATTGTAAATGACAATACACCACCTTTACGATGCAAACTCGGCAGAGTGATCGAACTTCATCCAGATTGATAAAAAGATTCGCGTTGTAAACAATTCTAATCGAAAATAATGTTATTAAGAGCTCAATCACTAAAGTATGCAAATTGCCTATTGACAAAATAGAGAATTAATCAGGATTAATTGGGCAGAATGTTGGTGGCTGAATTAAAAAAACTCTTTATGTATGACAGTTACTCGAAATTCGATCAGATTAAGAATCGATATATTTGTAATCGACGAACGAAATATTGTTTGAGGTAATAGGCAGCATAAAGACAATGATACGTTTATAAATATAGCACCGTTTTTGCGGAAGCGAAATAGCAGTCGTGCCGAACACATTAAACTTGTATTATTTAACCCTTTCAGGGGCACATTTTTCCTTTCGACAAATTTTGAAAACTATAAGTGTTTTATGGGTTTTTGGGGTCACTGATTACGATTCTGACATCAGAATTATGAAATTTAAAATGGCGCATTCAATATGGCGGCTATTTTTTAAAAATTTCTCATTTTATCGGTTAATTGATAAGAAAATTCTAATATGGGAATTTTCGAGGTTTCTGATTACGATTCTGATATCAGAATTACGAAACTCAAAATGGTGGATCCTATTTGGCAATTAAAAAAAAAAACTAGCGTATGAAAAATTTTGAAAATAATGTATGTTATAGTACTAGGTTTAAATTATATACACAAAAAATTTCAGATCTCTAAGTGTCGTCACTTCGGAGTAACCGATTTTAATCTAAAATAACGCGTTTTTTTCAGGTTTAATTGTTAATAACAAATTATAAACAAATTATAAATAAATAGATTTATATAATTTTTCATAAAAATCTTATAAGTTATGCCTTCAAAAGTCTAAAAAGTCATTACAAGCATAAAAAACTTTCATAAACAGCTTAGAAATACTTAAAAATCGGCATACAAAGAGGTGGGACGTATACGTCCCACCGCCCCGCAAAGGGTTAACAAATGAGTTGTTAGAGAAAACGAATTTAATATCTATTACAAGCTTATTCAATGTCTTATAATCGTAATTCAAGTGACGTTTAATAAAAAAATGTTTAATCGATCAAATTTTTGACTGTATACATCAATTGGTATTGGCGACATTTTAAACGTTGATTCGTCATTTTTTCAATTAATTATGTCTCACTGAAATAAATTTTTTGCGCGAGCAATACAAGTGAAGCAATATACATATAAACAAAAGCAAAATATTGAGACAGCATGGAAACAAATTTGGAAGTTTTTTGATTTATTTAAATGTGACTCTCTATTATCTCTTATATCTCAAAGCGTTAATCCGTTTATTACTCTTCACCTTGAAACATACTTCTTAAAAGATGATATTATAGAAATTTGACAGAAACACATATTCAAATATTCCAACAAAATTTTATATACTTATATACCTATATACTTTTATCTATAAAATCGATTGCGTAAATAATATTTGATCTATGTTTTTTAACCTATACGTGCTACAGAATTTTTGCTATAAAATTAAGCAATAACTTTTAATGCAGCAATAAATTTGTTTAAATTTGTTTATAGTAAATATTTCTTACATCCTGCAATAATAGCTTACGTAAAGCGTTATTACAAAGTTCATTTCGTTCAAGCAGCAAAAACTTTTAACTCCGTTATTTCCGAGATTTATGTTCCATATACATGGAAATATCCGTTCCTTTAACAAAAATAAAATCTATATCATGGAGGATTAAAAGTATGCTCGAATTGCGCTATCGCCGATGGATGAGCTACGTAATCCCTAATAAGCAAAAAGTTTCGCAAAACTAATTCCGAGCACTAGTTTGATTCTCGTAATTTTTAATACCGCAATTTTCATCTTTTTTTTTAGCCAAAACCACATAAGCCTAGATCGAAATTAATTCATATCAGCAGTCACTATTCGGCCAATGTAAATTAAAAAAAGATCACGCTAGCCGACTAGATGAACCCTCGAAGCACCTGTTGATTCTTCTTGTTAAAGTTTGAAGGAAGTAACCTGTCCTAGTCCTGCAAACACGCAAGACTAAGCCAAACGGTGAGACACGTAAAAGTAAATGCGACACGCCGTCAGCCCTTACTGACGAATCAAATTATTTCCACTCAACCTGACATGAATATATATTATCCATCAAATCCGAATCTATGCTGAGATTATCTTTAGCGTTATTTTACGAGTATCATCCGATATTCTAAGGGAACCTCGATTTTCTACTTCGGAGTTTCATACATTTTGTCTGCGTGATAATGTTAGAGATAGTTTTGCAGAAAATTATTTGAGAAATGTAATTTGCATACAAAATACTATAACTATTATCACGTCTTTTTATTTACTGAAGGATAAGGCAAGAATATTGATGGTTCTTGTAATGTTCAGGTAGATAATGTCTATAAGAGAAATCCAGAATAAAGATATTCTAATCAATTAAATATACAAGGTGTTTCAATAATTGTTATCACCTTAAATATCTTTGGATCTATAAAGTTCAGGAAAATTTGTATAATCAAAATTACACGGCTATCATATGGCGATAATTTTTGTCCAGATGGAGACGCTTCGGAAATTTCAAAGTCAACGTAGTTTTGGGATTATTTTTTAAAATAATATTATTCCTCTAATTATTCTGTATATAAAAATATTCAAATAAAGTTAAAGTGTCGAAAAATCAACAGTTAAAGATACTTTACACTTTATTCTGACAAAAAGTATTCCATAAACTATTCATTTTTCATATTAGTAGTAGTAGTGAATTGGCGGGTGAGCCTACGAAAAGTCCTAGTGTCACCTAGATTTAAAAGTTCGTCTGTAATCCCGCTGGTTAACAGGGCTAGCAGTTCCAGCCTAGTGTTCGACACCAGACTTAGAAGACTGCTCACTCTCTCTACTGTTAGATTTCGAGAAACGGCTCTAGAATCTATATCTTTTTACAAGAGAGAGCGCAAGAAAGCAGCAAAGGCTATTCTCACTTTTTTTCACATAGTCGACGATCCTTTTGCTCAGCAAAGCTGAGCTTGTATGATCTCTAAGGATCATGTAGTCCATGAGGAGTATCAATGTTTGGAAGGAGTTATTCCCACACCCGGTCGTCTACCTCTGGACTTGGGCCTCTATACTGGAGTTTCAAATATTACGGATTAAAATCCATATGTGCGGAATGGATTTGAACTTCCCGAGTCTTGCGAGTCCATCACTTTCACACGGTGCCAGACGAAATCCACATTTTTTCATATTAAGGCAACTTTCTACTTAAAAAAAAATTATTTTTCGATTTTTTTTTCATTTATTTTACTTCAATACATCCCTAAGAATATATTTTCACTTTCCTTAAAGCGAATTTTGTCCTTAAAAAATCATAGCACAGGTAGAAAGCGAGCGGTCCCCAAAGAGCATTTTTGATTGTTGGCGCACCGTTCGAATAGTCTGGCTCTGTCGCTTTCTAAACATCTGCCAGTCCGAAATTCTTTTGTATAGAGTGAATACTGTATAATAGTGGTAGGAAGAACTCTTGCAGATTAGATAAAGGTAACTTTTTTATTAAAAAACCACTTACGAAAACTTTAAACGCGTTTTTCTCGAAACTATGTTTGTTTGCATGGCGTGCACGATTTTGAAAAAACTAATGGGCCGATTGCTCTCAAATTTTAATATGTTATTCTACACATGTCTGGTTATCGTATGAACCTCTATTAGGTCATATAAACAATAACTTTTTTGGTCATAAACAAATTACCGACGAAAAAAGTGCCATTTTTCGAAAAAATCGTGCCATTTTTTTAATTTTGCTCAAAATGGCCTCATAATGGTTCATACGATAGGCAATCACATAAAAAAATCATAATCCATTCGCATTTTTAATTTTAGATAAGCTGTTCAACCGAAACCTTGCACGCCATGAATTTGGAGCTTCCCAGAAAATTCGAGTTTTCTCACAGAAAACTCCATATATATATATCATCAAAAAAATATTTTTTATAAGTTTAAACATTATTTTATATAATAAAAAAAGTTTGAAATAAAAAGATTAATTATACTTCGAGAAAATAATTTTTGAAAATCGAGTCATTTTTTAAAAAACGAAGTAGAAAGTTGCCTTAAATAAAACTTATTTATTTTATTATACGACGTTTCGTTATTTTATTATTTTATTATTAATTGCATATTAAATGACGTTTCTAATGTTTATAAAAAGTGTTTAAAATGATAGCCATCACTATCAATGCAATATTGAATTCTTCTATTCATTGATTGATTTGCTATTCTAATAACGAGAGTGATTTAAGAATTATTAACATAGGCTGCAATAATCCATTGTCTTGAGATGTAGTTGTATCTTCTTTATAAATCATGTTTTTCACGGTTCCCCATAAAAGAATCCAGTGGTCGCAATTTAGTGAATGAGATGGCCTACACTTCCAGCAATTTGTAAATTTTTTGTTTGTTTTTTTCTCGCAACCAATGAAAAATAAGCCGAGCATTATGCTGGTACCATTGTTCATCTGTAATTAAAAGGAAATCTTTTAATAAAGGACCCAATGTATGCTCAAGAAAGTTGGCGTAACTGTTGTCATTTAGATGTTCGATAAAATAAAGACCAATAATTTTGGTCTTTATTACTTATCAATAATAAATGAAGAAACAGGCTAAAATCAATGTAAGATCACAGTAATTAACTCTCAAACAGATGTATTAGGTTGGTCAAAAAGTCCGTACTGATCATTGGTCTCTCTCGCATTCAGAGCGCTTATGCGTGGCACTGAAGGCGCCTGCGCATCTGCTTGTTTACTAACAAGCAAGAACGGTCTTTCAGCGATATTTTGATTACTCGCTGGTGGTAATTGATTATAGTTGAAAGTTTCGTTTCTAAGCTGAAGAATGGATGATATCACTAAGCATCGCCACATAATGCGTTATCACTTCCATGAAGGACTCAATGCTGCAGAAATGGCACGTAGGATTTGTGAAGTTTACAGGCTTGATGCCTTAAAGAACGTGTGGTCCGGATGGTTTGCGCGTTTCCGTGTCGAAAACTAGTGTTAAAGAATGGTGGACACGGACAAAATCACAATTTTGGTGGACGCAAATTTGCATCTGACGATCATAGAAATCCAGAAAATTCTATGTCGCACGGAAGCGTTGTGACGCCTCAGAGACGCCGGTTATGTGAATAGAATGGATGTGTGGGTGCCACACGAGTGACAGAAACCTGCAGCAGCGCTTAGATGCATGTGACTTGCTGCTCGAAAAGAACAAGAAGCACCCTTTTTTAAAGAAGATGAAAGACTGAGAAAAAGTGGAATCGTCTACAATAATGTAAAGCGCAAGAGGTACTGGGGACCGAAGGATAGTTGTCCCAAATTGCTGTTAAAGCCGGACTTTACCTGAGAAAGATGATTCTGTACATCTGGTGAGATATCAAGGGAGTAGCTTATTATGAGCTGCTCCCAAAGAACCAAACCATCGATGCCGCCGAATACTGCGAGCAACTCGATCGTTTAAGGGAGGACGTTCAGCAGAAGCGCTTAGAATTGGCCAACAGGAGGGGCGAAACCTTCTATCACGACAATGCCTTGCCAAACACATCTTTGTGCATCCACAAAAAACCACTCGAGTTTTCCTGGGATGTTTTGCCGCACCTTCCATATAGTCCTGACCTTGCTCCATCGGATTATCATCTCTTCTTCAAAACTCTCTTAATGGAAAAAATTCCTCAAATCCGGATGCCATCAAAACTCATCTTGAGCGGTTTTTCGCGGAAAAATTTAAGACGTTTTGGGAGAAGGGAATCCTTGATCTGTCCAATTGGGTTAAGGTGATCGAACAAAAGGATACATACATCATTCAATAAAAATTCGTACATGCAGACATATTTGGATTTTCATTTGAGGCAAAAAACGGCACGGATTTTCTAACTGACCCAATACATCATTGTACATATAAAATAAATAGAAAATAAAAAGACAACAGAGTATGTCAGACTGCCTTCGTCCTTAGTAATTGTTTTTAATAAGTGTCAGCATGTAATTTGTTGATACCACACCATATATTCAAAGATCATTGTCTCTGATGTTTGACCTGTCAATGAGAATTTTCCACTGCCTAGAAATGTAAATTAACATTCCCGTGATTAGTAAATGGTGCTTCATCAGTAAATAACGTGATATAAAAAAATGAGTCATTGTTTCGAATCTAACGTTAAATCTATTGACAAAATCTAACACGATTCACAAAGTCCATTCCATGCAATGCTTGGTGAAGGTATGGAATTTATAACGATGCAAAATGCGGAAAACAGTCCGATTAACATATTTCTCTCAATTTGTCACATATTATACCGCATATGTTACATACTAATGTAAGAATTTTGAGTCATCATTGCGAAAACCCCAATTTCATTTCTTTCATAAGTTTGCTTTTTACGTTTACTTTTACGAGTATTTAAGCTATTGCGTCTGTTTATCGCATATTTTTGAACGTTTGACGCGAAGGTTGAATGCAATTAGAATATCGTTCAGCGTACAAATTTTTCGCTTGTAATGAATTTTTTTGACATTTTTTTATATTCTCTATAAATCGTGTCAATTTGATCTTTAAATGAATATTTTGCATGATATACAGGGTGTCCGGAGGTTAAAATTTTTGTGAGCGGGTAGAGCACGTCAAGCTGAATAAAAAAACTCTAAACTATTTTGCAGAATTCGCAATAGTTAACGAGTTATTAATTATAGAAGATCACCGTATCAGTGCGCGCGGCAGAATAGGACCGCCTCAGCCAGACGTTGACTCACCCGCGTGGGACCGGTCGAGCCTCCGGACACCCTGTATATATATATATATATATATACAGGGTGTCCGGGACTACCCGCCTTTACCCTTGTGTGCAGGTAGAGGACGTTAAACTGAGTAGAAAAGTCCTCTACCATTTTGCAAATTTTGTAATAATTAACGAGATATTAATTTTTGAAGATTGCCGAAAAGAGGCATGTTCGGCCGGCCCATCGGCAAATGCAAGCGCTTGGCGAGCTCGCCCGCGTCTCTAAGCGCGCGCGGAGTTGTTTACTGCGGCAATGACTACGCTCGCTACACACGAGCGGCGCGGTGTAAACAACTCCGCGCGCGCTTAGAGACGCGGGGCGGGCATATCTCGCCAAGCGCTTGCATTTTCTCAATCAATATATGCCAAAAAATTATTTTCCTTATACTATAGAATATTGATGTAATATTAATTTATTAATTTGTAATATTAATTTGTAAAATGGTTTGCGCCAAAAGCATCGCATATACTTACAACAACTTTTAAGAAAATGTAGTTGGTGAGTGAATCTTTCTGATCTCCTATTTTGTCTTTTTGTTAGTTTTTGGCATTACTAATCGCAATTTCACTGTAATCGTAGAAAATAGCAGTCTTAATAAGTTTTGTTGATTAATCATTATGTAACAAAATTTGTGAATATAATCTTTTTTACTAAAAGACGGCCGTATAGGATAGATTGTCCTGAATGAGTATTAGTTGATATTAGTTGTCACAACGGAAGACGCGACTTCTTCGAAAGTGAAGGAGATACATATATAAAGAAAAGTCATACACACACACACGCGCGCGCACACACACACACACACACACACATACGCGCGCGCGCGCTCAGTGCGACCCATATACGTTCTCTTCTTTGTATGCGTATCCTCTCTTCCTATTCTTTGAGAAAGTCGCGTTTTTATTCTGGCTTAAACGGTTATTCAAAGATTATGTAAGGTTAAACTAAGTTATTTAAAGATTATGTAAGGTTAAACTTGTAACTATGATACGAAAAAAGAAAGACAGATAGAGATAAAACTCCATCTAATATTATTTTTGCAAGTCATTAGAACAGTGAAAATGTATAATTTATCTATCCGCATTAGAATTTAATATAAATAACTTATTTGTACCATGATATAAATCAAGAGTAATATTTTTATGCTAAACTCATGTTCATTTTCCCATATAGCACATAATATTACTGCGATATTTCTGTGATATTATGTAGATTGTTTTGTGAACTTATTATAAGATGTCCTTCAAAAAGTCTTTTTTTCATTGAGGCATGATGTATTTTTTGAAGAACAAAATAATATAAACAAAAAATATCTATTTATAAAGAATATCAAAAACTAAAACATATCTATGAAACATATCATAGATATCTTTTATAAACATCTTTTATAAACATATTTATAAATTCGAACATCTTTTATAAACAAGATGTATTCATTTGATATAAAAAATTATATCAGGAATAAAATGTAAAATTTCTCATAAATTATTAATTTTTTGATGACTTTACCTTGCTTTTATATGTAGAATAATTAGAGAAATCATATTATGTAAAAAAATCACATAATTCTATCTAAAAAACGAAGTTGACCTTGAATCTTCGAAGCGCCTCCACCTGGACAAAAATTATTATCGTATCATGTAATAACCTTCTTCATGCAATTTTGATTTGGAGACAAAGACTCGCAAAAAATCGTTCGTTTTTGTTCCTGCAATTTTAGAATTTAAGTGTGTACAAAATAATATCTTATGATAAGATATTAATCACAAAAAATTTTCAAGTTGAGCAGAAAATTAGAAAGGGTCAAAGTTTATTAAAGTAATAGCCCATACGTTTTGAATTTTTATATCAGTCCGATACTTTAACTCTCTGGCCCAAATTTTTCTTGTGGCTATAAAAAAATTTATACATGTGAAACCAACAAATATCAACATCTAAATACAAATTAACAAATTATTAACAAATTTATAATTTTTTTATTATATTTTAATTTTAATTTCTTTTAATTTTTTAATTCATATTTATATATTTTATTATATTTTTATTTTATTTTATTATTAGTTTTTATTTTTATTTATTAGTATGTGAAAAGTCACATGGAGCTATAGAAAATTAAAAATTCGTATCCGGGAATTTTATTGGCTGCTGACAACAAATTTGAAATCAGATTTTTTAAAATTCGAAATGGCCGATTCAATATAGCAGACCATATATTTAAACAATATTTAATATCTAAAAAATATCTAAAAATTTCTTGAGTTGTTGATTATATAAATCTAAAAATTTTCAGAAAAAATGGAGACTCAGTATGATGATTAATTTTTGTTCACTATACTAGATCAATCTTTTTATTTTTAACTAAAATTTGACTTCAGATTTATAATATATCAGCAACTTAACAAATTTCTGGATATTTTTAATAAAAATTAAAATATTTTTTAAATATGTGATCCGTCATATTAAATCGGCTATTTTGAATTTAAAAAATCTGATTTCAAAATCGTTGTTAGCAGCTAATAAAACTCCCGGGTACGAAATTTTAAATTATCAGATTGACATAAAAATTCGTGCTGCAAAGCGTATGAACTGACAAGTTAATGAACTTGGATTACTTTAACTTGCTATATCTCTGAAATCATTTCTCGGCGCAACTTACAAATTTTTTTATGATTAATGTCATCATTTATAATTATATTATTTATATATATTATTTATAACATATTATTTGGCGATTCAATTTTAAAATCGCGTGTCCAAAAACAGACAAAAAAAATTATCAATTTTGCAGTTATTCTTCTCCTCTGAATCTTACAGAAGATATTTAAGGTGACAATAGTTATTAAGACATCCTGTATCTCAATATATAATACTACAAACAATATTTTTTGGTTAATGTCACCAGATTTCAAATTAAATGTGTTAATTTACATTAAAACAACTAAATAATTTATATGTTTATCCTTTAATGTTAAATATCATTTTTAATAAATCAAATTAATCCTCGTATGATAGTTACATTTTTTTCTAATTATTTTCTTAAAAGAAATTAGAAATACAGAATATTATGTTTTATATTTCCATGTGATAATCTACAATAATACATAAAAAAATCCTTGTTTTTATCTCTTTTCTTAAAGATTATTTCTGTCAAAAATTTCTTTATCAGAAGAAACACGATTTATTTTTACCCAATTCAGCAATCATCACTGATTCTTCTTCTCAGTGATTCTTCTTCTTACATTCAATAATCAATATGAACTAGTTGAATCTTATCATTTTTTGAAGAAACTTTTGAAAAAATTTAAATATAAATTTCTTTACAGGTTTTTGGAAAGGAGAGATATAATAATGCTTGTTAGCATCAAAAATTATTAAATTGTTTATCTGATTTGATATGTGAGTTGATTGTTTCCGGCTTTATGCACTATGTTTCAAGACCGATGAATTGCGGTGCGCAGTTCGCATGAGCAAGAGATGTAAAGATTCACAAATTATAATTGGGCATCAAGATCCGCCGCAGTTTATACTGCAAGACCTACATTTAGTCTCTTTTTGATATTTGTATTTGTTTAAATATAAAGTTATCTAATATTTAGCGACAATGCCCGGTAAAAAATTTTTTATATAAGAATATATATAAATATATATAAATATATATAAATATATGTAATTATATACGAAATATGTCCATATATGTTTATATATACTTTTTTGTTTTGTAAAATTACTGTTTGATACAAGAAAAATAATAGTATAATAATGAGAACACAAAAAATAATTAAATGAATAATTTTTGCATTGTTTCTTTTTACAAAAAATCAAATTTTAAAAATAAGAAAAAATTGCTCATATATAATTATATATAATGATATATAATTACATATAATTATATATAAGAATAATTTTTTCTTCTTTCTTCAAACTTGACTTTTTGTAAAAGAAACAATGCAAAATTATTATTTTAATTATTTTTTATATTTTCTAATCATTATTTTTATTTTTCTTGTATCAAACAGTAATTTTACAAAAAAAGAAGGATATATGAACATATATGGATATAAACAAGGAGAGGAAAAGGATAATGAGAATCGGCGCGGTAATTAGTGCGCAAATTGTTAATAAATAAAATTATTTTAATAAGTATACGTTTCGGCCAACTTTTTGACCATCTTCAGTAACAATAGAAAACAATAGAAATACGCATAAGTTTCAGAAATACGCATATTCATTCAGCGTTTGACTTTCTCGTAACGACGTGTTGTGTGTCGTATGCCGTTCGTTGAAGGTGAGGATGTGATCTGGTTGTTGGAGGTGAGTTGTCTGCATTACATTTAATTGCTTACTCAATCGGTCTATAATTTTGATTTTGATATCTTGGGTTTCATTTCACAATTTATAGAATTCCTCCATATCAGCCCAAAAGTTATCGGTACAAATTACAATAAAAACAATTAGACAACTCAACTTCGTGATAACCACATCATACTTGAATAACTTATAACGTATTTCTATGTTTTCTATTGTTACTGAAGATGGCCAAAAAGTTGACCAAAACGTATACCTATTAAAATAATTTTACTTAATAATTTGCGCACTAATTATCGTGCCGATTCTCAGCCCTTTCCCCTCCTTGTTTGAATCATCGGGAATTTAAAATCTCCGTATTTTTTATATATGAACATATTTTATATATAAATATTATTTTTATATATTTATATATATTCTTACATGAAAATTTGTTTACCAGATATTATGTAGAATAAAAATGCAGTCGGCGAGATGCAATCTTTGATGACTTGATCCAAATCGTACAGATGGTAACAAGTAGGCGCAACTCGGACGATTCTCAATGACTCAGATTACACGTGTGATTGTCAGCTGTCCAAATGAAAACGCAACAAAAATATCATTGGCATAGATTCGGCTGGGCAAAAATAGCAACCGTGTCGTAAAATAGAGGAACCGAGGTATCGAGCATAGACGCGGAAGAAATGCGTCTGAAATTTTTTTGCGCGAGTCCATTTCTGATATCAAACTGAGAGAAGGTGAAAAAAAACTGTGAATTTGAGGAAATGAGAAGATTTTATAGGTTAGTAAATTCCGTGGGAATAATACACTTTTGGATCACGCTAATATTTCCGCCAGATGGAATTTACTTACTCATTTAATGATTAGATTAAATAATTAGTGAGCTGATGAACTGTGCTTTATATTATAAACCGTGTGTAATATAATCACAGTATAATCGCGCATATAAGCGTGTTGTACAAATACGAATATTTGGTAAATTTTGAGTTAAATCTTTTTTTTTTTAATTATGATAGGAGATCTAATGAAACAGATGTTTAACAGATTATGAAAACGTTTAAAAGATTTTGGAAATCTAATACATAAATATAATCATATATGCATATTCATTACATTTATACGAATCATAAATAGTTTTAAGTTGTGTATCACATGCGCGCGCGCGCGCGCACACACACACACACACACACAAAATTGTAAAATGGAAAAACTATAAGAAAGTACAAGCTTTTAATATCTAAATGTTTAATTTTTTAATTTTAGACTTTGTTTATGCATCAAAGCAATAATTTGGAAAAATTTGAAAGCACACGGATAATAAAACACATGGAAAGTGCGCGTTATTGAAATAATTCAAAGTGCAAAACAAAAAAAGGCAAAGTTTTTGCTCCAAAAAGCTACACATGGGACCGTGATCTTTTTAAAAAATTATAACGATGCTAAAGTTGATCGTTAAATTGTGTCAAATACTCAAACTCTCGTGCACTTCGATAAACAACTCACTTGTACTATGTATATGGAATGCATAACTCATTGCATTGTAAAGTCATTACACCTCTATTATCATGTTGACTTATATGAGTTGTAAATGCGAAATTTGCAAAAATCAATTTATCGATAGTTTCTCTCATATGAAGAAGTTTCACATAAACTCGACATCTAAATATTTATATGCATATGTTGTCGCTTTGCAACAATTTTAAAATAAAATTGCGCTTTGCTTTCATGTTCAATAACATAAGTCTAATCAAAATTATAACTATATAAATATATATCATATAGATATTATATAAATTATATAAATTATTAATATTAAGATTAACAATAAAAATTTATATGCAGAAAAAGAGCAAATATATTAATATAAGACCATTATAAAACATAATTCTCGCTAGTGGGCGTGCGATTAAGGTCGATGATTCGCCCTTAAAACAAAATATTTAAATTTATTTAAACATTGATGTATGTGTGTATGAAAAATGTTATAACTGTAATTTACATTAATTTCAATAAGAATAAATAAGTAATTAAAAATAACTTGTTAGCGAATTTTACAATAACTTGTAAAATAAATATGCAAAATTTAGTATATAGCATTATGATTTTTGCAATTTATGCATACAAAATTCATGTAATATATAAATGTAGTAAACCACATTACATCTTTTATAAGAATTGAGATTAAAAAATCGTATTTACCCCAGCGTAGTCATCGTGACAATGGTGTACCAGAAGGCAGAAGGTATTGAGGTGAAATTGGTGCCGTCGACATTTTTTTCTGCGTAGAACATGACAGTGGCGAAGATAATGATGGCCATTGCAAGCGAAAACACGAGAAAACCTAGCTCGGAAGCGCAGGACTTTAGAGTGTAACCCAGAATACGTAGTCCCTGCGAATGGCGCGAGAATTTGAAGATACGAAACACGCGAAACACACGTAGCGTTACGAACGCGCCCGACACGTCATCATTGTCGGTGATTCCGAGTCCGATGTAATACGGCAATATCGCGACCACGTCAATGATCGACATCACCGAGCGCGCAAACTTGCACCGGCTGGGTGCGGCAAACAACCTCAGTAGATATTCGGCCGTGAAAATCATTACGCACGCGGTGTCTAAGCAGAAGAACACGATCTTGTAACGTTCGCCGCATGAAAGCGTACCGGCGCGGCCCGGACGATTGCCGCACGGCACAGTTTCTACCACGTTCGCCAGCACGCTCACAGCGATGAAGAATCCAGTAACGTAATAGAACACCAATGCTGCGGTGGAAATGTGCGGATTCTGGAAGGCCCGCCACATTTTCTGCCGGATGTCAAGCAGCTGCTGAAGATTCTGGTCACCGTTTTCGCTCAGCTTATCGTCCATCAGCCGCTCGGCATTCTCGCGTTTGCGATCCCGATAATCTTCATAACAACAATCGCCGATCACATCCGGCAAGATACCGAAAAACGCCAATTCCTCGTCGTAGCTCGTCAGGCACTCATGCTTCGGATAATGTAGCTTGCCGGTTCTATAATAATTAAGAATGTGCCGGAAGATGTCTGGATCCCGGTCGAAAAAATACTCTTTGCTCTCCTCATCGTAGAAGAACTCGCGCTCGTTCGAACCAAGTAGCGTATCTGGATACTTCTCCAGAGTATTGCGCCAAGTCTCAAAGCGACGGCCGCTCACGTTGATCAGCAGCTTTTCATCATCGGCTTTGCGCCGATCCTTCGGG
The DNA here is from genome assembly GCA_037157785.1 of Cephalotes varians. Classification (NCBI taxonomy): domain Eukaryota; kingdom Metazoa; phylum Arthropoda; class Insecta; order Hymenoptera; family Formicidae; genus Cephalotes; species Cephalotes varians. The sequence goes on from JANQDE010000300.1 coordinate 35,147, forward strand.
ATTGGCGGTGGTGGCAGTGGGTGTGTGGCGATCGGCACCCATCCGATCGCCGCCGCACGGGCGAATGGCAGCCACGCTGCCACCGAGGCCATACTTGAAGGTGGAATCTTCCTTTAGGGTAGCAGGAGAGCCAGCATTGACCGTACCCAAAGCGTCGGTGACTCTACTTTTGTTAAATCGATTCTCTATTACGACCGGATTCTCTCTCTCTCTCTCTCTCTCTCTTTGGAGAGTGATAATCTAGATCTATGACAAGTCCAACATCGATGATCCAACCCGCATCATTCACTTACGGTGAATATTTGCTTCGACGATGGATAAGATCCTTGCATCATGGAGAGCGCTTATTTTCAGCAGTTCAATATTTCAAATTGAAATTTATGACACTGCACATGTTCGCTATCTCGACATTTATTTTAAATATCTCTTTCTTGTAACAAATTTGAAAAGATTTTATATTTGCGCCTGGTAAAATATTTCAAAGATTTTTTTTACCTACAGAATCAATAAATTTTTTGAACTTAAAGACTTTCTCCTATCAATTTGTGTGGCGTAGAATATGCCGCGATTTTTCTTAGCTCGAACATTTATTTGATACATGCTTTTTCAAGCTCGTCGTACGATCGAGTAGTACGATTATGGTCTAAATTTCTTTCAAAGAACAATCACGTTGCTAATTTCTATTTTTAATTCAATTTTTCAGCTCCTAATCAAATCTTAGCTCTTAAGTCCAAATCTACTTGCTACGTTTTTCTTACTATCGGCAGCTCTTCTATTTCCATCTATTTATTTTATTTATCTACGAAATTATTTATTTATCTATTCATCACGGCTACATTTACTTAATCTTTTCAATAGTTTCACCTCACGAGAAAACAAATTCAATTTCTCTTTTATCATTACTCTCGCTCTTTAAAATGCAAATGTCGAAACAGCCCCTTACCAAAACCCGTTGCGCCTCGCCGCATTCGTCGTTATGAAATCGCGAGTCGCATTGAAAAGACGTAACTAACTGGCCAAATAACATTTGCCTCTCCAACGTCGCAACGACGATAATGATAACGGCGATGACAACAATGACGACGATGATGATGATGATGATGACATCGACGTCGACAGCCTAAGCTCAAGCACGATTCCGAAGATTGTCATTTCACGCTTTTCTTCTTTTCTCTAACTCGATCTTTCGAGGAAATATTGAGTACTTAATGAAGTAACAACCGGCATGTAAAAAAGCAAAAACCGAGCGAAGATGCACACCGGACCAACCAATCGCGTTCTGGCAACGTGCCTTCCACCATCATCGATAGTCACGCGATAGCTCTTCGTGGTACTCTTCAGAATATCGTGTCAGAGATCTTCCACCTGTTTTGGCTCGCTTGGTCACCGCAAGAATCTAAGCTTGAGTCTCCGCCAGCAAGCGCCCACCAAGACACTACATTCTCGAGTTTTCGAGCTCTCCGTCGGACCCCTATATAGATACGAATGCACTCCTCGAAGAGATGACTGTCGATGACATTATTCATTGGGACTCGATGCGTGTTTCTATCAAATCAGGTTCACATTCAAATCTTACAAGTTCACATAATAAATAACAAAACACTCTCTTTTAGTAATTAAAAAAATATAACAAGAAAGAATGTTTTAAAGCTGAATGTGATCTTAAGAAACTAAGTCTAGAAGTCTATCCAAGAAGATTAGAAACTTCTGTAAAATTTTTCTTATACACTTCGCAAGTAGTCACGCATAAAGTTTTTCATAGAATATTATAAGATACCATATATCGAAATACAAGCTTTCTTCAAAGTGTTCACTTATGTCTCAACTGACTGAAGATGAAAAGAATTTTGTTTCTTGCTTCTGTAAAGCTTTCGCTGTTATCCGAGAGCACAATTATAAATTCGACCATGTCCATAATGTTAAAATTCGCAAAGTTTTGTTAAAGCCGCCTGTAGAATAGAGGAGAAAATGCTTATGAGTAAACATCAAACAGTCAACAAAAAAAGAGCATCCGCAGCTTCTCGATATACTTTTTGAAAGCTCCACCGTACTTTGCGTCAGAATAAAAAGAGGTGTTTATCACTTGCTTGAAAAACGAGCGAGTTTCGTTCATCGGGCACTCTAACCAGCACACACGCAAGCTTTTTTCGATCACGCTCCGTGTTTCGCGTAGTATTTATCTTCGTATGATTTTGGACTCTTTCCTTATGGCTCTTCTAGCAATCACCGAAGCGCAAGTATGAAACTTTTCGCATCAACGCACGCGACTGCTTACGCAAGTACTACGCTTCTCCTGCATCGCATCCAGTCTGTCAAACTCATTTGTTTCTCGCGTTAACTTGCCGATCCAGAAATTCCAGAAGCATGCCGATCGAAAACCTCCACTAGGAAATTCTCCCCGAAAAGATAGCGCGTCTCCGCAAGCTCTAGCACTGAGAGTTCGCACGTCGATTTTCTCCCTCAGGCGTCCGCCTGGACTATTCTCCGCAAGCTTGCGCGGACTATGTTCCGCTTACAACTCGATTTTCTCTCTCTTCCTTGCTCTCTCTCTCTCTCTCTCTCTCTCTCTCTCTCTCTCTCTCTCTCTCTCTCTCTCTCTCTCTCTCTCTCTCTCTATCACTATCACTTTCTTTTTCTTATTTTTTCTCTTTCACTCGCTTTCTCTCTCTTTTTCTCTCTCGCTGATATTTGACGCTACGCGAGTACCATTTTCTTGTACGAACTTTTCCACCGCTGCTCCTTCCACTACGCGATGTGACGCGTTTCACGCGCGCGAACAATGCGTACGCACGCGTGGCTGTATGTATGCGCCGACGTTCCGTGCGTATACGTGACTGTGTCGTGTATGTATGTGTCACGCATATATGTATTGTATGAGTAGCGCGTGTAATATGCTTTTGCGCGCGTGACACCGTCACCAGCAGCACGATCGGAGCACCCACTCGATGAATTGACCGCTCGCGACTGCCGAAGCTTGGCCGCAGCTCCGAGCTCGTGTGGTTCGGTGGTAGTGCGGTGGTGGCAGTTGGCAGCTCGGCACCTCCAGAGAAGCGTGGCTCTCGTCGCCTCGCCAGAGAGAGCGGAGCGGCCGTGTCGCAGCAACGCCGTGCGAACGCAGAGCGGTCACCTAGCCAAGGTCTAAATTGATTTTTACGGCGGCGGCGGCGGCGGTGGCGACGCGCATCGGCGTCACGACGCGGCGAATATTTCCCGTTGCCTGGACAACCCCTTAACGATGACGTCATAATTTCCACTGCTACCCCTTTTGTGCTCACCGCGCCACCATCCGCTTCCTTCTTCATCATCCGATCTGCCGCCGCTGCCGTGTATTTCTACTTTAGCTTACTTACTTACGCTTTGAGAAACGCTGGCTTTCAGCTTTATCCACTTGTTCCGCAATTTGCAGTTTTCTTGATAAGAGAGAATAAAGACGGAGAGAAAGAGAGAGAAAGAGAGAAAGAGAGAGAGAGAGAGAGAGAGAGAGGGAGGCAGAAGTTATCCTGAGCCGTCATATCTACTTTTCATTTTTCACATGAACTCTCGTATTTATCGTACTGTTTCCTCATATTTTTATATTCATTCATTCTTTGTTCTCGTTATGATTTTTCACATAGATCTACTTTAGCAGAATATTTGACTCTTTTTCGCTTTCCTCGAAAAATTTCTTCCATCTTCCTCTGATATGATCAATCTTTCAGTACAAATTATCTTTCGTATTTAACTTTGTTTATTTCTATATTTTAATATAAATCAATTTAGCTTAATGTTTATTCTGTTTTCTTATTCTCTTGTGTAATCCGTCATTTTCTACCACAAACAAGCTTGTTTCGGACGTATTCTAGCTTATGATCGGAATTAAGTCTATTTCTTGGTTAGTTAACTCTTTCTTATATTATATTTTTATACAATTAAAAAAAAACCGAGAAGCTGTTATCTAATCTCGTTTAAACAATTATTCAGAAGTTAAAAAGAACTTTGTCATTATTATAACTATCTAATTTACACGCGCATAAATAAAAGTATAAATAAAATCATTCTATTCTTCTATTTCTTTGACTTTTCTTACACGACAACGTTACAAGCGATTTATTCAGTTAAAATCCATTACCTTCTTTTCTCTTCTTATTTTCCATGTCTCTTCGCGATAAACAACGCTTTGTATTTATTTCTTTTGCTATTTCTATTTACACATTTCATGTGTTGTCCGCCGAATCCAATTCCATTCTTTTCGTTCGATTATTTTGTACTTTTATTGTTCCGCTTATACAACCAGTATCATCACACATCTTTCTCTTATATTTTCTTGAGATTATAACTTCGGATTTGTCTGCCTTCTTTCTGGTGATTTTTCATTTCTATCTATTCTTTTCTTTATTTTCTTTCTAACTCACTAACTATTTTTATTTTTCTGCCATATTTTTCTCGCTTTTTTATCCTCTCGGTAAAAATTTTTTATATAAATATATATAAACATATATAATTATATACAAAATATGTTCATATGTTTATATATTCTTCTTTCTTTAATACAATAATTGTTTAATATAAGAAAAAATAATAATAATAATAAGAAAACATAAAAAATAATTAAAAAGAATCATTTTTATATTATTTCTTTTACAAAAAGTCTAGTTTCAAACTTGACAAAAGTCAAGAACTAAGAAAAATTTGCTCGTATATAATTATATATAGATCATTGTACAACATGAATATATGGACATATTTCGTATATAGTTATATATGTTATAATTATATACGTTTATATATTTATATATATATATATATTCTTATATAAAAAATTTTTTTACTGGGCTTTATCTTCACGTTCCTCATCTTCTCGACATATACATCATATTAATTATTTTAATTTGTGTTTTTTATTTAAATTTATTTTATTCGAGAGGATTTTATATGATTTGTTTTAGTTAACGATTTACATCTTAAGATGATACAATTTCTTTTGATTTTGTTCATATTATCATTTTTCTTTTATATTTGCATGATTTCTTGCTTGTTACTATCCAACTAATTCTATAAATTGCGATCTTTTCAAGTTTCTTTCATCTGAAAAACGCACCGAGAAAAAGTCTTTTAACCTTTTTTTTCTCTCCATCATTTTTCGCTCTTCTTCTGTTTCATTATCGCTGGTTTTACATGTTTCCCTTCTTCATCCATTAAGTATTGTGTTATTTTTCAGTTTCCTACTAGTAGCGAGGCAGATACACCATTCAAAAATATTTACCTACCCCGGTTTATGTATGTATGTATCTTTTATTATACGCCTAAATTCCGTTTTAATTCTACTATATTCTTTTTATACAGGAGGTCCCATTTTATATTTTTTACAAATATCTGGACAAATATCTGGAAATCTTTGATTTTTTAAATGGATTTTAGAAAAAATTTTTTTAAAGTTGTATTGTCTGAAAAGGGTATCACAAATAGTAGTAAAATCAATTTTCAAAAAAATCGATTTTTCAAAATTACATAAAGATCGCCATTTTTTTAAACGTAAAATTGATTTTTTTGCATAATATAATTTTTGTAGTTATTCTACATAAAAAAAGTATTAAAGTATTAAAGTATTAAAATAAATTATAGAAAAATCAATAGTTTACGAGATATTTTATATTTTATTTTGGCATATATTAAAATATAAAATATGTAACATATATAATATATGAAATATAAAATATCTTGTAAATTATTCTTTTTTTATGGTAACTATATCTTAACACTTTTAAGTACAGAATAATGAGATAAATCAATTGGTGTAAAGAAAACACAACTTTTGTTTGAAATATTTTTTGCTATAATGTGTAATTTCAAAGAATAATAGCTTGTAACTCTTTAAATCCTATATAAGCGCGTGTATACAAAGTGAGGAAAAAATATGCTGGAAATCCTGAAAAATCTCGAAAAATAAGTTTACAGAAAAATGTTTCAGACAAAGTTGTAAAGTTTAAAAAATCTATCTTATCACTTTGATCTTGGGTGGCATCGCTAAGGTCAGATCAAGATTGACATATCGATTTTTTAAAAATGGAAACCCACAATTTTTATTGCATATTCTCATAGTTGATCTTGCTTTTCAAAACATCATAATGAAACTTTCTTAATTACGTACTCTTTGAAATATGAATTGACAAAATTCATATTTTGACATAAAATGTAAAATATCTTGTAAACTTTATTTTTTGGTAACTATATCTCAATATTTTTATGCACAAAATAATGAAATGAATTGGTATAAAAAAAACACAGTTGCTTTTAAAAAAAATCATTTTGGAATTTGTAATATGCAGTTTATAATTTGCATCTACATAATTTTTTTGAAAAATCACCCAAAGTCAAACTGATAAGACAGTAAATAGATTTTTTAAACCCTACAATTTTTGTTTGAAATAAAACATTTTTCTGTAAAACTTATATTCTTCAAGATTTTTCAGAATTTTCATACTTTTTCTTCATCTTGTATACATCCGATATTCGATAATTCTCATGACAATGTTCGTATATACGTAGAATAAACTAGACTGAGTCAAAAAGTATTGTATCATTTTGCAATTTTCGCAAAAAATTTTGCATTCCGCAATAGTTAATAAGAAATTAATTATTAAAGATCGCTGAACGAGCGGACGGCGCTCGTCAAATCCGCTCAAATGCAAGCACGCGGTGAGATACGATCACTCAGCAGTTGTGTTTGCTGTTGTGGAATGTGAAAATTCATTTTCTACAAGCGGCAACGGTTACTAGACATCTATTGTGCAAATTGCAAAATGACACAAGACACTTTTCGACTCGATTTAGTCTGCTCTATCTGTCCATAAGCGATGTGTCAATAATATTAAACACTTTATTGAATTTATTTTTTATGAATTACATTAATTAAAATATACTTTTATGAACTACGCTAATGAAAATAAACTACCCTATTTTAAAAAATGGCAATGATCTTAAAATCTCGAAAAATATAACCTTCAAAAAATTTTTTGCTTATTATAATATTTGCCCGTTCGGAACAACTTTTCTCTTTCATATCATCAAAAACAACAGAGATTTTATAAATACTTGAATTACAAAAAAACATTCCACACACACACACACACACACACACACACACACACACACACACACACACACACACACACACACAACGCACGCGTGTGCGCAACATTCAAGTATTCACGAATACATGCGCATGTGTACCTATTATTCAGGAAGACAACAAATTATCTCATACAAATCAAGAAAGTGTTCTGCATCAAGTATACGCGCAGCGCAAGACCATCCCATGTATCTATACGCGAGTCGGCGAAGTGAGAGATTATCCGAGATTATCGGATCTCAATCACAACTGAGCCGATTATCCATACAGCACACTTTATCCTGAGAATACCTCAAATTGTCCCAGATTGACAAGGGCGATCCCACAGATATTCCAGTGAGCAGCATGCGGGATATCCCAAAAAGAGGAGCGTCCCGTTTGCCCACGTTGCGATTAACCACAGCCACTCACAGCAGCCGGTGTCTAGAGGCTTTCGATTGTTCAAGCACTGTAAGTGGCTGGTGATCAATTGCAACGTGGGCAAACGGGCACCACTCCCCAAAAAGATATCGTAGGATATCGTAAAATTTCGTAAGATGTCATAAAATGTCCTATTATATCTTACGATATCCTATCATATTTAAATATGTCCACAGAATACAGTTCTCCGAGAGACGTCCTGAAAACGTACTCAAGACATTTTTAGAACATCTCTTAGAGAACTGTGTGTTGTGTTGGATTCTACAATATATCCTTTGGCTTTGCATAGTACCAAATAATGATACATTTTACAATCGGCAGCTTATTTCTCGCACGTAATGCGTTATGTATCGTAAATATTAATTATTTCATGATCAATTATATTAGTATATAATATAAATAAAAAATGCAAAAACTGGAAAATATATTTTATTATTAACTGGAAATTTTATTTTATAAATGTATTCTTTAATCCATTAACAGCAAAAGATATATACATATATTATACGCTGCAAAAAGTAGTTTCCCAAAACTGGTACAGCACATAGTAAAGATTTGCAAATGAAGAGTGTCAGAATTAAGACAAGAAGTAAAGAATGTCATAATTATTATTGGCATACAACCGATTGCGTGCCAATTGAGATGTATCTTACAATTAAATTTAATTACCTTAAATGACGTCTAAGATGAACTACATTCGAAAAAATAGAATACAATATATTTATGTCATTGTGATTTGCGGATTGTATTAATTTTTAACAATAGAAAAAATAAATATGAAAAAAAATATTACAAAGAYTTTTATTGTATTAAATGTTATATTAAGAGCACAAATTACAAATATTTGGCATATCATTTAAAATAATTCATTTTCATTATGTAATAATGGAACAATAACATATTTCTCACTTCCTATAGTATTTTGAAACATTTCCATTTCGTCTGTCTCACACATGTGGATATTTGTACATACCCCTGGATAACTGAGACCATTCGGGATATCTTATGAATATTGTGATATCCCAAAATGACATTCGTTGGGATATCCATAAAATAAAGTCTGCTGTGTGGGTTAAGTTCCGAATAGGTTTAAACAATAATTTGAGTTTGAATTATATTATATAATAAAAGTGTTTTTATTTTTTCTCTGCGTGCTCTACGAACGAAGACATCACGACGTAAAGTTCGAATCTAAAAATTTATATTTAAGGCTGGTATTTATAATTGGTTCTTATATTTAAGATGATCTAGTACAGTCTTAAGTACAATCTTAAGATGTCATAAGCATCGAAAAAAAATTTTTTTTTAATTAAAATTTAAAATTATTTTATGTAATGTACGATGTATGCCAACATGCATGATGTATTCATAACATGTAAATGGTAACGAAAGACAAATGCAAAGTGAAAATTTTATCATTCGATGATCAAGGAGAAAATTAATTAAATAAAATTTAATAGTTTAGTGATAATCTATAATATAATATAATAGTGATAATCGCTAATATAATAGTGATAATAGTAATAATAGTGATAATAGTAATAATAGTAATAATAGTGATAATCGCTTGATATCACATGATATTACTACGTCATTAAAGAAAAAAAAGCGGGCCAATCACGATGCTTTAAATCGAGATATATTGACGATATGTGTGATAGCCGGACTCTTACTAAAGGAACTCTCTAAGGAAAATTGTAACAGTACATGAACACCCACGGTAAAGGCTATCGCACACAAAATGACTTAAGCAGTAAAACGTAAGCAGGAAATTAATATTTTTTATTTGCTACCGCTTACGTTTCGCCTTACATTCTTGACTGTGATTGGCTGATTCGCTTATTGCTTAAGTTTTTTTGTGTGCGATAGCCTTAATCAATTTTGTCCCGTGAACATTTTTACAAATTGAAGAGTGACCACCTTTCTACATTAATGCTCATAGTTCATGCTCGACGAACCGATTAGAGCTTACGCCCGTTTATGACCGTATTTGACGTAAAGACGAGATAACCTTTGACGTAAAGACGAAAAGAATTCTCGAAAATTTTAAATAAATAAATACAGTGTTAGTGAAATCAAAGTGTGAAAACAATTTTGTCAACAGCATGCAGAATATGGTAAAAAGCATCGTTTATTATTTCAATGTTCCAATAAAAGAGATCATGAAAACATCATAAATATCAGTATATATAAATGTAAATATTTCTGTATGATATTTATAATTTATTATTTATACTTAAATATTATTATTGTAGGATCATAAATCACTTCCGTAGAATTTTTCTTCCATATCTTCGTGAAAAAGATGGTGGCAGAATATACGAATCTTTGCGTGAAATGTGAGAAAGCGTAAATATTATATGCTGAAACTCCAGGAGGCTTCCACATTGGAATGGAATTTCAGATAAGTTTTTTTCTTCTAAAAGTTTCACGAATGTATCAACAAAAAAACAATTGCTTTGTGAATTATATTGTATTTTTCAGAGGCGTCAAAGTTTAGGATGAGATTAGAGGCAGAATGAATTTACAGGCAGAATGAATTTAAAGACAAAATGAGTATATAGGCAAAATTTATAAATGGATCAGACGGTAGTTGTATTGTGACGGTAACTGTATTGTAACAAAGCATAAACCACGCCAAATTATCAAACTACAGCTCATATCTGCCATATTCACACAAGTAATCATTATCATTTATATAATTATTGTCATTTGCTTTGAATTATAAATTTATTTATAATATTAAAATATAAAAGTATATTAATTATAAATGTCATTTATAAATATCACAAATGTTTCCACGTTTCGCAAATTTCTTGCAACATGATGTCTACCAGTGTCATTTTTCTTCGATAAGACGCTTCCAGTTTCAAATAATCTTTAAGCAACCTCAAGTATAACGCTCGCTCTTGGATGTCTTGCTCGATTTGGATACAACTCGGCGTATCTTCTCGCAGCAGCATAACACTGCCCTTGACACTTTCCCAGTGTCATCAGGATATCGTAATACTCTTCGTTTGAGTAATCCTCGTCGAAAAGGCTCATTGCGTGGCACGCGATTCACGCGACGATTGACGGGAGGTCGCGGGAGGGGATACCGACCCCCCGCAAAGGCCGTATAAATACGGTCAAGCGATCAATACTGGAATCAATAATCCATCGATCATTAAAAACGTCAACAGAATGACATGGCTGCTTACTCAAACGAAGAGTATTACGATATGCTGATGACACTGGGAGGGTGTCAAGGGCAGTATTACGTTGCTGCGAGAAGATACGCCGAGTTATATCCAAATCGAGCAAGACATCCAAAAGCGAGCATTATAGAGATGCTTGAGACTGCTCAAAGTTAGTTGAAACTGAAAGTGTCTTACCGAAGAAAAATGACACTGGTAGATATCGTGTTGCAAGAAATTTGCGAAACGTGGAAACAGTCCTACGTGCTGTCGAGCAAGAACCCGAAACTAGTATTCGGAACATTGCTCGAGAGCACCAATTGTCTTATTTCGCCGTTCAGAGAATATTAAAAGGAGAAAAATTGCACGCGTATTATTACACCTGCGTACAACATCTACAAGAAGAAGATTATCCTCGGAGAAAGAGATTTTGCGAGGATTTCCTGAGAAGAGTAGACGAAGATCCGGAATTTCCTTCTCGTGTAATATTTAGTGATGAATCGCTGTTTACACGAAAAGGAATTTTTAACTCGCATAATACGCAAGTGTGGAACGATGAGAATCCTCGAACGATACGACTGAGAAATTACCAAATTCGTTGGAAAATAAACGTCTGGGCTGGAATTATGAGCACAAAAATATTGGACCCAGTTATTCTTCCAGAAACATTAAATGGCACATCGTATTTGGAATTTCTAGCGGAAAATCTGCTACAGACTTTTTAAAAGAAGTACCATTATTAGATAGAAATCGAATAATCTTTGAACAAGACGGTGCTGGACCACATAACACCAGAATCATCACAAATTATTTAAATCAACAATTTCCTGGACATTGGATGAGTCGATATGGCCCGATACACTGGCCTGCAAGATCCCCGGACCTCAATCCACTGGACTTCTTTTTGTGGGGCTATTGTAAAGAAGATATTTACAGACGACTTCCCGAGAACGTCGAAGAATTGAATGATAGACTTCATTATGCTGTTTGGGCTATCGAAAACGAGATTATGGAGAAAACTCAGGAAAATTTTTTAAGACGCATGAGAGCTTGCATCACAATGGATGGCGGACATTTTGAACATTTGTTATGAAGAAATGTAATGTAGTAAGTAATGTAAAGATTAATTTGCCCTTTTCAGAGCAATTAAATATTTTATTTCGTGGAACATTCTCTTGTAGGAAATTCGCAAATTAGCAAAAACTAAAAGTAAAAAAATATTTATAAAATATGCCGATGTGTCTTACTGGCAAACACAAACTGACAACAAAACGTGCGAACAGTATTACTCTTTTCTTAAAGAAATTCATAATATCATACGACACATTTCATGTTTCCGTGATTCTCGAAATGCCGCATTCTGAATTCTATGACTTTAAGTCTGTTTGTGCACACGGTGCAATAAGCTGAAGTGAAATAAACGTATGTTTGTTTCACTTTAACTTATTGCACCGTGTGCATCAGTTCAGAGAGTGCAGAAATAAAAAATAGACTTTTCATTAATCAATGATACGTACGACCGTGCTAAGTTGACACTGACTATCATTCACTTGGCATTAATGCCGTAGGATTTTTTCAGGGGAGGGCAATTGTTTCCTTTCAAGGAAAGTTATAAAGAGAATATTAAGATTTTTTTAAAAATATTCTGATTTCATGAAGGCAGTGGTCTTCCAGGGGGGGGGGGGGCAGTTACTTCCTCTTACCTCCCCCTGCAGACGCCTATGATTAATGCCCATATCAGTCTCGAGAGTAAAATTGAGTTTGGATTGGAATTTAACTAAAGAAAAGTTTATTAAACTTGAGAAAGAGTGATCTTTTTTCTTCTGATTGGTTAAATTCTAATCCAATCCCAATCTAATCTGATATGGGCTTAAGACCGACTGCGTTCAGCAGACAAAGCTGGTCAGTGAGCGCTCAATGCTTCTTTAATCTGATTGGTTCTTGCCTTTAGATCTTTGCTGAATCTAAGTGTAGAAACAAATCGTAATAAAGAATCACTAAGCGCTCACTGATCTGCTTTGTCTGCTGAACGTAGGCAATGGCTTAGTAAGCGCTTTGTGCTGATTGGATTATACTTTTAGATCTAAATATTATAGAAATAGGACTATACTTCTAGATCTAAAAATATAATCCAATCAGCGCAAAGCGCTTATTAAGCTGCTTTCTCTGCTGAACGCTGCAGCCTCTGCTGAACGCTGGGCGCGTTCAAGTCAGCAAAGCAGCTAGCCTGCTCGCCAAGCGATTGAACATGATTGGTTCTTGCTTATAGATCCAACCAATTATATTAAATCGCTCGGCGAGCAGGCAAGCTGCTTCGTCCGGCTTGAACAATGGCTAATGCTTCCAAGTGTCCGATTAACTAATCAAATACTTCGAAGTATTTGTAGCGCTGAGTGGACTGTATGCACATATCCATAACCAATAAAGTCAGTCGATTGCTTACCGCGAGTAAATTTAATGCGTTGCGTGTTTACAAATGAGTAAATTTAATGTGTTGTGTGTTTACAAACGTGTTTCTTTCTCCGAGTGATTTGAATTAAAGATTAATCGATTATTAATCAATTGTGTTTAATAGTGAATACATTTGTTAATAAAGAATTTTCATTTTATTGATCGCGTGCGCGGGTAAATCCGTGAATGTATCGATACACGCGCGATGAAATTTATTAAAAAAGGCTTTTACTAACTTCTGTGATTACTGTGATTGTACGTAACGTGTTTCGTTATTTGAGTAATTCTCAATCGCCGAAAAATAAATTGATAAGTAATTATCGATTCGTGCGTGAATCAAGTGCGTAGGTAAATTCGTGAACGTGTCGGTACAATTTATAAAAGATATAAAAAGTTTGAGCTTATACGCAATGTGAATTAGTTGAGAACGTGTGACTCCTCCAGCCACCACGGTCAAGAAATTAATCATCTTATTCAGACAATATCAGTATGAAGACATCGAATCTTTACAAGGTAATAGTGGCTGAGAGAGAGAGAGAGAGAGAGAGAGAGAGAGAAAGAGAGAGAGTGCGTGCGTGCGTGCGTGCGTGCGTGCGTGCGTGCGTGCGTGCGTTCGGGGGAAGCGGAGCAGAATGGTTTAATCATGGAATTCATTTATAATAACAGTTGAAGGGAAGAAAGGATTAAAGAAAAATCGGATAGAGACTTCATAAGGAAAAGGAGAGTTCGGGAGGAAAACGAGAATTATGGTGTTCGGGTTTTGGGTCGCGATAACTTGCGATAACTGATTTCTGTCAGGTCGAAATCACCCGATTGTACATGAACCGGAGGGGAGAGGGTCGGTACACTGAGGAAATTGGGTGATTAATGTTTCTAGGGATTGATAAGGATCATAGTGGTAGTTGGTGGTAGTATTGTCATGATCGAGGAGGTGGAATGAGGATTTCGTCGATGAATTCTACTCGAAGTCGTAGAATCGGCAGGCAAAGTTGGACGGAGTGAGTAGAGAATAACAAGGAGGACATATAGAAGGAATGCTCGAGGAAATATCAAGATATACTCTTATTGTTAAAACAGAGTGAGGAGAGTTGGGTTCTCTTAGGGAAGGCGTACTGGTACGTGGGGATGGAGGTAGTTCGCGAGCAGGAGAAGAAGGTGAATCGACGGATTAAGGGGCTGGCTCGGTTGATTCAGGTGCAGCGAGTAAGTTTATCGACGAATTGTTATATAAATCGTTATGTAAATTGTTATGTGAATTATGTGAATTATGGGTGCTAACTCGCGGAGGTATCTCTGATAGGCGTTGTCCAGAAGCCGACGCTCGAGCCTTCTCCTACGACGTCGGAGACGTTTCTCCGCTTGTTTGATACGTTTCAGATTCGGTCGATCAGTCATTGCCAACCGCAAGAAATTTAAATATTTACTCTAATTTTCCTTTTAGTTAGGAGAATTATAATTATGCTTCTAATGGATTTCAGAGGAAAGAAGATAGCTGAGTGAATAAAAGAATAAGAGGTCCACCGTGTTGATTGATCTCTATGGCTGAGAATTAGATCAAGTTATTGAATATTAATAAAAGGAATGATAGAACGGATAGTTCAAATAACAACCGAGAAATCCGTGAGAAAAGCCGTTGCTAGATCCGGGAGATATAATCCGCTTGATTAGTTATATATATATATATATATATATATATATATATATATATATATATATGTGTGTGTGTTGCAACTTACCATTTGATGATGGTTGAACCTCGAGTGCTGTTTGCTGATCTCCTGGTGTGGAACTCGCGGTATAAAACTTACACGGATTTGTAGAGCCGAGGTTGTCGACTGGAGTAGCAAGTAAACTGGAGTAGCGAGTAGTAGTAAAATCTGATTAGAAAGTGACTGTGAGCTTAAAATGTCGTGGTTTATATAAGAGTCTTCTAGGGGATGGATTTCTTGTGGGATGGTTCAAGTTGATTGGTTTCAAGGTTTTGGTTGATAGGATACCCTTCCTTCGTGATCAATTTTTCAGATCTCCAAAATTTTGTTGGAGCTTCTTATATTAGATCGGCTCCACTCGCAACGTAAATCTTATTCTACGCTTGTTTATTGGCGTTTCGTCATTGTTTGTAGGGCAGTATGATTTTTCTACGATTATCTATTGGCAAGTTCGGATCTTCATTTGCCCGCCCCGTTTCCTGAAGAAAAGGCAAGATGAATTTCGTGGCACCTTCCAGAAATATTATTTGTTTCATCCATTTTTTGTTTGTCAGCGATTTCTCTTTTATTAGAGGTTGCAGGAAACACGAATGCACACGTTTAGAAATAAATAGAGCATGTTTCTATTGTCCTTCAGGATTGGAAATTATTGGGTACTCCAATAAAGGTTTATGAATTCGTGCTTCCTTGCATATGTTGACACGATTTTGCAGGATGCACTAATCTATATTAATATTTAAAGAGTGCTTTGTCTCACGTTTAGGTAATTCATTTATGACACTTAGAGTCTCTGGCACGTCTTAGTACTGATTTACTGTGGATCAGACAAGACTGCCAAAATCATGTTCTTATTTAGTTTTGTTTGTCTAAGTTTCTTCTGGAAGGTTCCTGTTGACATATTTACATGAGATAAACAACATACAGAAAAAAAAGGAAAACTTTATCGGGCTTATTGCCCGCTTGCCGATAGGTGACCGTTAACGCTCGAGTTTTATCTGCTTCTTATCTTAATAGATTATTTTATTAGTCATCCTTGAAAGGAGGAAATCGTGGAGTCAGAACGTAACACTGAATTATTGATTATAAAATCAGAATTTTTAAATTTACCTTCAATCTGTGATGCCAGCTCCCTAAAGCTCCTTCCTCGAGTATTGACGTTATCAAGTTCTTTTCTTGACAATTGATCTTCTGGTTTCCTTTGCCTGCTCCAAGATATTGCGCACCAAAGTCAATACGCCGCGCATCCGATTCCTCACAGAAATTATAGCAAGTAGGGTCCACAAGTAGGCCTAACACTTGCATAATTTGCATTATTCTCTTGTATCCATCATTATACTGACAAACAGTTAAGTTTATGGATATATCTAGTACTGTTTTGCCACTTACAGATGATTTTGGTGCAAGTGCCCACACACTAGCGTTGAAGTTTTCATTTGTACTTTGTATCACAAAATTACCTTTTAAAAAAAGATACAAAAAAGCGCCAAGTATACGCGCTCAAAGGTCTTCAAAAAAGAACTTTTTTTTTTACAAAAATTTTGTTAATGTATTTGTTTTAATTTGACAATACAAAATGTATAAAATCACAACAAATCTATCTTTGTACAAAAAAAGAGAAAAAAATTATCTTCCCTACAAAAGTGATTCAAAAAAATGCGCCAACTGTAAGAATGGATGTTTAAATTTTTTTCTATAAAAATAATAATATTTAAAAATTGTGCCAACTATAAAAATAAATAGTTAAATAAACTAAATCTATTTCTTTATTACTGTTCATTGGTCAGTTCAGTGTTCATAGTTTGATCTTATACAGGGTTTACCAAAAGTGTGGAAACTCCTAAATAACTTTTGTAAAAATGAAAATATCAAAAAACGGTAAAATACATATTTTGATTTATCAAAACTACAGCTACTCTTTGACAGGGATACCGATCATCCTTTATCCCCAGGTACGAAGGGGTAAAAGAGGGTTGAAAATTTTAAATTGGACTAAGGATCGAGTGGGGGCTCATTTGAAAGCAATGCATTGAACCAACAGACTGACACTGAATATTTACATAACACATACACCTCGATTCTTAACAGATTATAGACTTAGTTACATTACTAAATTGTTTATGTTATTGGATTGTTTATTATTGTCTTACAYGAGATGTCCTTATCGACGATGAAAGATGTAGAACATACGGTAATAACGGTTTAACTCTGTATCCGAAAAAGCAACGAGTGACGCTTGGTGATCATTGCAATGCGTTTTCAACGTCATAACTTGTTTCATAATTAGCAATAGTTGTCATTATTTATACTAAATTTTGACGGATTCGACTCTGAGTAAGTAAAATTGATAAATATAATAACCTAGAAATTATAATGTTAATAACTTTTCACATTAGAAGGCATTTCTTCTCCTTTGGGAAAATGTGGAAGCATGAGGCTCAGAGACGGATCCACAGCTGAATACTAACGATGCGAAGATCTTGCGAGAATATTCGGGAAGARCGCTGAAGATGGTTCGAATGGAACCGAAACGTTCGTTTTATTTATATATGTAATTTGTAACAGTTTGATATTGTTAATGTGCGCAACAATAACCGCGCGGTATTATTTTATATTTTTTAAGCTCTTAATGGCCCTTGTTTGTTGGCGTTTAATTATATACATATTACATACTTTTGATAACAAACACACTCCTAAAATTTCAAGTCGTTACTATACCCTCATTCAAAATGGCGGCTGCTCAAATGCCGAAATTTCATGTATTTACAAGGGAACCTCGCGAACTCGAAAATTCTGATTTTGATGAAACTTTACACACATGTAGGGGGGGGGGGTAAATAGATGAATTTAGAAATTATCCGTTGCGGCCCAAAAACGGTTCTAAGGGGAAACCACCCCTTATGTGAAGAGGAGTTTTGTGCATTTGACGATATATCTTGAAAATTATTCAAGATATCAAAAAATGTTTCATACAAAAGTTTTATGATACAAACACCTCTAATTAATCGCATAAATAAAAGTTAAAAAAAAAATTTTTTTTAATAAATTTTTTTTTAATTTTTTGAACAAAAATTTTTTTATTTTATTTTATTTGCATTGTTAAACAGAGGTAATTTCACCATAAAACTTTTGTGACATTTTTTTGACATTTTTTTATATCTTGACTTTCGAGTTATATCGAGAAAAGCAAAAAGGCGCTCTACATGTGAGAGATGGTTCCTTCCCCTAAAATCGCTTTTAAGCAGCAACAAGAATTTTGTAAATTTATATATTTATTCTCCTACATGTATGTAAAGTTTTATCGCAAAAACATCTTCATTTAATTACATGAATACAATTTTTCAAAAATAATTTTTTTCAAAAATTTATTTTTTGAATCTCTTATATGAAATATTCGTTGCTTTTATATAAAATATCTGTATTAAACATTATTCTTATATAAATATTTGCATTAAACGTGCACGATTTCTATTGTTGATGATGTTCTCCACAAGAATCATCTTGTTGACAACGTATCCCATAATGTATAAAAAAATTCATTAAAACATTAATAATACGATATATAGAAATATTTATATAATAAACTTTATTATAATTATCTAGATAAAAATCTTTACTTACAATAAAAAAAAACCTATATTTCATAGTGTTTATAATCATGATAATCCTCATAAAAATGATGCATACAAAAATATTTCTTGCACCAAGAACATCGTATTATAGCAGGTGCGTCACATATGGAACAGCGTGGTATTTCTTGTATATCTTTTCCGGAGAAACAAAAGTCTACTGGATTTTCAAACTGTGATCCCTTCCGTTCTTCGATGTAGTCACTTTTAAACCAGATATATTTGAAAAGCTTATGAAATCGTGGAGAGGATAATGTATATGCGTTAAGGATTGTAATTTAATAATATTATTTCTCAAATGCAAATTAATATCGTAATTTAACAACAAAATCGCGATCATTAAATGTCCTCACAAAATTTTTCCATATTCTAAATCTGTAAACATCAAGAGATTGAATCATTCCTGTAGTTTTTTTTTTGGTATTGTTAAAATCCGTACATCTTTATCTTTAGGTATAAATTCCTGTAGACTCGCGGGACAAAATGTCCGCTCCAAGAATCTAATAATAACACACTTCCAGTTGCGGATAAAAATACATTTGTAAACCAAGACTGAAAGTGTTGTGTAGTTAATTTTCCTGATTTTGATGCTACGATAAAAATATTTGCAGGTCTAAACAAAGTCTCTTCTACGCGTGGTCCAAAACTTCCACTGGTTTCTTTCAATACCAAATAAAGAGGTGATAGTAATTGCTCACTTGCAAAAATTGTAGGCATAATGGTATAGCTATGCGTAATTGCTGATTGTGATTGAACTACTGTTTAGACTGTTTTCACACCTTGTGTTGTCAGCGTTCTGCCTGAATGTATTTCCAAGTTGAACCCACTTTCGTCTGCGTTATATATATTTTGTATTTCGAAAAGATCTATAAATGATTTCATAGAACTTATAAATTCTTGACATGTAATTTGTAGTTGTTCTTGATTTGTCTTTGATGAACGGTTTATAAATTTGGTTATTTTTCTTGACACAATTCCATGTTTTCTTTTAAAATTTAATATCCATGTTGCTCCTGCTTTAAAATGAAGAAAATTAATTTCTTCTTTTGCTTCTAGTGCYYATYGTCGYAAATCTAAATYATGAATAATTTTGTTTTCGTCGTTAGCATTTYTKAAWTTTTCCAAGACATATTCAGAAATATATAATAGTTTTTCTCTATGAGTACCACCTTTTTGTAAAGAAAGTTCCCATTGATATAGCTGCGGCAAAAATTTACCTTTTTAAACCGATGCTGTACAGTTGATAAAGAATAACGTGCCTTTTTTCCACTTTTCCAAAATTCAACAGCTTTTCTTTTATAATTATTATTTATAATTTCGTTCTCTTCCGATGTACAACTATCTTCTTCCTCATTTTTATTTTCTTTAAGTTCTGCTATTTCATCAGCTGCGACAAATTCTGCTTCAGATAAGTTTAAGTCCCAATAGTTTTCAAATTCTAATGTAGTACTAGTCTGCATAGTAAATGATACGTCATTCATTAAATTTTTTATAATATCCTTTATCGTATCATGTAATTCTTTTTCATTTATAGGTGTTTGTAGAATATTTGAAATTTGAACGAAACAATTAACATATTAAGAACATTTGCAGGATTTATATGTAACATTTTGCTTTGTTATTCCAAAGATATAGACATTTCTTAAGAAAATTAAATCTTTTATACTTTAATTTTAACACGTTAAACTTCCTGGATACACTTTATATTGTATAATACTGTATAATACGCAATATTTCCGATTTATATAAAGTATCTTATTTATTATCTTATTTTATCTTATCTTATCATTATCTTATCAACTTATTTATATCTTCATATTAGAGTCTTTCAAACTTGGCGAGAGACACGACCGTATTTTTTTATATGATAAATTATCACAAAATATTCTCGTACATTGTACTTTGCATTGTGATTAGGCATAAATGAGTAATATGTATGTGTTATAAATGAATAATATGCTGTTGATACATGGTGACTTCATAATGGTTCTTCTGGAGAATTATGCACGCTGTTCGTCACTTATTCTTCACTTATAATTATTATTTTTGTTTAATACAGATATTTTGTACAAAAACAAGAAATATTTCACATAAGAGATTCAAAAAATAAATTTTTGAAAGAAATTATTTTTTAAAAATTGTTGAAATGAAAAAGATGTCCTCTAATTAAAGCTCGTATAAATAAATAAAAATCAAAATAATAAGGCCAACACACGAGCAGATAATTATTGTGTCAAATTAAATCTTTAATCACATGAAAACAAACACAAAAATCAATAATAAACGTTTCAACCTCTCAGAGTCTTCTTCAGTACAATTAATAAGAAAATAATAAAATTAAGAGTATAATAATAAATAATCGATCTAAAACAGTGTTTTCGCAAGGCGGAAGGTCATAGTCGTTATCAAAGTATAATTATGATAAACCTGACATTGAATAAAAAAAATGAAATAATCAAGATTATTCCGACAGTCTTTTGTCGAAGCATGGTCAGTAAGTGTAAAGGTCCAGTAAAAAACCAGTAAAAAACGGTTCTTCATTGCTAGGTGAGAACGGTTATGTCCAAAATTAAGTAGTCCATAAATTAGYAAGAARTRGTCAGTAASATAACAATGCATKTAACTAAATGGAATAATAAAAAATTTTTTGTGAGAATTTATTTAATTAGAAACAAATAGTATGCGACTCAATAGACTTGCATAAAACTTACGTCAATCCAGTAATATAAGATAAATCGTCAGCGATGTAAATTTGTTAGAGTCAATAAATTCTTTAGATATTATAATGTCAATGTCAGGTTCGTAAGTGACATAAATTGTTGTGAAAGACAAATAAATATGCAGAGACAATAGTATACATAYAATATAYAGTAAGTGTCGAGGTGTAAATATATAACAAGTAAACTGAAGCCGCATTTCCAATATTCGCTTTTTTGAGAATGAGGCTAAAACTCGGAAAGTATATCGAGGACATCGGAGTATGCATTATCCAGCAATTCAGTGTCTTTTTGTGCATTGAGACCATTTGATTACTCCTTGATATGCAACATTTCCGAGACCGATCTTTTATAAAAATTCGCTTCAATATTCAAGATTTTGACGTTCTCCCAGTCGAAGGAATGCGAATGCTGCAATATGTATTCCGTTATGACCAAAGGATTTGACGATAATGATTGTAGATTATATCTATGTTCTTTAACGCGAGTTTTCAATTGCCTTTTAGTTTGGCCAACATATGACGCATCGCATTCCTTGCACATGATTTTGTAGACAACATTATTGTTTTTAAGTAGATGATTCATGTCCTTATGTGCCCTTATAAATCCTCCGAGATGATTAAGGACTCTATATCCGATGATATACTGTGATTTGTCTATTGTGGTGGCTACCAGTTCAGAGATTTTGTTAATATAAGGAATGACAATGATTTTTTTGTTAATATCTTCTGAACTATTTTTGTTCTTGTTGGAATTCTTATTAGAGTAAATGAGAGTTTTTAATCTTGACCTAATTTTATCAAAAATTAGGTCAAGGGGGTAGCCGTTCCCCAATAGTGTATCAATAATGAATTCAATGTTTTTCTGATGGAACCTCGGATGAGACAAAAGAAAGGCTCTATCAATTAGACCATAGATCATACCAATCTTGTGGCACAGTGGATGGCTAGAATGAAAAGATAAGAATCTACCCAAAAAAGTTTTTTTATGGAACCAATCAATGTGAATTAAGTTGTCCGATATTAAGCGTAAATCTAAAAAGCTTAATGAGCGATTCTCCTCAAATTCAATGGTAAATTTGAGTCTGTTGTGGTAGTCATTGAACGTTTTAAAAATTAAATCTATTTTATCCCTTGGAGCAGCCATCATGATATCATCCACGTATCGATAATAAAAGGTTAACTGACAATTAATTCTGTCTAAACACGCTGTCTCAAGATCTTGCATGACGGCATCAGCAATGATCGGTGAAAGGGGTGAACCCATAGGCGTACCATACGTTTGCTTGTAAATTATACTATTAAAGGTAAAATAAGTAGATGATAAAACAAATGTTATGGCTGATAAAAACTCGTCTTTCGGAATCTTAGTGTTGTGTTGGATATATGTCCATCTTTTGCTGATGCTGCCAATTGCCAAATCGAGAGGTACATTAGTAAAAAGAGATATCACGTCGAGGGAAATCAATAYRTCCRAATCTCGCACTTGTTTGTCCGAAAGCGAGTTATATAAATCAAAAYTATTCGTTGTGTAACCATTGGTATTTTCAAGGCTATGGGTTATAATATCTTGTAAAAATGAGGCTAATGAATAAAAAGCTGTATTCACTGAGGAGACAATTACTCTGAAAGGAATGTTATTCTTATATACCTTTGGCAGTCCATGTGCCTTAGGTAGGTTAGCGTCACTAGAGCATAATTTAAAAAATTCTTGTTTGGAAATGAAATCTTTTTGGAACCATTTTTTTAAGCCTGCTATTGAGATTGTCTTCAATAGTTTTAGCTGGATTTCTTTTGACAACTGTATAGGTATTATCATCCTTCAGTACATCTTCCATTTTTTTTTAATGTAAAAACTTTTGTCCATTGCAACCGTGATATTCCCTTTGTCTGCTCTAGTGAAAATTATGTTTGGATTCTTTTTACAAAATTGTCTGGTTGTGTGAAATCAGTGAATTAATTTCAAGTCAAATAGATGTTTTGGAGGTGTGTTTTTTATGAATGTATGGAATTGAGGAATGGCAATGTTACGGATCAAGACCTGTTTTTTGGAATTATGGAAGACTAAATTACTCTCAATGTCTTTAACAAATTCATGGATTGCGAGTTTCTTGTTAAGGTACGTTGGAAGGCAAAATCTCTCACCTAATTGTAATAAGGTGGACACTTCGTGTGGAATCGTGGAACCCGATAAATTCAAAAACCATTTGTCATTCACATGCTCAAGCACATCAACAGATTTACGATTAAACATGTGAGGATCAATGGAAATATTAATGCCATTCGGCTTTAATAGGGTGTTTTCGGGTGGATTGAATTTATTCCAACAATATTTTTTATTTGTGGAAAGAAAAGTATAATTAACTTTGGTAATCTTTTCGATAGATTTTTTATTTTTCTTAGTTAATAAGCCCATAAATTTCTTGTAATGAGATAAATTTAATCGGTGTTTGTTAAATGAGTAGAAATGGTGCTTTTTGATAGATTCCCAGAATACAAAAATTGTATTCATGTAATTAAACGAAGATGTTTTTGCGATAAAACTTTACATACATGTAGGAGAATAAATATATAAATTTACAAAATTTTAGTTGCTGCTTAAAAGCGATTCTAGGAGAAGGAACCATGTCTCACATGTAGAGCGCCTTTTTGCTTTTCTCGATATATCTCGAAAGTTAGTCAAGATATTAAAAAATGTCTCATACAAAAGTTTTATGGTAAAATTACCTCTGTTTAACAATGCAAATAAAATTTAAAAAAAAAATTTTTGTTCAAAAAATTAAAAAAAAATTTATTAAACAAATTTTTTTTTAAACTTTTATTTATGCGATTAATTAGAGGTGTTTGTATCATAAAACTTTTGTATGAAACATTTTTTGATATTGAATAATTTTCAAGATATATCAAATGCAAAAAACTCCTCTTCACATAAGGGGTGGTTTTACCGAGAGAGTGAACCGTTCCAGAACCGTTTTTGGGCCGCAACGGATAATTTCTAAATTCATCTATTTACCCCCCCCCCCCTACATGTGTGTAAAGTTTCATCAAAATCAGAATTTTCGAGTTCGCGAGGTTCCCTTGTGAGTGAGTCACGCGTCGCGTCATCTGTCGCGACAAGGAATCAACTAATGAAACGAATGCTACGACAAATAATGCAATAAAATGGAATATTTTCATTGGTTAATTCATGATGCGCTCAGTGGGACTGGATGATGCGTTTGTGTGACGCGTTCAATGGGAATTCATCCTAATGGCTCTGGCACACAGAACGCGACAAAGCAGCAATGCGGCAACGCGGCAACGCGGTGACCAATCACCGTCTTGCTTTTTAATGGTTCCGGAGTCATTAGAAGGTAATAGCTCTAGCAGACAGGATGTGGCAAAGCGGCAAAGCGGTGACGCGGCAAGGCGGTGGCCAATCACCGTCTTGCTTTTTAATGGTTCCGGAGTCATTAGAAGGTAATAGCTCTAGCAGACAGGATGTGGCAAAGCGGCAAAGCGGTGACGCGGCAAGGCGGTGGCCAATCACCGTCTTGCTTTTTAATGGTTCCGGAGTCATTAGAAGGTAATAGCTCTAGCAGACAGGATGTGGCAAAGCGGCAAAGCGGTGACGCGGCAAGGCGGTGGCCAATCACCGTCTTACTTTCTAATGGCTCCAACACGGAGCCATTAGAAAACAAGACAGTGATTGGTCACCGCGTTGCCGCTTTGCCGCGTCCTGTGTCCCAGAGCCATAACTTTATTGATCAATCTAGTGAATTTGTTCACTTTTGTAATTTTCACTTCATTTCAAGAACCGTAAAACCTGTATCAGAGTAGTGATTGAGATTGAAATTAGATTGGAATTTAACCAAAAGAAGAAAGAAAACTAATATCAAGTTAACCCTTAGAGGGCCGGGATTTTAGAAATTTTCAAATCGCATTATTTGTATGAAAAAGTGATGAAAGGTCTTCAACTTTCACCCAAACTAAGACTAAATGTTTGCCAGTCAGAGAGTGACGCATATATGCGTCATGCCGATCCGGCACGGTAATGCCCCATGTTAAATTTTTTAAAATTGAAAAAACTATTCTATACGCATGGAAATACAATCTCCTTGTATAGATCGAC
>JANQDE010000300.1:67860-87080 GCA_037157785.1 Cephalotes varians
TGATAAGGATGAACGTACATAAATTGTTAAATGATAAAGAAATGATTTAACACCATCTGTAATTAATTGACTAACAATAGAATAAACGTAGAAAATGTTATAAATTATATATAGATGTTAAAGATCATACAAATTATAATAAATGTTTATAAATATGTAAAAAATGAATTATGATAATAAATTTATTATTATTCGATTTACTTACTACAAATTTTCTCTTTATCTTGTTTACTTTATCTTCTTCATTTCTTTTCTGTTCTAACTTAATCCTTCATCTCTTTATCATTTGACGATTTATATATGTTTGATATTTTCCTAAATTTTTATTATTTTTATCATCATGTTTTCCTTCTATTTAATATTTTTATCATCATTATTTTTTCTATTTATTTATAGTTTGAATCACTTATTAATCTATTCATGGAAATAACAGACATCAGTTCTCATAAATTTGTAAAATAATAAAATGAAAATAAATAAATTGACCATACATATTTTCAATAAATCTTGAAGATTAAAATGATAAAGATAAAAAAATAAGCAGACCAACTTATACATTTTTATGTTTTATCTTTAATCACTATTTATTTTAACTTATATTGATTGACTTCATACTGTATTATTCTCTGATTCTATATTCCTAATTTTTTTACATATTTCTTTCGTGACCATTGACGTACTATTTTCTTTAAACAACCTCTGTGACTTATGATTCTACATAATACTCTTCGTTTAAATATTTTTTTAATTAAATTTTTGATATCTTGTTTGGTGAAAATTTTTTCCAGAATTTTTATACGAATTGGAACACTTCAGAAATAATGAGAAAGTATACTTTTTTTTTAGAATTTTTCATATGTGAATTCTGAAAAAAATATTCTAAGATTTGTATTTAAAAAATTTGATAAATTATCTAAATAAAATGTTGTAAAATTATATGGAAATTCGAAAAAATTTTGAAATTTACATGAAAATTTTGAAAAATTAAAAGAAAGATCGTGAGGAAAATGTTCATTATGGTTGCCAATTTTTTCTCAGAATTTTTCATATAATTTTTCAGAATTTTTATGTAAATTTCAGAATTTAACAGGATTTTTATATAATTTTATAACTTTTTAAACAATTTCTCAGATTTTATATATGAATCTTAGAATATTTCAGAAATCCATTTAATAAGTTAAGTTAAACAGAAACTTGTTCTAGAAAACTTTTATGTTAACTTGACAAATAAAATTGTTATGTACTAATTATCTATATTATAGAATTTAAAAAATTTTATAAAATTGCAATTATATGTAATAGATTTTATATATATGTGTAAATATATATTTATATTATAATTAAATATAGGTTTGAAAACCAGAAATAAAATGCTTTATAGCGATTTAAAGATAAGGAATAGGATCAAAACATGTTTATTAGTTTATGTGTTGTAAGTTCATGAAAGTTATTTTATGATCTTTGGTTTGGAAGTATGAATTTATAATTAATAATTTAGTTTCCATTATATATTACGCATTTTTATTCTCTATTTTGCTACAAATATTACATATGAATAAAAATGTAATATATACATAATAACAAAGATAATAGATGATCTTCTATTCTATGCTCTTCCGTTATTATATGATTCCGAATATGTGCATTCGAATTCGCTTTAACATGAATTTAGACGCTCGAGATCGTCTCACATCAACGGGAAGAAATAACTCATAGGATCATCTGTCTTTGTAGAAAAATATTATTGGATCAGTAAAAAACTGGAACGAATAATGTTCAATATTGAATTCGAATAGTTTTCCAAATACTTCAAATTCTTTTTTCGCCAACAATATTCCAATAATTTTCCATAAAGATATCTTTTTTTAGCCAACCGAAGGACAGAGAGATCCTAAACGCACGTATATGTATAATAGCTCTTCATGTAAGTGATGTTTACGTCGAAGCAGCGATACATTTTCGGACTCGAGCTCGTCACATGGATCGAGCTCAATGTAAATAGAGCGTTTCTGCGTAAGTGAAGGGGGAAAACAGTGTGCACGGACTGGCACGGGCTCGAATATCATCACTGGTTGGGACAAACTCGTGTTTTTCTCCTTCTTTTACGCACACAAAGACGCTTTGTCTACCTGTGTGACGAGCTCGTACCGCGCCGGAAAAAAAAAAATGCGAAAGGTACGTTGCCGCGTGTTTACTAACAATAAACGTTTGTCGATAGAAAAGCATTTGAAATGTATCAAATATAATGACGATGTATAGTAAACTCATGTCTAATAAAATGTAATAACGATATGTCAGCAAATAAATTCATTTGTAGTAAAATACAAACATAATTTTTATGTAACTATTCTTTTAATGCTTTTATTTAAACTATTTATTTCAAAGAATTTAATTTTGTGTCAAATACTTCTACATATTTATATTTCTTACAAAAATTTTAAATGTTTTCTTAGAATCAACATTAAATAACTTCCAAGTATTCATATAACATGATTTAAAGTAAACAAAACTTAAAAATATGCAAAACTTACCATTGTTGCGAATTCATAATTTTTGTCTTGTCTCTTCCTTTGGAAATCTAAATAAATGTGTCCCTGTAGAATATCGTCCATTACGACAATTTTTATAAGCACACTTATCATAAATTGTTTCCATTGCACCAATTACTTTTATGTATTTAAAGAGGACAATACAATTAGACGGTAAAAAAAAATTTTTTTCTTACAATTTTATTCATAAGGAAGTTTTTATTCGATTATCATGAAACTTTGTAGAATTGTTAATATATCCAAGTAGTATACAAAAAAATTTTATCTTTTTTTTTAAACAAAATGGCGGCTTTGCGGTAGCGCATAGGGTACCCATGAAGTTCACTTGCGAGAGCTCTGGACGCCATAATTTTGATCTAAAACAATCCGGCAAGAAAATTTAAGTTAATAACAGTTATAGTTTGTAGATAAACTAATAAGAAGTGAAGAAAAAAAAATTCAACAGTTGGCATAAGTTTTTGAAAAAATTTAAAAAATCTATTTTTTTCCATTTTTGGAATATTTTTTATATTTTGCAATATAAAATTTTTTTACTTTAAATATAAAGGAATATCATAAAGAAGAAATCCTGTAAGTTTCAGCCAAATCGGCTGATTCGTTTTTGAGATATCGCTCCCGCAAACTTCAAGAATATTGTTTTGAGAAAAACGCGTTTAAAGTTTTGACTAGCGAAAAATGATATAATACTTACGCCTCAATCAGCGATCCTAGAAGCATACAAAAGCCCTTCAGCTTCTTCGTACAGCTCATTACTCATCTGCTCAAACTCTTTGCGAGCCTTACGAGCTCAATAAAACACAATAGAAAAAGGGTTCCCTGAGTCGACTGCTCCAATATATCTGCTACGCACGAAAAAGGCGTCTTCAGAAAATGGCGAAAACAAACAGAAGGACTTCGAATTTCAAACTGAAACTTTCAGGAGCATATTTTACGGGAAATTTCATAACTTTCTAGGTAAAAAAAAAAGTAGATTTTTTGGACCGTCTAATTGTATTGCCCCCCTTAATATTTATTATTTATAGGAATTACTTATTATTTATTATACTATACATACATATATTAATATAATAACTTTAAATTAAACTATTATAACCATAAATAAAATTAATTATTAAACTAGATAGAATAGAATTCGTTAATTCACACACAAAATAATCTAAATGTGAAACAAAGTAACACTTCAGTCTACACAAGTAACGAACTTTCCGTTGCAATGAACTCTCAATCTGTATGTTTTTATCAAGATGCGCGCAGTTCATTTGTTTCGCTGTACTAACGCGTTTTCATAAAATCATAATTATGTAGTTCTTCCAAAGTGTAGATAAAAAAGTCGCTCTTACTGTCTAGAAAAAAATGCAAAAATGCAATAATAAAAATGCAATATTTAGTTTAAGAACATAATTATTATTAATTATTATTAATTATTATTAAAGTAATTCATTAAAATAATTTCTTAAAAATATAATCTAATGTATATTTTTAATTGCAGATTAATGAAAATAACATCTTTTGCAAATTATAAATTATAAACTTTATTGTAGACATAAATTTTACAATATATGTGTGTACTTTTATTTAAAATCTGCTTGATATATATAATTGTTTTACAAGTTATGCATTACTGACACTTTGTGGATATAGGAACAGAATAAAAAAATCGTGAACATAACACGGAGCAGAACCAAAAAGATCGTGTACATAACACGTTATCAATCGGAGGGATTCGTGGACATAGCTATGTAGTTCATGTGCACGTTTTGTGCATATAGAAGCGCTCATGTACGGAGAACACCTAAAACGCGGGCATGACAGCTCTCAGGCTTCTCTCTGGTAATATTATAGATTGGAGCGTGTTGAAGCGAGCATGTTGGGGCATGAACAAACCTTCTGCGTAAGTGATGGAGGAAAATAGCTGTGGTGTCCGGGCACGAAAATCATCACTGGTTACTTGTAAGCAGGCGCGCAGCATCTCACAACGCCTTTTATCTATGATGTGATTAACTTCAAAAAAGTAAAATCAAAAGTTAATAGTTACCAATAAAATGTAAATTAAGTTAAAAGTTAAGAGTCTAAAATATAACTAAGTCAAGTTAAAATTATTTAACTTTTTAACTTAACTTTTATTTTTTTCACTTGACGCTACCCTGATAATTAAAGATTTAATTAATAATCATAAGACGAATAAGAATTGGACGCTGTTTTTTGTGCATATCAAAGTAATTATGCGTGTATTATTATCTTAATTAACAATTATCATTACATTAAACTTCGAACGTTTCGATTCTTCTTCGAGTCATTTTCAACAGTAAAAAACGCAAAAATATAAAATACGGATTCTAGATGTGAGAACCGATAAAGTAGTAAACATTGGTCGCAAAGTCGAGTGGTAACATTTCGATTCGTAATTAATCTATAAGTGAGTGACATAACGCAATCCTTTAAGAATTAAAAATATATGGTAGAAATTTCTTTTTTCAATCACTCGCCACTGGAAGCCTGATAACAAAGTCATTGAAAAATTTGCTAGTCAAACAGTCTCGGAGTTCCACAATTGGTAAAATAATTAAGTCAATAAAACAGTCAGAAATTTAAAACGGTTACAAGATGTTATTGTATAGGCCGTTAAGGTAAAACTGAGATTACAATGTCAAACGATGTCAACAAAGTTATACGAATAACAGAACGGAAAAAACAATATTTATAATTTACTCAAGATCGAAATATATGCGTCATCTAGATGTTCCGTGTCGGACTGTAAATTAATGTCATTTTTCTTCTGTTTCTTTATAAACATCATTTCCGATACTAAACGTTTCCCAAGAAATCTTTCAGAATCTGCAATCTTGACATCCTTCCAATCAAAATCGTGATTGAATTGTAGTGTTCAGTAATTACGTCTGTGTGGTGGTATTACTATTGATGATACGGTGCTTTGAAATCCTCGTCTTTAACTGTCTCGACGTCTGTCCAACATAAGAAGCGTCACAATTTTTGCAGCATAATTTATGCACCACATCTTTATTCGATAGTTTTGGGAGGATGTCTTTATGCGCTTTAATGATTCCTCTGAGCTTATTTAGGCTGTAAAAAGAAAGTCTTGTGTCTAAACCACGTATTACCTCTTTAAATTTATCAGCAAATTTTGGTAGGTAAGGTATTATGGACCATGGCGTGTTGTAAGATGCATTCATTATATCTCTTTTTTTCTTCTTTTTGGAAATGAAATCCATGACCATCAACAAACTTTTCAATGACTTTGTTATCAGGCTTCCAGTGATGAGTGATGAAAAGGATTGAAAAATGAAAATTTCTACCTCACACATCATACTTTATCCTATGGATATCCAACGGATGATTTTGAGATATCGCAATAAGATATTCTGAATGGTTTCTGTTAGAAAAGCAACAAGACTTTGTACAGCGCGCTAAATTCTTAGTTAACAAGACACAGTTTGAGTATTCAGCGAATGCTGTTAGCATTCATAGTAGCCGCGGAATTGCAATGTTTCTCCCGACATCGAATCGGGGAACTTTTTTCTTGCGCGAGCGGATGCGTGTTGCACGGTGAAGCAAACATTCTGTGGTCCTTTGTTCCCAAGGCATTCTTTGTCTGACAGTTCGTGCATATGGACGCGTTTGTGTTCAGAGTGGTTTGTCCGAAACTTACAGAAGTTGTGCTATTTTTGAGAATCAAGCATTTCATATTGCTTGTCAGCCGGCCAAGGCTAATCTACAAGAGATTAAACTTTCATTACTATTGAGACAAAGCGAGATTGTCGAGTAATGATTGCCGTGCGGAAGTGCGCACTTATAAAGCATGAGGATGATTAAGATAAGTATGTTTAGATGGCTTAATTGAGAGGGTAAGTGTTACCCTTTATTACTGCTTGAAGCAGAATTTTGCTTAGTGCTTACATATTGCTTACGATTCTGACAGCGCTAATTGCTTACATATTGCTTACGATTTTGATAGAGCTAATTGCTTACATATTGCGTAAGATTCTGAGAGCGCTTAGTGTGTTACATATGACTTACTATTCTGATTATCAGTAATCACGTCACATATGGCTTATGACGGTGAGTTTGCAAATTGCATCACCTATTGCTTTTGATTGTAAAGCACAAAGTGCTTTATCCATGGCTTGAGTGACATTGAGTACGCTAACTGCGTCACTTATGACTTTTAATTTAATTGCGTTAATTATTCTTCTTGATGACATACGTTTATCTCACATTATTCGATTTGATGGCGAGGATTGTATATTTTTACTTGCGTTAAAACTGATGGTTTATTCAATACATACATAACTAATTTTTTTGTTGTTGCACTTTTGAAGACAACATTTTCGTATTATAATTTTCCGTACTAATTACACTGTTTGATGTCACGTTATCTTCGTCTATTTATGAAATAATAAATCACACCACCATTTTCGTACGTCAATGCCAAATGAGTATTATATTATCTTATATAATTTAGTCATAAGTTTTTACTTCCTTAAGTATTTTATGAACATAGGATTAAGTCTATATGACCAGTCGATTGATTCCACGTTCTTCGATCGATTGTCGCAACTATTTTACACTTTTTATCATTCCTTATTGCACATGATTTTACGTTTAATATTGTCGATCTATTCATACGTGTCAACTCTTTTATCCTTTCTTTATAAAACTTCGGAACGTTCGCTCAAATACGAGAATCATTATTTTACTCACTATCCAAATAAGCTGTTGGTTGCACCCATCATTAAGAGAGAAAAAGGAAGGCTTTTCAAACAGTTTCAGTTATCTAACGGATATCCAGGGGATAAAGTGTCCACATATGTGAGATCCTATGGACAAAATGGAAATATTTTAAAATATCATATGGAAGTGAGAAATATGTTACTGTTCCATTATTACATAATGAAAATGAATTATTTTAAATGACATGCTAAATATTTGTAATTTGTACTTTTAATATAACATTTAATACAATAAAAATCTTTGTAATATTTTTTTTGTATTTATTTTTTCTATCGTTAAAAATTATCGTTACAATCCGCAAATCACAATGACACAAACACATTGTATTCTATTTTTTCGAATATAATTTATCTCAGATAAAGTTTATCATTTAAGTTAATTAAATTTAATTGTAAAGTACATCTCAATTGGCACATAATCGTTTGTATGCCAATAATAATTATGACATTCTTTACTTCTAGTCTTAATTTTGGCACTCTTCATTTGCAAACCTTTGCTATACTAGTTTTGGGAGACTACTTTTTTCAGCGAATAATATATATATATATATATATATATATATATATCCTTTGTTTCTCTAATGTATTAAAGAATACATTTATAAAATAAAATTTCCAGTTAATAATAATAAATATATTTTCTAGTTTTTACATTTTTTATTTATATATTATATAATAATATAATAGAACATGAAATAATTAAAATTTGTACATAACACGTCACATGCGAGAAATAAGCTGCCCATATTATAAAATATATCATTACTTGATACTATGTAAAGCTAAAGGATATATGGTAGAATCTCGGTGGACAAGGTGCAAAGTCCCAAAAAAAATGTGCCGAAATTGGAAAATCCGTATATAGTCCCGAAAAGTCACAATCCCCATATTTAAGAAGTGTGACAATGTCCCGAAAAGTCATAATCCCAAAATTTATGAAGTATGACAATGTCCCGAAAAGTCACAATCTCGAAATCTTAGAAATGAGACAACGTCCCTAAAAGTACAATCTCAAAATATAAGAAACAAAACAATATCCGGGAAAATTATTGACCAAAATGAACATATCGAGATGTATTTCAAAAGAAAAATTTTATAAATCTTGTGTACACGCTTACGTCGATTGTTATGTATCATTTCGATACATTACAATTCTTACCGTAAGATGAAAAAGAAAAAGAAATATATATAAATATATACATATTTATCTCTCTCTCTCCTTCCTTCTCTCTCTCTCTCTCTCCGCGCGCGCGCGCACGCACGCACGCACGCCCGCACGCCCGCCCGCATAGAGAAAAATATTTAAGAAATATTGATTAATGTACAGAATAAAATACGATATGCATAACTTTATTTTTTATTTTTAAAATTCAACGAAACAACAAATATTTTATAATCTGTAAATAATTTGAACGATTACAATACAATTACAAAAGAAGAAACACACAGAATTTATTTATTTTTTATGCATTTAATATTTATTTTAATACTTTCATTGTTCATTTAAATTATTTGTTATTATTTGATAATTTTTTGATAATACTGAACTTGTCAATGTCAAAAAATTTTCTATAGGTAGGTCATCGTCTAATCTATCACAGGCGTTCGCAAGAGCATGATTTTTTTATGATCCAATCATATTTTGACCTTGTTAAAAGCTTTCCTGCTTTTAAAGTTGCCAGATTTTGACGAGATGTCGTCTGCAATTCTCTTAATTTTTCTATAAATAAAAAATTAATGCAAATGTTACATATAATATTTTACGTGATATTTAATATGTATACATAGTTATCTCCAAACAATTAATACAACAAAATTTACTTATGAACATCCATGATTACCTCTAAATTTATGATTTAAAGTTCTGTGGTATCTTTCTATTAATCAAAATCAAGTGTAATAAATGCCTGTAGAGCCTTCGCTGATGTTCGTGCGTAGAAAAGAAGGATGAAATGATTATCTTCTCTTATGTGTGGTGCACGAAGTATATTTTCAATTGACAAACGTTTCGACTCCAATTATCGAGTCCTCATCAGTGACGGTGAAAAATAAATTAAATTTGATATCGGTCTCTCCTCTAGTTGGCAAGTCTAGTTCGTCTTATAAGCTAATAATAAAGTCATAATTGAAAGAAGTAAAAATGCTGAATTGAATAAATTAAATTAGTTTGTTAAGTCAATATGAAATATAAAAATGTCATGAAAGTCAAAAGGTAAAATATAAAGACTTACCGAAAATAGGAGAGAAACCAATATGTACAAAGATCGATAGAATAAAAATACAGTGTCGTTTGGTTAGAAAACGAAGTACTGAATAAATAACGTTCTTCTTACACGATGTCACACTAAACAATAAATACATGGTAGAGCGGAAACTTTGGTCATAAAGTCGAACTAAACAGATCATTGTAAATCGGATCTAATAACGCGGTATCCGTTTGTGCATTCAAACCCTGTTTTAGTTTTTTAATATAATTTTTATTTCGGAAATAAGGCGTTTATTAAAATTCGTCTCTTTATCCAGGACTTTCGCGTTATCTCAATCAAACTCATGTTTGAATTTTAATCTATGATCAGTAATGACTGATAGTTGTGATAGGAATTCCTTCTAATGTGGCTTCTGTGCTCGTTCACTCTAGTGCTCAAAGTTCTCTTAGTCTGACCCACATAAGAAGCGTCACAGTCTAAGCAGTTGATCTAATAGACCACATTGGAACATGAAAAAATTGGAAGAACATCTTTGTGCACTTTATGAATTTATCCAATTTATTATGACAGGAAAAAGCCAATTTGCTGAATGAGATGTTCTTGAAAAATTGGATAAATTTTTTAGAGATGTAAGAAACGTATGGAATTGTGAAGTATGAAAAGGATGATTTTTCTTCTTTCTCATTGGATATTGTTTTATTACCATAGGATCTTGTATGTAGTCTCCTTCGGATAGAGGAGAAGATCAAATCCAGAGGGTATCCATTGTCTAAAAGAACCTTGATTATGTAGTCAAAGTTGTTTCTGTGGAACTCCGGATGGGATAATCGAATTACTCTATCAATTAAATTGTACATGGTGCCTCTTTTATGAGTGAAGAGATGGTGTGAATGATAGTTCAAAAATCTACCTGAGAAAGTTGGTTTTCGGAATCAATCGAATATAAGAGTGTTATCTTGTTTTATGATGGTGAGGTCTAAGAAATTTAATCTATCTCCTTCACCTTCCATCTCCATGGTAAATTTAAGTCTGTGATGGAATGAATTAAATTTTTTCAGCAAACTATTTAGTTGAGAAAAAGGCACGGAGAGTGCAATGTCGTCGACATATCTGTAATAAAATGTACGTTTATAACTATATTCAAAATCGACGATTCAAGATTCTGTAATATCAAGTATGCGACGACAAAAGAGAGCGGAGATCCCATAGGCGTGCCAAAGGTTTGCTTGTAGACGTGATTATTAAAGTAAAAGAAGGTAGATTCCAGAATCAATTTTATAGAGAGAATTCACTAAGAGGTAGGTTGGTATGTATCTCGATATGAGGCCATTTTTCATTAATGATTTCTAATACCATATCGGTTGGAACATTAATGAACAAAGAAACCACGTCGAAGGAAGTCAAACAATAGTCATCTGGTATATACAAATTCGAAAGTTTTTCTATTAGCTGTGAGCTATTTTTGATCTAATTAAAATGTGGTAAGCTTTTTACTAAGATCCTGTGTAAAAAGAGTGCTAGATTGTGTAGTGGATCTACTACCGGTAGAAGATACAATAATTCGCAAAGAGTATCCTGCCTTATGGATCTTGGGAAGGCCATAGGCTCTCGGTAAGATCGCGTTAGAGGTGTTTAAAAATGAGTAGGAATGAGAGGAAACATACTTAAGGTTATTCCAACGTTTTAACATAGTTTTTAATTCATGGAATAACTTTTTGATTGGGTTGTGTTTTAGTCTGATGTATGTATCAGAGTCAGATAAGCATGTTTCCATATTATTTATATACTCATTTTTGTCAAGAGCGACCACTGTGTTATCTTTGTCGGCTCTGGTAAACAATATATTGGGATTGTCCTTGACGAATTTTTTAGTGATTGAGACAGCGTCTATTATTTTTAGATCTAAATCAGACCTGCAAAGATCTAACTTGTGTAACGGTTTTAAAAAATTAATAAATTGGAAAAATATTAGGATAATGTAAAATAATGTAAAATCACAATAATGATAAAAGAGGGCTAATGAGTCAAGACGGTTCTTAGGTCAAATATTAAAAACATGTTTTATAAACACATTAAAGTTAGTTAGATACAAAAAAATTATTATCAACAAACATTTCGACCCTAAATATGATCATCATCAGTGTTAAAAATTAATTATAATAGTACAAAAAAACTTACGGTTAAAAAGACGCTATACATATTGTATTATTAATTACATTAATCATGATGCGCGGTAAGTCGCAATTAATCGCAGCAAGAAACGGAAGTGAGATTTTTTATGAGCCAAATGTAATCGTCGTAGTGTGACATTTGAGAAAAGATTTTTTTCGACTTAATGAAAATCGCTAACAAATTCATCAAGAACAATCCCAACATCATTTTCACTAGGGCAGATAAGGGAAATATCACCGTTGCATTAAACAAAACAGAATATTTAAATAMAATAGATAATATGCTTAAGGACACAGAAACATATTCAGTAATTAATAAAGAATCCATTAAAAAACTAACGAAAGAAATACAGGAATTACTGACAGGATGGAAGATGAAGGGATACATTACTAACAATATATACAATGGAACCTACTGTAGCGATGGGAATTTACCGAGGGCCTATAGATTACTTAAAATCCATAAGCCAGATCTTACATTTAGAATTATTATCTCATCAATTGACAGTCCTACATATTCGTTAGCAAGCTACATACATAGAATAATTTTAAAAAATATAATTAAATCACATAGCCACATTGAAAACAGCTATCAACTAATTAAAAAATTAAATGGGATGGCAATGGAGGAAAATTATGATCTCATATCGCTTGACGTGGTTTCGTTATTCACGAATATACCGGTTAATTTGGCAATGGATAGATGGTCTCACATAAGTAAAGGCACAAAGATACCAAAGAACGAATTTTTGAAAGCATTAAAGTTAATTTTAGAATCAACATACTTTAAGTTTAATAACATAATTTATAAACAGAAATTTGGCACCCCCATGTATTCCCCTTTGTCACCTATTATCGCAGAGATTGTTCTACAAGATTTGGAGATGAAGGCTCTCAAATTATTAAATATTGAAATTCCGTTTTACCACAGATATATTGACGACATAACGATGGCAGCTCCTAGACCAAAAATTAATGAGTGTCTGAACGCTTTCAACTTGTTAGAAAAGCAACAAGACTTTGTACTGCGCGCCAAATTCCTAGTTTTCAAATCACAGTTTGAGTATGCAGTAAAGGCTGTTAGATGGCATTCTCAGTAGCCGTGGAATTGCAATGTTTCTCTCGACATCGGATCAGGAACCTTTTTCTTACGCGAGCGGATGCGTGTTGCGCGGTGAACGTTCTGAAGTCCTTTGTTCAAAGGGCATTCTTTGTCTGACAGTGTCARCGTATAGACGCTTTTGGGTTCAGAACGGTTTACTTCGAAAATTAGAAAAGTGGTGCTATTTGARAAAAATTCATCGTTTCCTATTGTTTGTCAACCGGTCGAGGCGAGCCTGCATGATATTAGACTTATATCTCTATTGAAACAATGCGGATTATCGGACGATGATTGCCAAACGGAAGTGCGCACTTATCAGACTTGCTGAGTGTTAAGATAAGTACAATTCTGACCGCTCTAATTACTTTCTTATTGCTTACGATTCAGATTACTTTCATATTGCGTATAATTTTGACAGCGCTAATTACTTTCTTTTGCTTCCCTTATAGCACCGAACCTTGTTGCAACCTTGCTGCAACATTGCAATATTGCAATTTCTTTTGCAACACTGCAGAAACTTTGCAGCAACCTTCCCAATTTAAGCTTTTATTTGTAACATTTCAGAAAGTTTGCAGCAATATTACAAATCAAGCTTGCATTTGTAATATTGCAGAATTATTGCAGAAATATTATCAGATTCGGCTTGCATTTGTTATATTGATGAACGATTACAGCAATATTGATAATTGAAGATTGCATTTGTAACATTGCAGCAAGTTTGAAGTATTGATTATTCTTGTCGCATTTTGATCTAAAATCCAAACTTGAATAATGGATGGAGTTAAAAATAAACAAAGTCGCGTGAAGAATATAATCGCTTATTAAATTAATCCCTGACTTGGCTTGCATATATAATATTGCAACAAGATTGCGGTAATATTGCCTCATACAACTTGCATTTTAATGTTTGCATTTTTGCTTTGGATTACATAATAATTTAATTCCGTTCTTGGAATAAAAGGAAATTAGGTGTTTATCTAAGTCGGAAGTAAATTTTCTCCTATTTGTGAAAGACGGTAAAACCAAAAAACTATATGCTAGTGGAAGTTTGCGCATGCGCAAACTGTTATTTTTGTTGTTACCATAAAAACGCTTTTCACGGCAGCGCGCAATCTATCAGTGATGCCCGGGCTCAAAATGCAGTCTTCTACTGTCCACAGTCCGTAACATCGCACGTGCGCCGTAGTCACGCAGTCCTTTCGTCCTTTGTCATTTTCATATATACTTTTGTCGTCAGTTCCTCAATTCTCACCTTGGCATTTTTGCCCATGTTCTATCGCACATCTCATGTATCGGACTATAGGACGACGCGACGGTGCAACGGATTATGTGTCGCAAACTGCTACATGGTAAGGAATATACATTATTTTCTGATTTTTTGGTAATTTTTATTGTTACGTGCATATTTTTAAGCATGTTATTTCATCGTTCAACTGTGCAACAAATAAAAATATCGATTTTTACGAAATCGTATCTGCTTAGCCAAGTTGGACTTTGGACGATATTTTCGCATTTTTCGCCATTCGGATTTTCAACGATCGATCAAGCTACGAGCGTGCTCTACGACATCATATTTTGATCTTCCGTTTGCGATCAGTAGAATTCGCAGTAAAACCGCATCTCTTAAATAGGTTATCAGACTACGACGATCTCTGCAACGGTGAGCTCTGTGCCGCAAACTATATGGTAAGGAGTATACATTATTTTCTAATTTTTTGTAACTTTTGTTACGTGCATATTTTCAAACATTTTATTTCATCGTTCGACTGTGCAGCGAATAAAAATGTCGTTTTATTGATTAAGTTGTATATATTCGGCAAAATTGCTGCTTGCATGATTCGATTGTGAATTTTTCTAAAAGATCAAGCGATGAAATAGTTCTGCTTTGCATGTACATTATCAATAATTTACATAAGATTTTCAATAAATGATTTGTGCTGAAACTCGGTTCGTATTGTAGTAAAAACGAAGGAAGTCAAAAAAATACACTTTTAACGTACATTAGCAGTTGACGTGAATTCTTCTAATACAGTTGAACATAATGATTAATTGCATGTTTCAGCATACTTTATTTAAACAGTTTCTACCACGTAAATAATATAGTTATACAATATATGCTTAAATACTGTTTATGTAATTAATCATTATGCTGAACGTAGAAGAATTTTCATGCCGACTGCCTGCGTACGGTTGAAAGTGTATTTTTCTTTGCTTTTACTACAATATGAACTGAGTTCCAACATAAATCATTTATTGTAAATCTTATGATGTAGTTATTCGAATGCATTCGAACAATATTTGTGTAACAAATAAGAGAAAATTTGGCTGATAGACAAACGTCTATTACGAGGTCGTCAAAGTGTCAAAAAACATTTCCATTGGACGGGATAAGTAATTATGGATGTTGAATCACTATTAATAATTCACGTATGTTATGTAATGAATTACCAATTGTGAAACTTATTGTATATCGCAGTAAAAGAAGAGAGTAAAAAATATTCACTTCACAACCGATATAGTTGACTAGAAAATTCAACTACGCTCAGTTTAATAACTACGAAATTGAGTCAGTGGAATCAAATTTTGTAAAAATGAGTCGCTCAAATAGCTCGAAGTTTATTTTCCAGAATGCGCATTCTGATGGTCCAGTGATTAATATTCCAAATGTGCAGTGGCAATTTAAAATAATGTCCAATTCATTTTTTGTAATAAACTGTGATAGTCTACATGACAAGTACTGTATTTTAAAAACTGGGCAATGCGTTCATATTAAGAATATTGTAAAAGTAAACAATAATGTCATGTATATTGTGGGAAATGTTTTAAACGCCGAAGATAGTTTATATTCAATGCCATGTGAATCAAATGAATTTGAAATTCAATTAGTATCTGCAGATACTCGAGAATTTCAATTTTGGCCCGTAACACTAATTAATTAAATACAAAGCATGGAAAATGTCTTGTAATCACCGTAATATTGTATTTCCAATAATTCATACTGAATAAAATATAAATATAAGTAAATGATGTGTAACTTTCGTTGTTACTATCGTCCTAAGTAATGTTTAACTTCAAATGAAATTCAATTTCTACAGTATTTTATAATGAAGAAGTTTTGCGTAGTGGAGTTTAAAGACGGTCTACATTTAGTCCCTACGCTATGGGTAAGCGACGATCAATTGACTCGCATTTGGCCAGACCACTTAAAAAGTCAGTTTCAAATTAATAAGGCCATAAGTCGTCAACTATTGCCAGAAAATGTCGAAGATTGGGAAACACTCAACATTGTCCGAACATTTGGTGAAGCAGGTATGCTTTCTCGGATCATTTTGTTATTTTTTGCAATAATTTATACGGAAATACATAAATTTATAAGGTCAAAAAATAAAGTAATTTTAGTATTTTTTTAGAAGATTATTATACTTATACATAGTAGAATGCACTTTACTTCTACTAGTTCTTGTTGTTATTTTTATAAATAATCTCTTATTTTTCAATTTTGACCATTGGTGTTCCTGGAATAGTGTCCATGAATAAACAACATGCATCGCGTCATCACCAGCCACTATTTTGTTATTTTTTTTACTTATCAAAATTACAATAAGAACTGTAACTGTGCATTCTTCAAAATAAAAAAAATACTTTATGTAAAACTATCGTAAAAAAAGTCTGAATTTACCTTATCTTTTGGATTCGATAAACATGCATGTCCGTCTTAAATACAATTTTTTTTTTTACTGGTTTATTTCATTCATATAGATACCTATGAAAAAGGTATCGAAATATTAAAAAGAGCTGAAGATACGTCAAATATTGACGACTCTGCTTTGTCGGACGAAGAAGCGGAAGCACAAAGACGTAAAAGGAAGCGGCGAATGAATGCGCAAAAGCAACTTTCTTCTGACGACGAACAAAGTCCCGCTAAAAAAAGAACAAATAAACTAACACCAGTACCAACACTGTCGCAATTTGTACGAAATAAAATTAATGACTTTGACACAAGCAACGTAAATCTTAATGAAGCATCCATGAGCTTCAGAAATGAGAAAGAGATAAATAAAGGTATTTTGTATTATTTTTTTCCCCAATTTAGATAAGTGCCATATTATTTTACAACTAAATAAGACACCAATTTCTTTTCAGGCAAACAAATTGCCAATGCATCGCGTGCCTCTCATTTCTCATCCTTTGGAATGTCCATGTTGCCATTGCAAATAAGAGAGATTGACTATGAGAAAGGTAATGGGAGAGGAAATGAAAACGACAAGAGTCGTGACAATGTATGTAAAGAGATATGGAACAAGAAAAGTTTGGCAGAAAATAATGGAGAAATTAATGAAACAATTGCAAGAATTGGTTAGTTTTACATTAAATATTATTGATTTAAATAATTACATTTTTAGGGTTCCTCTGTCGTAAATCGATTAATAGATAATTTTTTAACAACAAAGGAAATTGTTTTCAAAGTCCTAAAGAATTCTAAAAATATATTTTACACATTTAAATCAATTTTCAATATTAACATTTTATAAAATTCTCTTTTTTGATTAGTTTATATACGTACAGTACCCGCAAGCGTACTACGTATGAGCTTCATGCTTGACCGTTTCTAGCATCTTCCTTATACAAAGTGTTTAATAGCTACACCACAATATGTTTGTGATTTTGGAATTTTTACGTTTAGAGGCATTCAAAGTATTTCTGTTCACTCCTACAAATCGAATATATCATTAGAAAAAAATTTGTCCGCTAGTGAACCGGCCGTTTTAACTGTCTGTTCGTCGTACAGTCCGTTCCGCTGTAAACATGTTAACTGAAAAACGGATTTAAATATACATATATTGATTTTATATTTCGAGGGGATATCAAAGGTCCGAATGGCGGGAATTTTATTTCAGCATAATTTGCCAGCCTGAGTAGTCATTTCCTGAAGTTTTTAAATTAAAAAAATTTGTATGAAATAAAATATTAATTTTATAACATTTATCATTTAATATTATTTACTAACAATACGATTCCCTATAAATTTGTTTAAAATATTTTTCATATTAGTTGTACTTTACGACATATAAGCTATATGAAATAATATATGCAGAGAGTGCGCCTGATTTCTAATGGTCATGCTTAACGCGACCTAACACTTACACTAATTGATTAATTATTGTTTCAAATTATAYACGCTTTTTTATATTTTTTAAATAATGATTACATTTCCTATTCTTATTTAGCATTCAGAAAAAAAGTTCTCGATAAGCTAAACAATGTTTTGCTCAAGTTGGATGACGCAGTAGGAAGACTTGAACGATTGGAAGAAAAGGGCGTTATTGCTAATGATAATGATGATATCGAGAATGATATCGAAAATGAGCTTTCACTGAACGATATGGAGCAATTAACACGCTTCGAAGAGCAACTGAAAAGTGCAACTTTCTTTACAAAGATGGTAATACGACATATTAAGTTCATATAATACAATAAATCAATTTCTTGTATGCTTTCGTTAACTGAGAATTCAATTGCATGCACTGTTCTGAATTGATCAAAAATGAGCTTGCAGCATATAGTAGAATGCATATCGTTTTTCTAATTATTAGAGTGAAAAAATATGTAATTGAGCCCCAGTAAAGTATGCTTTTATAAAAAGGAATTACAGGCGGCTGTAGTATGAAAATATTATAGGAAATCCATACGGATTTATTACAGATACTACATCGAACTATTACAATAAAACCACGTGCAAATACTAATATTATAGTCAATATCTGCTCATTTGTTATACTATATTATTTCTGTTACTATGTAATATAGCCTATAATATTTTCTTATTACAGCCGCCGGTAGTTTTTTTATGTCGGACTTTTAAGATATTTCGTACATTTATTTGTGTTGCAGGTAACATTGCTGAGAAGGGTCGGTGGCTCTGATGTTCATTCCATAACATACAACGTACTAAAATTATTAGTAACTAATGTTTTGGCGGAAAAGTTTAGTTGGGCTAGAAGAACAAAGTCTAAATTTAAAGATTTGCGGTTAGTTCGACTGGTAGTCAGTAAGTACTATTCTTGTGCTTTCGAGATTTTAGTATACTTAAAGAACGTGCTAAGATGAAGATTGTAATAACTTTCGAATGAAATATTGAAATAAAATATTTACATTAGAAAAACATAGAAGAAAACAATAAAAACTTATTTCTACACTTAATCATATTAAATTAGGAATCATCCACATAAAAAACATAGTTCTTGGTTTGCTTATTATTGTTATATATGTAATCCATTTTTATAGAAACAATACGAATACACGTTTCATCAGTAACGGACGACGTCATAGCTGACGCAATCGGCAAATGGTTGTCACAAGCTAAGCATCGAAAGGAACGCTTAGAAAAGCGTTTAAGCAATAAAACAAACAAGTCTTCCACTTTTCTCGGAGACACGGAAGAG
>JANQDE010000300.1:91114-103922 GCA_037157785.1 Cephalotes varians
ACAATAGTGACACTACAGCACTAGCAGTGACACTAATAGTACTTTTTTACGAGGGTTTATAATCCGAATATTTTCTTTGTTCCATGATAACCTGCAAAAAGTATTCCCTGGAATAGAAAGTATATCAAAAATATAATTTTTACTTTTATAATCATTGTTACAACTTTTTTAATAGATATTATTAATAAATTTTAAATGACTTATGTGATTAAATTTTCAAACCATCAATGTAAAAAGTTG
Source organism: Cephalotes varians (assembly GCA_037157785.1). NCBI lineage: Eukaryota > Metazoa > Arthropoda > Insecta > Hymenoptera > Formicidae > Cephalotes > Cephalotes varians. The sequence goes on from JANQDE010000300.1 coordinate 91,355, forward strand.
TCGCGTTTTGTTAACAGTTGAATTTCTATTTTTATTTTCTAATGAAATAGAGAATAGCAGTTTTAAACGTAGCGTCAGCAAATATTTCTTCTGTAGTGCCCGTTTTGCATAATGTCCGAATAAAATTTCGATCAAATATCACTAAATGTGTTTTGCTATGATTTTCTGACCTTACAGATTTAGTACTTAGAAAATGTTTTTTATTATATTTCATCAAGTGTTCCCATTGCTCACTTTTTAATGTTTTTGCGAAATCTCGTAATGATACAGGACATACAGGCCTTAAATATCTTCTCCATCGTACTATTGATCTTTTTATGCTTTGGAAAGGTACTAAAGGAGATACAATTTCATATTTAAAATACAATTATATTAGAAATAAGATCATTTAATAAATTTAATAAAAATGAATAATTCAAATATATTAAACGGTTAGAAAATAGCTTGTGTATATATTGTGCGCACACATATTATACACTTAATCTTTGCTCACATCATCATATATATCTTTTACATTTCGGAAATCATTTTTGAAAATTCTGTTTTAAAGTTTCTTTAAATATCCGTATATCTTCTGCATGGTTATCAACTGGATAATCGTGTCTCGTTGTTTGTCGAAATCTATTATATTTTAACTTTCCTCGTCCAGAACAGCCTTTCCTTTTCTCTTTACATGATAGATATCTTTATTTAATGATTAAAAAATGATTAATAAAAGTACATATTTTACTCTTTTGTTAAAGTTTCAATAATGCAATATTAAAATAAAGTGAAATGTTATACGTACATGGCTCGTTTTCCATGATAAACTTTATCGCAAACGTATGAATATCCATTAAATTCGTGTTTAATCAGAGAAGAACGTTCTTTTGTATTGGGATTCATATTAAATTACTTAATTACTTAATGACGATAGGTCTATATCGATTTAGCGATTGATCGTCATATATTCGGCTATCGTCATTACATTTCAATCATTTATTTGTAGTCTTGAAACGTCTGTTTCTTTTTAAGTAATTTGATATGTTATTGACAATTGTTTATTTCGTATTTAATTGAGTTTATTAATATGACGGCCCCTTCGCGTACGTGTTTCCGGCGCATCAAACATATTACGCTTATTGCCAATCATAATAGCTAGCATCAAAAGGAGTATTTCTCCTTGTTGTCGACCTCTTGCTACATAAAGTCAGGATATTGGACCAGGAGCAACGAAAGATAGGTTCAATCTGGCCGGAAGAAAGAAGACGAAGAGGATCTCGACAAGATAGGTTAGTGTAACACCAATCAAAATATAACGTAAAGGTAAGCCTATAGGTTTCCTTGCATATGTGGCATTGATATTGCCAAGTTCATTATTATCAAAAAATTATCAAATAACAACAAATAATTTAAATGAATAATGAAAATATTAAAATAGATATTAAATGCATAAAAAATAAATAAACTCTGTATGTTTCTTCTTTTATAATTGTATTTTAATCGTTCAAATTATTTACAGAAATTATTTATAAAATATTTATTGTTTCATTAAATTTTGAAAATAAAAATAAAGCTATGCATTTCGTACTTTATTCTATACATTAATCAATATTTCTTAAATGTTCCTATATGGGTGTGTGTATGCACAGAGAGAGAAAGAGAGAGGGAGAGAAAGAGAGAAAAGGAGAAAGAAAGAGATAAATATATGTATATATTTATATATATTTCTTTTTCTTTTTCTTCTTATGGTAAGAATTGTAATGTATCGAAATGATATGTAACAATCGACATGTAAGCAATTTCACAAGATTGCTGAAAGAAAAATTTCTTTTGAATTTCGAAATTCATCTCGATATGTTCATTTTGGTCAATAATTTTCCTGGATGTTGTTTTGTTTCTTATATTTTGAGGTTGTACTTTTCGGGACGTTGTCTCATTTCTAAGATTTCGAAATTGTGACTTTTCGGGACATTGTCATACTTGATAAATTTTGGGATTATGACTCTCTCTCTTTTCGGGACATTGTCATACTTCTTAAATTTCGGGATTGTGACTTTTCGGGACTTTGCATGTCCACTAGAATCTCATATAACATACTGTAAGAGATGTTCTAAAGATGTCTTGAGTACGTTCTCAGGATGTCTCTCGGAGAACTATGTTCTGTGGATATATTTGAATGTAATAAGATATCGTAAAATATTATTAGGACATTTTATGACATCTTACGAAATTTTACGATATTTTTTTGGGATGTCCCAAATGCTGCTCACTGGAATATCCGTGGAATATCATCGCCTTTGTCAATCTGGGACAATTTGAGGTATCCTCAAGATAAAGTGTGTTGTGTGGGTAGTTTTATTTTCAGTAAAGCGGACGCAAAATTGAAGTAATAATAATAATATAAGTTATAAAATTTTGTATATATATATATATATATATATATATATATACAATTGATTTTACTAACTTTTTAATTATTTAAATTATCACTCACTTATTTTTATCGATTTGACAGTATATATATGTAAGATGTGACTTACATATGTTTGATAATTTTTTTGCAATTGTATATGTCTTTTATTTATTTTCTATTATTTTTATACAGCTGAGGAAGACAAAGTAATGTCGAAACATTCTTTTAACCAATTTCTTAGATAGCGCAAATAAAATTATATTTTCATTCTATTCATCTATTATTGCTCGTTCTCTGATCTTTTCTTTATATTTAATTTTAATAATAATAGTCATATATTAATAATATTTTATAATATTTTTAATTAATTATATTAACTGATACTTGATATAATAAATTGATAATATAACAAATTGCTTACTTTCTTATAATCTATTTGATATCAAATATATTTCAAATTACGAATTATTATTTCAAATTACTGTCTTCCAAATTCCAAAGAACAGCGTTATCGTTTTCGAATAATCATTAACAGTTATGATGTACGAATACTTAAAAAAAAACATGCGTCTTGAATATGCTCAGATTCGCCTGCAAGTCAGATGGCCAAGCATTTCTACTTCTGTGTTATTTAGATGCATCCATAGTATATCATGGATGCATTTGCCTGGAACGTAATTAACTTCAAGAGGAAAGGCAACGATCATTTTTGTACGTGGTTAAATAAAATAATTTAAACTAAAATTGATGAAAGACGAAACAGTTTTATTAATTCTTGAAAATAACAAAACAGTATAGACTTATGATTATAACTAATACTTACGTAAAATACAAAATCATCTCGACAAATATAATATTAAATATATTCAATAAAGTATTTTTTTCTTAGCCGGCTATACATTACACATATATTGATCTTTTATATTAGAAGCGAAGAATTTTACTACACATTTACTACACACTTCTCTTAGAACAAAATTTACGCACAAATATATACGCGCATGCATGAAAATATACATCTAAAATCGTATAGCGTATCATATTATGAAGAAATTAATGTCAAGAGAGCATGGATTGAAGGTGTATAGAAAGAAAAGTTGATGGGCAGTACGAATGGGATACAAAACGATTATGATAAATGACGACGAATTAAATGATCATATACATATTTCACAGCCCAGCGCGCTCGTCCTTTGTGTTTGAATCCTGGCATGAGAAGAACCGTAATCACTAAAAGATAAATCAGATAAATCACTAAAAGTAATACAAGATACAACCAGATACAGAAGATATTGCTATAAATTTGTTACCTATGATGTAAAGCAGAAGCAAATTGTTGACCGTGTTACCGATCCATGCGAAGAGAATGAGAAAGAAAATTGTTGCGCTGTAATACTGCAATAAGAATAAGAAAAATGTACATGTAATTTTTTATTTTTTAAAATATAGAAATAAAATTTATATATAAAATATAAAATATCCAATAAATATTAGCAAGTAAAATAAGATAATTTCTTATGAAAAAGACATTTATGCAAAAAATTTTTTTTAACAAGTCACATGAATTAAAAAAAATTCACTTACAATATTGGGACGATCCTGTCGAATTTTCGAGATAGACGTCCATGTACCTTGCATTTGCAATATAGTGATAGAGAGATTTTGACAAATCTCAATCAATTTTTTCTCTTTCTGTCCTGTCCAACTCTGTGCGTTACATAAAACTGAAGTCAAAATCGGCACAAGATAATCAACAACAGCAAATACCAATAGACATATAGATATCATGGTCAGTAGAGCTGGTTCTAGAATCCATATAGCACTGCAACAGGAAAAATGTTATTATTTTACACATACTTATTTTCCAACAAGTTTAGATCTCACAAGATATTCTAAAGTCAAATATCTTTACGATCTAACTTTTTTTCCTTCGATTAAGAAGTTATCTTTTTTAAACAAATATATCATGGTTAATCGCAATTTATTTTGTGTTGACATCTTAATAATTTATATAAGGATCACATATTAAAATTCTGAGAAATATTTAAAGCTTATATTTGAGCTTCTTTAAGCCTTATTAAAATTTATTTCAAAAATTAACCATAAAACAATTTTGTAATTTCTGCTTTTTTTAATTGTTAAGCACTAGAAATCTGTACATGTTCTAAAATTTTTATCTAGAAAAAATAAATTTCAAATTAAATTTAAAAAATATTCAGTGATTGGAGCATACCTGGTACATGTATGTACACCCATACGCAAACATATATGTTAAAAATAGTTTTCATTCTTATAAGATTGACTTCACTTACCAGAATATCATTGTTACAAGTCCGATAATCAGTCCAGGATGCCAGGTGCGTTCCCACAAAAGGATGGAATTCAAAGGCAGAATTATCTCCCGCCAGCATTCCATCTTTCGCTTCAGCTGCTTCATATGTTTTTCCTAAAATATTATACTATCAACCAACGAAATTGAGTTGTCATCGATTAAGTTACAAAAGCGCGTGTCGTTTAATAGGGATGAGTTTTCTGTCAGCTGATTCCAAGTTATAACTCAACGGATGCGACAAAATCGCACTCACTTTCTCGACCGTCGACCCCTCGTCTGTCATCGCGCGAAGATTTGTGATAAAAGCGGCGTTTTAATTCGCTTTATAATAATGGGGATCCGAAGAGGAAAATGTACGATACGCGTAAGAGACAATAGCAACAGAAGAGTTTCGTTCTATTAGCAATTCCGTATTCCGTATTTATCCACTATGTATCATCATTTCAAGCTACAGACTATCTCGTCGAAAAATAGCTAGAATCGGTTTATTCAATGACACTGACGAACCGTTCGCGCTTTTGAATTAAAAAAAACATGTCAAGCCGGAGCCGCCGGAGGATAGGTTGTACGCAACGATGGTGACGACGCAGCAGTGGCGCCAGTTTCGGGAAAGTGTGCCGAGTGCACATGTATGTACATACGTATACGCGGCTGCTGCTTGCGTACGTACCTCCTCCACATGCTATATAACGCTATATAACGTCTTGGCTGCGTCCCAAAACTGGCACCATAGCGGCGCAATGACGAAGGTGGGGAAGAAGGAAGGATCGACTTCTGGCTTTGAGAGTACGGTCGAATCTGACACGCGATTGGCTGTCAGTTCAAAATGTTGGTTATTGCGGGTGATGCTGTGCTGATGTTGTGACGTTAAACGTTTTCTTACGCCGTGTGCCGGGAAGCTGGAAAAATCGCGTATCCTACGCGCGAGACCTGGCCGAGATCACGCTTCGAGTTTTCGGCGATCATGGCTGCCGCCGCCGTGAGCTCCGTGAGTATTCTCTGTTAGTTAGCTATTGTGAAACAAAAATGTGCATTCATTCGTCGCGATGTCTCGTCATCGCTACTGCCGTGTATATAACAATATCTTTTTGTTTATGACTGTTTTTCTTTTATTGACATAAGTCGACACAAACATCTATTTTTCTTGGCATTCAATGAGTGACAAAGAGAGTGATACTTGTATCGACTGTGTTTCTTAGAAGGAAAATTACGTTTCGCGCATTTTAACGCGTGCTCTCTTCCTTGCTACAAAATCTTGTTCATCAAAATCATATGTAAGATCGGATCATGCATTTTTTGCAGAATGTGGAAAATCTGTCGCCACAAATCATCCGCCGGGTGGCCAAGGAGATGGCAGAGCTAGCTGCGCAAACACCCGAAGGTATTCGTGTCATTTTAAACGAGGCCGATGTCACTGACATACAAGCCGTCATCGAAGGTCCAGGTAAGATCGGTCACTCCTTACTTGACTGCCCTCACTCCTTCACCTCATCAACGAAACCGATATCTCCAAGCAAAGTATCTTTATTGACTAACGTTATTTAATCTAACCTGATCATCGTTCTACTAAGGGTTGGTTTATAATAGCCGTAAATTGTTAACTTAGGCTGATGCTGTGAAAAATTGACTAATCGCAATCGTGTGAAAAGAATACTCGATTCCTAACCCTTTCATATGTTTGTATGTGGAGAATACTACTCTCTGCATACAAGTTTTGATTCTTGATTATTAAATAATATTGATATTTTTATGTTTCTTTCTAATAGCGGGGACTCCGTATGCCGGTGGTTTCTTTAGAGTGAAATTAGTTCTTGGAAAAGACTTTCCACAAGGTCCACCAAAGGCTTACTTTCTTACAAAGATTTTTCATCCTAATGTAGCAAAAAATGGCGAAATATGTGTTAACACTTTAAAAAAGGATTGGAAACCAGATCTTGGAATACAACATATATTATTGGCAAGTCACTGGAATATGATGTATATTGTAAATGCTTATGTTTACATTTTACTTTTTATTTTTTTAGACTGTAAAATGTTTACTGATAGTGCCAAATCCAGAATCTGCTTTAAACGAGGAAGCTGGAAAATTGCTTTTAGAAAGTCATGATGAATATTCAGAGCGAGCCAAAATGATGACGGAGATACATGCACAAGTATCTCATTTTGACAATTGGAACTTTTTCTAAGTTTCATTGTTATAATAATTTTTATGACTATTTTATTTCTTCTAGGGAGGTGGGAAAGGTAGCAAGACTGGCCTGGAAAGTTGTGCCTCTTCAGACACCGGAGGACCTCTTCCAAAAAAGCATGCAAGTGACAAGAAACTAACAGCAGAAAAGAAAAAAATGTTAAAAGATAAGAAGAGGACACTGAAGAGATTATAAGGAAAATCGATATTATTTATCTGTCTTTTGTAATTTAAAATACTGGTATGATAATGTTGCCTCGTATTGTATACAATTATTGCATAGTAAAATTTTATTATCTAGACTTGACTGATCTTATTATTAAGTATTTAGAGAATTTAATACGTCTAGTTACATAAAAATAATACAGACAAAAATTGATCTCCCATCTTGTGTGGAAGATTAATACAATTCTGTAGTGATCTGTACAATCATAGGCTGAATTAGAAATCTACTCTATAATTATTAGCAAATATTTTTACATATGTACAGAATTATACAATGTGATTATTTAAGTAAAATAAAGAAAATGTCTTCTATGTGCAAAGCATCTTTTGTCAATCTTGATAAATACTACACATTATCCAATGGGTAGCTATTCTATACATTTCAGCTACTCTGTACATTTTAATATATTTCTTAGCACACATTCGCATATATCTTCAGATATTTTTTTTTTTTTAAGAAGGATGAAATAATGGGTGAAAAAAAAGGATAAAAATTTGCAATATCAGGAATTTTTCCTCTTTGATGGATAATAAAAGCTTATTTTCAAGAATAACTTTTTATTAAGAGAATCTAGCGGTAGTTTTTCTCCAGTCTTGCGCTATTTGATTACTACTTGCTGCATGATTAAAAATATATACATGTTCTTACATATCCATCACTGTGCATTAGATATCGTCAATATCTGACTAGTTAACAGTATGTCACAGCCTTAATCCACCATTAACTATGCGCTATGCATAATTAATAGTTGATGTAATACTTATATATTTATGCTAAAAAAAACACCGAACACACAAGTTACAAAGATATTATATATCGTCATTTATATTCTAAAGACCCTAAATAAATTGTCTTAAAGATGGTATTATAAATAAGTGTCTAATATTTGACATAGCATTTGGAATAATCAGATTGTGAGGGCCAGAAGCACATTCCGTACTTTGATAAACAACAACTTTTTGAGATGTATCTCATTGTATTTTTCATCTGGTGAGCACACACGCACGAAAGTACATACAAATTCATAGTCTTTACAATCATATGTTCTTTTTTCATTTTCGTGTATCAATGTAGCATAACAAAAAATCTGAATTTCTATGAATGATGTTCGCAAAGATTTTATAAAATTTGCTGTGCCAATTTTCAAAAGAATCGTCAAAAATAAAAACTAAGTTAATTTTTGTATAACATCTTACTAAATTTTAATAGTATTGTATTTATAACTGTATAGTTCATGAAAGAAAGAGCAACAATGTGTATTGTGTTAGTCAGATTGAACAAAATCTGAATATAGTTTTGTGAGCAGTTACTTGACTTCCTTCACATAAGCTTCCAGTTCTGCATCTAATTCTTCAGCCGTAGGTGTCTTTGTTATTTGCCGTGTACCTCCTCTACCTCCTCCACGCCGAGCACTTCCACGACCTTAAATTCCATAAAATTATAATATCTCATCGGAACTAACAAAAAATCGCTACATATATATTTTATGTAACATAACCACAACTTGAATAATATACAGGGTGTATTATAACATGTAGGACCCACTTCAAGAATGGATAAGGGACATAAAAACAATTCATGTGAAAAAAGTTCATATGAACATATGTCCTACTTGACATCGTTTTAAAGTTATAGCCATTTTTGTATTTCAATAACTCGCAACTACTTACGAGTATAACTTTGAAACAATATCAAATAGAACACATCAACTTTTTTCATTGTTTTTGTGTCCCCTATCCACTTCTAAAGTGTCCCTATCCACATGTTATAATACACCCTGTATGTTTCACACTCTTGTGTGAAAAATATCGATTTTGCTATTGGTTAATTTAATAGATAATAAATTATTAGAATATGTATTAATTTTTGCATTAATATTTGCAAGTTACCTCTAATAGATCCTGTACCACGATTTCCCCTAAAACGTGTCTGAGGTCTTTGTGTATAATTAATACCGCTAAGTCTCGGGCCACTACGGACAGAAGTGATCGGTAGTTCAGAAGTAGCTACTTGTATGTTCATTTCGCGACCTGTGTTGGCATAATTATATAGAATAATATGCGAAATATCTGTATATGCAAATTGTAATTCACAATAGTTTTTATTTAGCAAAATTTTCTGAAAAGATTGGATTTATAAATAACACTAATACCTAAATATAAGCAAAATTTTATAATTGGAAAAATACATTCGCAAATATAGATAATCGTGCAAATTTAAATACATACCATCTAATGGTACTCCATGATATTGCTTCATTGCTTTGATAGCATCTGCTCGTCTTTCAAATATAACATCAGCAGAGCCTAGAGATCGACCTGATCTATCATAATGTACTGCTGCTGATTTTAAAGGTCCAAATTCACTGAATAATTCCTTAAAAATATCATTACAGTTAATTCTCTATATATAACATTTCTATATAGAAAAATTAAAACCAAATCTACATAAAATTTAACTACATAATTTACATTGAGAATTGCATAATCATCTTATGTCCTCTTACAAAAATTTACAAGAATTTACATGCCGATATTAATAAATTACACATATTTTTGCATTTAGCATGACAGTTTGTACATAAATTAAATTTGTTTTATCTGTAGACAAACTATTAATTCTATATGCTATTGATTTAATTGAGATGAACTATTTCTATTACATTAAGTATTTATATTTAAAAATGTTATTAAAAGATCCTTATATATAATTAAAAATTAGAAAAAAGAAATGATTCCACAATATGATAATTTAATTTTTGTGATACTCGACATGTTAAACATTATTAAAAAGTTACTTTTATATATAATATTTTATATACCTGTATGTCTGAATCTGATACACCAAAATCAAGATTTGATACCAAAAGTTTGGTTGTTCCTGCATTGCCTATTGCACCACGACCAACTTTTTTTACACCATCAAACATGTCATGTTTCCAAGCACTGTTTACATCACCCTGTACAATAAAATATAAATTATTAATTTTCTTGTTAGAACAAAAATATTTTCCTGTTGGAAAAGTATTATATTCTTTATCAAATAATAAAATCTTGTTTTTTTTTATTAATATTTCTCAATTAATACAATGTTTTATTGTTAGATCTATCAAAAAATGCTTTCTTTCATTTCATGTTATAAGTAGTCAATAAAGCAACAATAGTAAACTATACCTCATAATTAAGAGCTTTAAATGTGCTATTATATATATTTTCCTGTTGAAAATTACAATAATAAAAAAAATCTTTTTACTTAACTTAATATTTAACATGTTCGCTATCACGTGTCATATATGTGTGACACAGTGGTTTGTTTCGAGAGTCAGGCATCACATATGTGTAATATTGTTGATTACCTACATACGTGTACAAATTGATTATCAATTATTTGTTCATTACTTGTTGATTACCCATATTATCAGTTGTTGATTGTTTATATATGTTATGTATGTATATATATATATATATATTTTTATATATATATATATATATATATATATATATATATGTATGTGTGTGTATATGTATGTATATATATATACACACGCGCGCGCGCGCGCGCGCACACACACACACACACACACACACACACACACAATACATATATATACAAGTGAATACATGCGATATTTATATAAAAGAAAGGCATGTTGAAAGAAAGATACAGGGTTTTTCCAACTTGACCGTGATAGCGAACGTGTTAAATTATTAAAAATAAATTGTTTATATATATTTAATTTATGGAAAATAAGGAAAGTATATAAACAAATGAGAAAAAATATAACAAGTAATGTAATAAAAGAAAAAAAAGAGAAGATGAAAAACAAGCTAATAGAATATCCATTGTTGATAACATTTAATATATCTTTCAAATAAATAAAAATAATCACATAGATGAGACTTTGAAGTCACTCCATGTTCCAATATTTCATAGCAAGAGCGTGCGTGCGTGCGTGCACGCGCACGCACACACGCACACACTCGCGCTCGCACAGAGAAGGCACACAGATGCGTACATATAACAACAAAATGGAGCAAGTCATGCCCTACGAAAGAATTCAATGGTCGTAAAACCTGGTGACTCGATATCTTACTCTCGTGTACGGTAGGGAACTGCGTGCAATACCACCGCGATTGCGTCCTCGCATAACGCCGCCGCTGGTTCTCTGTACTCTGCGCGCTCCTCGACGGGGTGAACTGCCGGCGCCTCTGCCGCGTCTACCGCCGCCGCCACGCGTCCTAGATCCTTTGGTTTGTTTGATAATATCGTCCAAACTCATTTCGATTTTATCCACCATCTTCATTTGTGCGGCTTGCGATGGAACGTAATTGCTACGTGAGAAAAATACCGATGTAAATCAACTTCTCTCACTATGTCGCTTTTCGCGTTGATGATGATGGCGGTAGAACGAAGACGAAACCTGAACAGCGCCGCAAGGCAATCTGGGTATTTTGGACACTACTGGATATTGCCCACAGACTTCTATATACTACTAGACTGATAACTCCCAGCAGAAAAATGAGGCAAATTTCAAACAGTGGTGGGGGTAGTTCCGCCATGTTTTGTTAGGTAAATCACTAACTGCATTCAGCAGAGAAAGCAGCTCTGCGCTGATTGGATTATATTTTTTTATCTAGAGAAATAGATATCTTAATTTAAGCCAGCGACACACGATGCTTATTTTCCTGCTGGATTGCTTGCGTTTTACTATAGTAATTGCGTTTTATTATAGTAAATTACTATAATTGCACCAAACAGAAGGCAGAATTTCTAGTAATTTACTAAAACGCAAGCAATCCAGCAGGAAAACACACTCCGTGTGCTGCTGGCTTAAATTACTAAAATTGCACCAAACAGAAGGCAGAATTTTTGTGCCGCTGGCTTTAGATCTAAGGGTGCCGTCCCATGACGCGTATTGCTATCATAGAGATATAAGATTAGAGGGCAGAAAGTATACGGTAGGCAGTAAGCGGGAGCGATATCGTGTGCGATAGAGAAGTTGCATTAGAGGCCTCGGTTGTCTCTCTCGCACGTTAGCGTTGATTGGCTGTCGAAATGATATGCGTGAACCGCAACGAATCAGCGCTAACGTGCGAGAGAGACAAGTGGGGCCCTTATTGCTATTTTTCTCTTTCTAGCACGATATCGCAGATTCCGCCCCCTTCTGTGCTCTATTCTTATATCTCTATGATTGCTATACGCGCGTATTCGCGTATCGAAGCTTCGACCAATCACTGATGTTCCGCTGTTTTACGTACGCGTCAATTTTGTTCTACTGCCTCAGGCTGGCTCCCCATGGAGCGTAACTTGCGTAAGCGTAACTTGCGTCAGTCAATCAAATAGTCTCAGCTGCCAGACTCAAATCTGCGTATGGTAGCAGAGACACTGAAATATAATAATACTGGAACGAGCGCGGGCGCTAGTGTC
>JANQDE010000004.1:0-10094 GCA_037157785.1 Cephalotes varians
GAAACAAATTAAATGTTACAGAATTAARTATATACATTTGTAACCATATTTTTATTAAAGTAATTGCCAAGAAATAGGCAAATTTCTGGTATAAAAACTTGAATTTATTTACTTCATAAATGAAATTTATACAAATAATCATCATATCCATGTTTATTCTATAATAATACTACTTTATCATTAAAACAGAAGTAATATCATTACTAATATCATTACTAATGAGAGAACATTTAACAAAAAAGAAGAAAGAGAAAATCTTATCTCAGAACATACTATAAATTTAATTTCGCAAATCGATTTTAAAATATATAGTGGTCATTGATTTATTGCCAAAATCAGGACTTCTGAGAACCAAGAAAACTTGGAATTAATTTCGGTCTTGTAATAAAAACTCCGAACTTTCAAGAGGCACCGAATTAGATATCGCGAATGAATTTCATGGAAAACAACAAAAAAATAATTCTCCACGATGGAGATATTTTCATCTTTCCATCGGTACAAACCATCATATTTGCTATCGCTCATCTGACACAAGAGACAATGATGAAATTTCATCAGATATCGCACCTAAGAACGAGAAAAAAACATGGTGTTCGCATAATTATTATTTTTTAAATAAAAATTTAAATGTTCTTTGATGACTTATTTCTAAATATGTAATTTACAGATATTCTAAATGCAATTTAGGAATATTCCCAAATATAATATTCCTATATAATTTCGAAATATTCGTTAAAGAATAATTAACACATCGCAGAAATCACAAAAACAAATATAAACGTCAAATTTTGCTCAAGAAGTTAATACTTGATCATTGACTCAGCCAAAGCTCGAATCTTCGCCGTCTTATTTAACAAATTTGTATATTACATGTCATGAAAAAAAAATTAATAAAAATTTTAAACAACATAGTATAAATTTAAAAAGTATTTAATATTATTAATAAATTTTTGATATTTAAAATAAAATTAGAATTTGAACAACTAAGAATTAAAAAATTCAATATTTGTCCAAACTTCTAATTTAATAAACTTCTTGTTATCATTCGTTTCGTCGATTTCGTAATTTACATTATTTAGTAATAATTTAATTTAAGCCAGATTTTACTAAGGCCAGATAAATATATTAGTATCGAATGCAAATAAAATATGCAATACATATATGTGTATATGTATATCTAAAAATAGATAATTCATTAGTAATCATCATATAAAAGTAATGAAAACATTTATCTGGACATAGTATTACAATTTTATGTGACAAATTACATGACAAGTTACATAAATTTTATAATACGATTAAATTACATTAACATGTTATATAATTTGTATAATTTATATAATTTGTAATTGTATATAATTTTACAAAAATGTTAATTTCTTGAAAATTGAAGAAAATTAAAAACTTTAAATCCGTGCCAATCATCACAAATATATAAATGTTCATGTATCCTTATCTACATATTATACAATTCATTATGAAATTTAGTTGTATTTAATTTTAAAAAATATAATTTAATTTGCAGTATTTTAATTTTCAAAATATTAAGATATATTTAGTCCTTGAATCCCTACCTATCCATATTTCTTGTTTTTTCCCTGCCTACCCGTATTTTTATATAATATTATCCGTATTTTCCTGCCTACCTATTCGCGTATACCTATCTACTCGTATTCTTATTTATTGTACAAATGTGCACAATAAAATAGAGGAGTGCAGTGAGATATCTAATATGTGTTTTATTGAATGCTGATTAAATTCAGCGGGATCACCCAACCGCGATTATAAAAAATATGGAAACTGAGCAATAATATAAGAAATATGAGAACTCGCAATTTTATTTGCGAGCAAGTTGCCCTCCCGATTAATTAACCCACCCAATCATTAAAAAAATATCTTCATATTATATAATTTTTATAGCATATCATATTTCAAATTATCACCTACCTTACTTCATTTTTACCAATATAGACATTACCTTACACGATGTAATGTAGTTTCCATAGTTTCTTCTGGCCAGATTGGACCTACCTATTATGTTGTCCCTGGCCAAATCCACTTTGGCTGTATATCAACCAAAGAAGGAGAAACTCCTTCGATGCCGATTGATTAATGTCGGCAGACGATTATAACGTTACGATCGGATTATGAATTGTTACGTTAACACGAGTGCGTTAATCACATAGAAAAAAGATACACGACTATATTCGTTAATAAAATAATTTAATTTAATTTAATCTTGTTTTTTCAATGATATGCGTAATTAACTTCTTTGACCAAGAATTATACCAAAGCAATAAAAAGTACAAAAAAATTTTTAACAAATGAAGATAATTTTATTTTAATCGCGTTCTAATATTAAATCGCGATTATATCTCGAATACTTGAATTTTAATAGAATATAAAAACACAAAACAACAAAAATTTTAAAATCAATTAATGAAAAAGTAAATAAATAAATCAATGAACAAACAATTTTTAATATAAACCGAATCGCGAACCGAACCGCGAATCGAATCGTTGATCTCACCTCAGATCAAATGAGATATTCGGAATAGATGACGAGGATCCAAAGAAGATAATTCTTCACAATAAAATTTCTACACACAATCAATATAACAAATTTATAGTTTTTTTTTTCAAATTCTCAATCATGTGACATTTATCTTTATAAATTTTCATATATGTATTCATAAAAATATCTATTGTATTGTAAAATGCTATCAAAATTATAATTAATATAAAATAATTAATATAAATTATAATTAATAATATTATAATCAATAAAAATATCAAAAATTTGTATTATCTTACATTACATTATTATATTTTCATATAATTAATATGTGAAAATTATCACTTATAATTAAATAATTTTACATAAAAAAACTATTCTGTCCCGTAACAAAGTATTTAATTGGATCCCACGTCATTCTATTTCATTTCATTTATTGATATAAATCAAACTACTAGATGGATAGACTATAAAAGATTAGGATAAAATTGTGGCGCATTATAAAATAAGCAGTACAAAATAAATACACTTAACAATTCTAAGCTGATTTATTGTATATGATAAGGCACATATATGTAATATCTTTTTGGTCTTTCTTATTCATTTGTGATATGTGCATATTGAATTTATTTATATGTGTATATTGCCTTTTTGCACCAATTTATGTAATATTTAATCCTGGAAAAAAATATACCAGAAAATAGAAAAGAGAAGAGAAAGAGAAATGAACACATTTAATTATTGTTATAAAAAATTCTTCTTATTTACATGATTAATTTTTTTTATTAACCATAATTAATTTTATTTTATTAATTTTATTTTACTATTTTATTTGTTTTATTATTTTTATTTCTCTATAGATAACTATTTCTTTTATTTTTTATTTCTTTGATTGCAAACAAATTATCTATTGCTTGTTTACAGAAAATTATTTTTATTTATGCTTATTGCATATAAAAAAATGATTCTCAAATCTTCATTATCCATGAAAAATAAATGTCATAAAAAACTCAAGTTTACATTCAAAAAACGTTATTCGAGATTAAAAATTTTATTTTAATTCTTTTTCTTTTTATTCGTTTTCTTTATGATATTTCTCTATAATTATTTCAGAAACACAAACTTAAAATGTAAATAATTTAATAAATTTAATTAAGTGTTATTAATATTGCAAACGATTGTAAGTATATTTACTTAATAATAAAATGTATATTCGGAAATGTTATTAATTGTACAAATTTCAAGCGACTGATATTCTACGGTGCAATGAATATCAGAGGTACGAGAATGCGCATCTATTATGAACTCAATGTGTGCTTATGGAAGTATTCTTCTTAATAAATCGATAAATAATAGTGCTCCAGGATTAATTATTTGGCCTATTCTGATCTAGTCTATCCATTTTAGAACAACGAATCTGTGAGAAGTCGTATTTATCTGCAATACTCTATTATAAAATAAATAAATCTACATTTAGTATAAAAAAGAGTTTCACAGATTTGTTATTCTATTATAAAAAAGTATCACTTACCCATCCGATGCGCAACGGGCGGAGTTATCTGCCACGCAGCTACGCTGATACTGTAACAAACAAATATAAGATTCAAATTAAATCAGCGCTTAAAATAATGTCAATGTTTCAAAAGATTCTTATTTCGAACTGTTTATTCGTCTATTAATTAGATATTTACTAATATAATTCTAATATCTATTTTTTTGAAATACATAAACAACATTCTTTTTACAAGAATAAACTTTTATAAAATTTCAAATAGTTTCTTTTTCAATAATTATTTTTTTTAATTTAAAAACGACACTCTTTCCCAAATAAATGAGAAAGAATTATTAATTTTACAAGTAAGAAATCATATTCACCCCAAGGTTGCTCCACCGATGCCCGATGTCTATCCCAGACCTCCTCCTCCTCTCAAGATTGGGTTGACAAGTCTTCTCTTCCTCATCCCGCACAGAACACTCGCGAAAAACACTCGCGAATAATATGCTACGATCGCACGCGGACTAATTATTTATAAAAGTCTTTCGCGCGACACTGCGACACTCCACGTTTACAAAATCCATGACAGAATTTCCAGTTCAATCGATGGAATCAGCACCTCGAGTCRACGAGTATATACGRRRCACACRAWTGGRAATTGTAAAAAAAGTTCATTAGTCCGATAACTTTCGGCACTCCCGAAGCAAACGCGCGACGCGACGAACCCGCTGCGGTTCGTTTATTTTTAATTAAATCGGCGACGAGCTTCCTCGTTGAGTTTCAATATCAATGAGGAATATCTGTAACAATCGAATAGAAATTAATAAGAAGAAGAAATATTTCTTGTATTATTACCTTATTATCATTGCAGACAATTGCAAAGTTACATTCGATTTTTATACATATGTGTCATATTCACAAAGAACAACAACGAGAAATTGTGCAACAACGAGAAATTAATTAAAATATTACGTAATTTAATTATATAAACTGCATTAATTGCGCATATGAATTATAAGAATTACGTTATTAATACAAGGGTAATTATTAATATCAGTTTTTTTATAATAACCATTTAAGGTATAAGAGTTATATTCAATAAAAAAGAAATTTATATTAATTCGGTTTTGAATTAGTAGAGATTTCGTCATTTCGCAAATAATAATTGTTGTATTTAATAATTAATTATCAGATCCTTACATTTTACATTCATGAATAGTTCTCAGAAGTAGATTCATGATACAACAGAGATCCTTGATTCATGAATTTTGTGATACCTTGGACTTGCGGGATGACCTATCAGCACAGTCATTTTGGTTCGACAAATCTATGAAATTCTCAATCACTGAAAACAATCACATACATTTATATATTGCATATATACATTTACATAAATTTTGTTGAGCGATAATGCTATTTACTTACCATTTGCAAAACACAGTTGACAAATCAGACTCGTTCGATTTTTTCTATAGTTGCTTTAGCTCTTCCTCAACGATTCTTTCCCAACGAATTCCTTTTGATTGTTTTTTTCCATTTGTTCTTCTATTATCGTTTCTTTTTCTCTTCTCCTCTATCACGATGCTGCGCCAAATCTCTTGATTCCTTTTTAACAATGTCTTTTTAACAATGTCTTTCCATGAGTCCCTTTTCCTATTTTATATATATATATGAAATAGGAATACTTTTTGCTCAATTCAATCCTTTGTTGATAAATTCTTCAGTAGCTTCAGTTGTAACTTTTTTCTGCAATTTCCACCTTCGATGATGCTGCGTTGCTTAATCGTTTATGTACATGATCGTTTGTCCTTCTCTTTTCTTAATCTTTTTTGACAAACTTTTTCTTCTTCTTGTTACATTTTTTCATCGGTCTTCATTCTGCTATTGTTGCGTTATCCCCTTAATTGCAATGCTAAAAACCTGCTAAAAAACTCCTCTTGATTCCTCTTCAATAATGCCTTTCTATGATCCTATTTTCCTTTTGTCGTTCTTTCTACTGCTGCTTGAGATCCTTCGTCAATAAATTCTTCGTAATTATTTTCTGCAATTCTTTCCATCTTTGATGCTGTTGTCACCTTGCGTCTTAATTCTTTCCATAGCATATTCTTTCTACTTCTTTTCCTCGATCCTTTCCCGACAAACTTCTTTTTTTTTTGGTGTTCCATTTTTTCTTCAATCTTCGTCCTTTTATCATTATATATTATCCTGGTAGTGCATTGTCGAAAAATTTTTCTTGATTTATTTAATATAGCTTCATGATTCTTCTTTTTTGTTATTTTTTCTGCATATTTCGATCTCTCGTCGATAGATTCATCGTAATTTTTTAATCACACGTCGATAAATTCTTCATAATCTTTTTCTGCAATTTTCGTCTTCAATCTGTTGCTTTCGTCATATTTCTCCATTTATCCTTTTCATGGCCGTTTCTTCTTTTCTTTCTCTATCTTCCTTCTCTTCCTTCTTGTTTCATTTTTTCTTCGATCTTCATTGTTCTTCATTCATTCTTCAATCTTCATGTTTTTCTTGCATTATCCTCACGATACATCGTTGAAAAAATCTTTTTGAATATTTTTCCATCATTCTACTTTTTCCGTTGTCATTTTTCTGCTTATTTTTAATCATCGTATTTTTTTTGCGATTTCTGTCTTCGATGATGCCTTCATCTTGCTTCTCCATCCATATTTCTTCTTCTCTTCTTCGATCTTCCTTCAAAAAGATTCTCTTTCTTCTTGTTTCATTTTTTCTTCAATCTTCATTTTGTTTTTCTTGCATTAGTAAAGATCTTCTTGATTCTTCTCTATAACTTTCCATGATTCTCCTTTTTCCGTTGTCGTTCCTATTCCTCTTTTCGATTTTTCGTCGATAAATTTGTAATTTTTCAATTCCCTCATTGATGAGTACTTCATGATTTTTTTCAGTGATTTCCGTCTTCGATGCAATCATCTCGTTTCTTCACTTATTATTCATGGCCGTTTCTTTTTCTCTTTCTCAATCCTCCTTCGACAAACTTTTCTTTCTTCTTCCATTTTTCTTCAATCTTCGTCCTTTTATCATTGCATAATCCTCGCGATACATCATCGAAAAATCTTTCTTGAGTCATTTCAAACTTTCTCCCTTTTCCATTGTCATTTTTTGCTCCTTTCGATCTCTCGTTGATAAATTCTTCGTAATTTTTTTCCGTCTTCAATGTTTCTTTTATCTTGCGTTTCCATTTTTTCATCAGTCTTCGGTTCTTCTATCGTTGCATTATGCCTTCTATCGCAATGCCTTGCCGAAAAATTCCTTTTCCCTTTTCTCAACAAAGTCTTTTCATGATCTTCCTTTTTCCATCCTCCATTTGTCATTCTTTTTTTATTTATTTCGATCCCTCGTCGATAAATTCTTCCTAAGTATTTTCTGCAATTTCCATTTTCGATGTTGCTTTTATTTTGCATATCTCTTTATTCTCTTTATTCTTACGATAGCAGTTTCTTCTTCTCTTTCTCGATCCTTCGTAGATAAGTTTCTTTTTCTTCTTGTTCCATTTTTTCTCATTCTTCGTTCTTCTATTGTTGTATTATTCTCTCGATCGTTATATCCCGCCAA
The DNA here is from genome assembly GCA_037157785.1 of Cephalotes varians. Taxonomy (NCBI): domain Eukaryota; kingdom Metazoa; phylum Arthropoda; class Insecta; order Hymenoptera; family Formicidae; genus Cephalotes; species Cephalotes varians. Next base: position 7,596 of record JANQDE010000004.1, read on the forward strand.
AAAATTACTTTTGAATCTTTTTCTTGATGTCTTTTCATATCCTACATTTCGTTGTCGTTCTTTCTGCTCATTTTGATCCTTCATAGCTGCGAATTTTCCTCTATTTTTGTCTGACCATTTATTTCTTTAATTCATTCTTTTCATTTATTTTATCGTTCTTGTATTGTTGCTATGTCACCATTTATATGTTCTTTCAATATATTTTTTTTATGTTTCTTCACAATTTTGATGTCTTTTATCTGAATAATATTTTACGTTCAAATACTTCTTTCTAGAATATAAACTGTGTCTTTCTATTTTCCTTTTTCAAATCTATTTTATATTTTTCCACGAATAATGAGTTGAAGATTGAAAATAACGGCTGAAAATAAATGCTGAAAATAATAAGACGCTTCCCTCTTTGTCAGGGGCATCTCTTTTATTAATTTAAGTCACACACATGTATTAATTATTATCTTACTTTTTAATTTAAAAAATTATTTAACTATTGCCCGTCAAACTAACCAATACCAAATAACCAACGTATACTTATCAATTACTAAAATCTAAAAATTTTATATTTATAATAAATTTTATATTATACATTTTATGTATATATTATTTTATATCAGACATTGTATTATATTAAAAATTTATATTGCCTTACATTTATACTAGATAAAACTTTATATTTTGTGCATATTATATATATAAGTCACACAAAATATAAGTCACATAAAAAAATAAAAAATTAAAATCTTTTAAAATATTTACGAACAAAAGAAAACTACTAATTGGATTCAATGGATTATTAATCATTTATCTCCATCCTGTTAAAATATTCCGAATATGATGACTTGAAGATAGATAAGAAAAAACACAGAGGTATAATTATAAAAAAACTATGTGTCACATATACATTAATAAACGATATTAAAACTTATTTATTATTAATTATGAGTTTGAAATTATAGAGCAAATTAAGTTTTATGTAATCCAAACCGCGATGACAAGACGTTAATAAAATTATTATTTCAGCATCGCAAATATTGCAGAGAGTATTTTGATTATAAGACCAATTTCAAAATCATTTCAAAAGAAATTATCAATGAAAAGACACGTAAAGTTTGATACAAAATAAGAATAAGATCATAGCGAAAGAGATGATGAGCGAATAGATTAATAGAAAATATAATGGTAGTGGTAATGATACAATTTAAATAATTGCTATTTCACGGTGCAATTTTGTGATTTAATATTACTGTATATCTTATTAATATAAATATTACAATTATTTACGTAATAAATATTGACAGAAATTACTATTCATAACTATTCCATGTGCAATTCCAATAAAAAACAAAATTGTGTTAGCATAGCAAAACCATAGAAACGTGATATCACGAATTCAGAACATAATTCGGTTTAAATGAAGTCACATCGCTAAATAGTGTAACGTAACAATGTAGAGAAATAAATACTCAAAGTAATGAAAACTAATTGAACATGTACATATTCTCGTTGTAACATTAATCTACACAAAATAATTACGAGTTCTGTTGAAAGTCAAGAAACTTGTTGCAGGAATAAATCCCGAAACTTTCGGATTGTCCCGGATAACAGTCATTTTGGCAGTAAATCAACGACTTACGTCGTATTCCATTTATCACTGCATAATGCATTACGCAACGAAACAAACTCATTATTACTACTAGCAGTAATGAAACATTACTTAAGTAAAATCTTTTCTCATAATACACTAATTAATTTTTTTACGCGGTTTTTAAAATTACATGGTCGTCGTCGCCGACTCATGCCGAAACCATTGCTTCTAGGGATCCGTTTGAAACGAGAAAATCCGGGATTATAATTCTGACTCTGCCACAGGACCACTCAATTTTTAAAGACGCGTTAACAATATTTCGTTACTACGAAGATCGTTACGACACCTAGCTGTTCAAACATATTCCCTAACTTCTATCAGACACGAGGCACAATAATAAAATTTCACCAGATAAAAGGAACGGGTGAAAGGGAAATAAAAACCCTTCAAAGTTGCGGAGAGTGCAAGAAATTTCTACTAGTATCTCTCTCCTACAAGTTTCTTCTTCGAATTTTCCTTTGCGGCAATCTTGTCGTATTGCTGCCACAACATTACTTCGATAAGTTCTTCCCAATTTTTCGCGAATCATTTTATGTTTCTTCTGCAGCTTTCCCCTCGTACGTGCAACAGACATTGCGAATTGCGCGACTCACGAAACGGCGATTTTGTAATATCGACGAAGTAGACACGGGACCAACAGTGAGAYCGCTGGGAATACGACCGACCTCTCTCCTAACACGTTCAACGCGCGTCTAACGTCGACGAGGCTTTCATAACCACGATACAAAGGCTGGTAGACGAGACTCGCCACCGGTGACACTTTCTGGGGTGCCAATGTCCGCCCGAACGTCTCGTGCAAAAATCGCGGTTAATTCGGCTTATCGGCTTGCTGGACGTTAGTCTTACGATAGTGACTC
>JANQDE010000004.1:11933-151759 GCA_037157785.1 Cephalotes varians
GGCTCGGGAAGGCCAACTCCCGTACTCACAAACGTGAGTCCCTGAGGAAGCAGGCAATAAATTTAAAAAGTATTTAAAATTATACTGACACGAAAGACCTGCTACAGAGTAGAACAAATCCCGAATCTTCCGGATTGCCCCCAGATAACAGTCATTTTGGCAGTAAATCAACGACTGTCGCCGTTTACCATTTATCACTTTATTTTGTTGCGTAATGAATTACGTAATGAATTACGCAACAAAACAAACCCATTATCACTACTAGCGGTAATGAAATATTTCTTAAGTAAAATCTTTTCTCATAATACACTAATTAATTTTTTTACGCGGTTTTTAAAATTACATGGTCGTCGTCGCCAACTCATGCCAAAACCATTGCTTCTGGGGATCCGTTTGAAACGAGAAAATCCGGGTTTATAATTCTGACTCTGCAACAGGCCTCTCAAAAACAAAATATCAAGAAAAAATTGTGTTGCCTGAATGATAAGTTAATATAAAATCGATGATTTTTCAAAACTTTACGTATCTTATCTTAGAAATTCATCAAATTAATTATCAATGTATAGAAACTCTGTAAATCTCTTAAATGGTGTGTCAGTTCTTTCTCAAATTTAAGAAACCAAATATTCAAATATTAATGTTAATTTGGTGAATTTTATCTTAATGCGTATCGTAAAAAAAATATTATATAATTATACCTATCTTTTTTTATGCAGACTATCCTGTTTTTGCCAGACATAATTAAGCGATTATAGAGACTTCGAGTACACATGGAATGATATATTCAATTTATGAAGTATAAATCAAATAAAATTTACTCTGGCAAAAATGGATTAGTCTGTAGAGATCCTCCACCACCCTTGTCGATTTTATCGACGGTCCTCATTTCTTTTCTCTATTTTTATATATTATACATTTATTGCTATTTCTGATTTTCTAATTTTATTTCATTACAATTATTTTGTTAAAATACAATCTTATTAATCCTATATAAATAGTATATTAATATTAAATAGTATATTATATTAATATAATGAAGGTAAAAAAAATTATAATTGTTGTTATTCGTCAAAAGAATAATACAAGTTTCTTCTTCGAATTTTCCTATGTGGCACACTTCTCGTATCGCTGTCACAAACATTATTTCGAAAAGTTCTTATCAATTTTTCGCGAATCATTTTATGTTTCTACAGCAGCTTTCCCCTCGTACGTGCAACAGACATTGCGATTTGCGCAACTCACGAAATGGCGATTTTGTAAGCTCGACGGAATAGACACGGGACCAACAGTGAGTTCGCTGGGAATACGACCGACCTCTCGTAACACGTTCAACGCGCGTCTAACGTCGACGAGGCTTTCGTAACCACGATACAAAGGCTGGTAGACGAGACTCGCCACCGGTGACACTTTCTGGGGTGCCAATGTCCGCCCGTGTCTCGTGCAAAAATCGCGACTACTCCGGCTTATCGGCTTGCTGGACGTTAGTCTTACGAGAGTGACTCATAAGACCGTAAACGTGACGAGAGGTGAGGGTACGCATTGCAACGAACTCCAAAATCGGACCGTATCTCGTATTTATTCACAAGGAGAATCTAACGCGGAAACTATCTCCGATGACACGCAATGTCTGTTGCACGTTACACGAAGAAGCTGCAAGAGAAATACAAAATGATTAACGAATAACAAAAAAGAAAATTTTCTGAGCAAACGTGAAGCTGAGACGAAAAGTCTGCTACGGAGGGAAAGTAGAAGAAGGAAAGAGTGAGAGGGAAATAAAAACCCTTCAAGGATGCGGGGAGTGCAAGAGATTTCTACTAGTATCTCTCTCCTACAAGTTTCTTCTTCGAATTTTCATCTGCGGCAATCTTCTCGCATCGCTGCCACAAACATTACTTCGAAAAGTCTTTCTGAATTTTTCGCGAATCATTTTATGTTTCTGCTGCAGCTTTCCTCTCGTACGTGCGACAGACATGGCGAATTGCGCGACTCACGATATGGCGATTTTCTAAGGTAGACNAGCATTACTGTATTTCTTGTTTTTTGACAATGCTTCCATTTTATATACATGCAATATGAAAATTTTTTATAGATATATATATATTGCTCTTTTTGCACCAATTTTTTGAATATTTAATCTTGGATGAACATTGGGAAGGGAATTAAAAGAAATATACGCCTATCTTATTTGAATAACTTTTCCCTAACTAAAAATAATTCTTTGTTTTTTTTAATATATATGTGTTTATATATAATATTTAAATATCCTGTACTAATTCTGTACTTCTTCTTTTCGAAGAAGAAATGTATAGAGAAAAAACTTTATATTTTTAAAAGATATTTTATTTACAATATAACTTTCTCTTTTTATTTTTTTTATATATTTTATATATTTCAACATCTTTAGTATAATAAAAATTTAATTGATTYTATAATGTTACCTTGATACATATTTAAATCTATTTTTTTTTTATTAAAATTATGTAACTCTAAATATAAATATTTTTCCAAATTCTTTTAAAAAAAGAAATTTTATTTTAATATTTTTTTAATTTAAATATTCCATATTTTATAATTTTAATATTCCAATATATTTTAAACAAATATTCAATGACATTAAATTTCTAATTTTTATTTTAATTCTATTAATTTCATTTTTAAAGCGAAATTATTATTAAATTATATTTCATATTTTTTCTCTGGACTTGTGCGAGTGTGTAACTTCTAGCAACAATAGCACATGAAATTAATAAATAACAAAAGTCGGGTCCAAGATTAATTATCTCACACAATCCTTTACAATTTATTCATTTTAAAATAACGGATCCGTGAAGTTTTATATTTATTTTTAATATCATTATAATGATATTAGATCTATAAAATGTATGTGATGTACGTTTCACAGATTCGTTATATATTTCAATAATAAARCTTCATGTCACTCACCAACCGATGCGCAACAGTGRAGTTATCAGCCACGTAGCTACGATGATTCTGTAACATATAAATGTGAAATTCAAATTATATAAAAAGTCGCAAAGTAATACAAAAAATAATTTTCACACGCAAAGAGTTTTTTAATCACCTTTGAATTGAACATATATTTTTTAAATGATTTTTTAAATAATACATGATATAGAAGAGTTTTTCAAAAGATATCTATATAAAAATAAACTTTCATAAAGTTTTATGACAATTTTTTAAATTAAATATTATTTCTAATTTTTATTAATCATCAAARTAATATAATCCAATAAGTTAACGRAATTAAATAARCGGAAACAACTAAGCAATAATGCTTACCGCAAAGTTGCTCCACTGGCACCCGATACCTATCCTACGCTTTTCTCTTGAGTTCAAGCTTTCTTCTTTACTTTTGTCAAGTTGTCAAAATTCTTCAAATTATATTTGCACACGATGCGTAAMAGCAGAATTGTAGACATACAATACTAATCTGTAACAAATATATTCAAATAAAACTAATGTCTAAAATAAATATATTTAAAAAATTTTTCAAGTGATCTTATTTGTAATTTTAATTTATATTAAATCATATAAGAAAAAAATGTAATTTGAAATATAATTTAAATTATTGTAAATTTTAAATATTTGGAAATATTTTACATATATTTGTTAATTATATTTATCACATATATATATCATAAATATTTAACTAAATATTTAAAAAAATTTTAAATATAATCCAAAATGTCTTATTTATTATATGTGTACAGTATTATATAAAGTAATTATATTACACAGATCTAAAGTAATGTATTGCTGCGCAAATAAATAATTATTTCCACCAATAACAAAATAGATAACTCACCTCACGATTCGCCGCCATCTCAAATCATCGCCTTGGTCAATTCTTTTTTCTTTTCTTTTATTCTTATTTTTTATTGTGGTACAATAGCTGTTTGCTAAAACAAAGAAATTATTACAATTAATTAAAGCGCTATTAAATTTAGGAAAGAGATTAAAACACACACTAGAATACTATCGCAATTCATTATACTTTATACAATGATCTCGATGTTAATCACATGTAATGATCATGCAATATAAAAAAAATTAGAATATATAAAATTATACCGATATCCAAATATTTCACAAATAAAACGAGAACGTTATGGAATGTATTTAAGATAGCAAAGAGTCTTTGTCTTTCACGCGGTCAATTTCATACGCCAGCGACGCGGCGATTGACTTAAGGAATATGCGTTAGAATAGATTACGAGAGTTGAATCTATGTTACGCGATAATTAAATATCACAGTAAATGATAAATGTACAATTGTAGGTTTTGCTTTTACCAATTAAACGACTCATGATGCCATTCATCTCGGAGCCGATTCGTCCGCCAAGCCGTTCCATGCTCACAGTGTTCTGCAAATGAAAAATGAACTTATTAAAATGGCGAAGCAGCTTCGTTTTTCTCGCGCGGTCAACTTCACGCGCTAAAAGCGACGCAGCGGCGCGGTGACGCAGCGACGCGGCGACGCAGCGACGCAATGACGTCTTGATCTTCGATCGAACGAGTATTGAAAAATACGCGTTCGATCGAATTATCAGTGTACGCGTGCCGACTCTATTATCCGATAGTCAGATGTATGATTATAAGTATCTCACTTACCAATTAAACGAGTCACGACGCCACTCCTTCCGGAGCCGATCTGTCCCGTGCYCGCCGTGTTCTGCAAATGAGAAGTGAATGCGATTAATATGGCGAAGCATCTTCGTCTCGCGCGGTCAACTTCACGCGCCAAAAGCGACGCGGCGGCGCAGTGACGCAGCGACGCTGCATATCTTGATCTTCGATCGAACGAGTATAGCAAAATACGCGTTCGATCGAATTATCAGTGTATGCGTGCCGAATCTATTATCCGATAGTCAGATGTATGATTATAAGTATTTCACTTACCAATTAAACGAGTCACGACGCCACTCGTTTCGGAGCTGATTCGTCTCACGTCCGCCGCGTTCTGGAAATAAATTGTAAATGCAGTTAATGTGGCAGCACGACTCGCGCGATCAACTTCACGCGCCAATAGTGACGCAGCGACGCGGCAGCGCCGCGATGCGACGGCGCAGCAGCACGACGGCGCAGCGTCGCTATACGTCTTGATCTTCGATCGAACGCGTATCATGAAATACGCGTTCGAACGAATTATCAGCGTTGCTCTGCTGAATTTATATTACACATATTAGATGTAATAAAACTTCTCGCTTACCAATTAACGAGTCGCGATGCCACTCGCTCCGGAGCCGATCCGTCCTGTGTCCGCCTCATTCTGCAATTGAAATATAAACGCGATTCAGATGGCGTTCAGATGGCGTTAGCGCTTCCGGTGCGAACAATTTCACGCACCGAAATTGAAATTGGCGCAACGCCGGTATCGCTACGTTCTACTTTGTTCTAATTCGTAATGTTCTATTTTTTTGAATAATACATTATATCCATTTTCACAAATGTGTTAATATAAATATTAATATTAACACATTTGTGAGAAATTATGAAATTTCTTTTACATATTTTTTAATATTTATACTTCTAATAAACTATATATAAAACATATGTAAAAATTGTGTAAATAACATTTTATTAAAAATTGTGTAAATAATATTTTTATTAAACAGCAACATTTTCATTTATAGTTTATTTGTTACTTCTTTATGATTTTTATTTAAAATAATGATAATGATAATTTTAAATAATGATAATTTAAAATAATAACAAAAATCTTAATTTTTTTGTATAAGTACTTTAAACATACAAAATAATTTATGCAAAATTTTATTGCCATGTAGAGATCAAATGTTCTGAAAATACACAAATAAATTTTGTTTATTTATAGTGTAAAATATTTATAGTGTAATTATAACTTTATTCAACACAATGAAACTTTAAAATCATTATATTTAAGATCATTTTAAATTATTTAAGTGGTACAGCCTTAAGATATTATGAATCATAGAGTCATATTAGTGTCATACTTAAAACGATCCTAAAATAAAAATCTACTATGAATATTTTCTTTTCATAATTTTTTTATATAGTGACTCATCATACATTTTTCATGTAAATAAATATCGAATTTCTACACACAACTTGCAAATTTCTTTAATACATTTTTTAATAAAAAAATTTAGATAATAAAATTAAAAAATTTTTTGAATATTTAATTTGAATGATTAAAAATGTAAGAAAATAGCGTTTCAACAAATTTTTTAATTAAATAGAACAAGTTTATTTAATTAAAATAAAAATTCATAAATTGAAATAATGATAGCATTACCGATTTCAAGATGCAAAAAGTAAATTATATTTAAAATAATAAAAAATTTGAGGTGCATTATGAGATATATTCAAGTTTAATTACTATTACAATATAACAACTCAACTCTAATAAAGTTACATAGAACAGTTACATTAATAAATATGTACATTTATAAAATGTTTATCATATTCTGTCATTGCCCAATATTTTTGTGATCTCCGTTTTTTTTATTTCTCTATTATTGCTTCTTCTTCTTCTCCGATTATTGCTCCTTCCATCGTTATTGCTTCTTTAGTTTCTTCTGGCCAGATTGGACCTACCTATTGCGTTGCTCCTGGCCAAATCCATTCTGGCTATATTTCAGTCAGAGAATAAGAAGGAGATAAACTCCTTTGTTGCCGACTTATTAATAGTGCCGGCAGATTATTATAATGTTACGATTGATTACAAATCGTTACGATTATTAACATGAATACAAATATATCTCAGTTGGAAATATATCTCAATCTGTAAATATCTGAATTTAGATAGCAATGTAGAAACACAAAACAATAAAAATTTAAAAGTTAATTATTGAATAGATAATAACTTGTACAAATTGATTTTTAATTCATCTTTCAGTTAAATATTTACTGTAATTATCTATCTTCTAAAAAAATTTACAAGAGAATAAAAGCTTTCAATTTTACATAAATTAATACATTTACAATTATATATTTTCTAAGAAAAATTTTTACACAAGAATAAAATTTAATAAAATTTCAAACTATTTCTTTTTTCTGATTGCTATTTTTAAAAATGTTAAATTTTTATTTTTAATAATGTTTTAATTTAAAAAATTACGTTTTAATAAAAATGTTTTTTTTTTCAGATATCAACTTGTATAAAATTTCATAAGAAAAAAGTCTAATCCTAATATAACTTAAATTATTATGAGTTTTAAATATTTGTTAATATTAATTATATTATGAATATTTTACGAAATATTTAAAAAATTTTAAAATATAATTTAAAATATTTTCTAGACAGTGTATTACATGCAATACGCTATTATGAAGTAATCAAATGATTTTTGCATTATCAATTACAATTATCAATAAAAAATTATAAAATAAATTGAAATGCTCACTTCGGTACAATCCGGCACATCTGTTGATCTCGCTTCTGCTTTTTCTTTTCTTTCCATTTATTTCTTTAGACAATATCTGTTTAATAAAACAAATCGTTAGTTAAAATTAAACTCAATTACAACTAATTATTAGAACTACAACGATTACAGCGATGTTATATTTCGTCCGATATTCTCGATATTAATTACATGTAACGCGTACTTAATTATATTACGACAATAAAAAAGAAGCGTACGAAATTTAATACAAGTTTCGCTTACCAATTATACCAGTAATGACGCCACTCGTACCGAAACTGATCCATCCAGCGTCCGCCGCGTTCTGCAAATAAAATATAAATGCAATTAATATGGCGTTTCCAGTGCGGTTAACTTAACGCGCCTATGCGACGCTGCACATCTTGATCTCCGATCGAACAAGTAAGCTTCGTGTCTCGCGCGGTCAACTTCACGCGCCACAGGTTAATATGGCAACGCGGCGACGCGCGTCGCGACGGCGCGGCGACGCTACATATATTGATTTTCGATCGAACGAGTATTGCGAAATACGCGTTCGATCGAATTATCAGTGTACGCGTGCCGAATCTATTATCCGATAGTCAGATGTACGATTATAAGTATCTCACTTACCAATTAATCGAGTCACGACGCCACTCGTTCCGGAGCCGATCTGTTCCGTGCGCGGCGTGTTCTGCAAATGAGAAGTGAATGCGATTAATATAGCGAAACATCTTCATTCAGTGCGGTTAACTTTACGCGCCAAAAGCGACGCGGCGACGCAACGACGCAGCGACGCGACGGCGCAGCAACGCTACAAGTCTTGATCTTCGATCGAACGAATATTGCAAAATACGCGTTCGATCGAATTATCAGTGTATACGTTCCGCACCGGTGTTACAATAATCAAATATACGATCAATACACGTTTCGCTTACCAATTATATTAACTGCGACATCGCTCGTTGCGGAAACGATCAGTCCCGTGTCCGGCGCGTCCTGCAAATGAAGCGCGAATGATTAATATGGTGGCTTCGTGTTTCGCGCGGTCAACTTCACGCGCCACAGCGACACCGCGACGCGGCGGCGCGCGACGCGACGGCGCAGCGACGCGCGATTCGTCGACGCTACGCGTCTCGATTTTCGATCGAACGAGTATTGCGAAATACGCGTTCGATCGAATTATCAGTGTATACGTTCCGCACCGGTGTTACAATAATCAAATATAAGATCAATACACGTTTCGCTTACCAATTATATTAACTGCGACATCGCTCGTTGCGGAAGCGATCGGTTCCGTGTCCGGCGCGTTCTGCAAATGAAGCGCGAATGATTAATACGGTGGCTTCGTGTCTCGCGCGGTCAACTTCACGCGCCACAAGCGGCGCGGCGACGCGCGATTCGGCAATGCTACACATCTTGGTTTTTGATCGAACGGATATTGCGAAATACTCGTATACGCGTCGCATCTGTGTTGCGATAATCAAATATAAGTCCAATACAAATCGCTTACCAATTTTATTCACCAATTATATTGATTGAACGCCATTCGAAAGCGATCCGTCCCGTGTCCGGCGCGTTCTGCAAAGCTGCGGTCCGATATTCACTGTCAGTACTGTAAATCTGTAATACACGTTACATACGCGTATAGATTTTCAGTACTGGCAATGAATATCGGAACGCGGCCCAAACCGCGAATGCAGCTAGGGTGGGGGCTTCGTTTCCCGCGCGATCTATTATGCGCGCCAAAAGCGATGTGGAGGGAATATCGGAACGCGGCGTTGCGCGTTCCGTCTTAGCGTCGCATTCGTGAATTTCGCGCATTTCAAGCAATAGATAAATATACGCTCGCTTTTTATGGCGATTGTTATTATGTTATAATACTAATTAAGTATGAAAAATGATTAATTGTAGATAATTATCCGAAAATATAATTGTCGATTATTCGCGCGATAATTTCGGTCGTTCGGCAATTATTGCGAAATATGCACTTTAATGCACTATTAATATGAAAGAATCGAATTTCTAGTTACGCGACAATTAAGCATTACGATAAGTCATAAGTACAGGGATAATAATATAGATTTTGATTATCATTTGATGGAGTCGTGACGTCATGATACGTGATACGTGAACGCGTTAAGTGGCGAAAGGGCTTTGTCTTTTGCATGGTTAACTTCACGCGCCAAGAACACATCACATCGAGCAGATTATTCGCTCTTTATACTTTTGAGTTCATACATTTTCGCATTTTAATAATAAATGCTATATGTTTGCCTTATAAAGCGTTCATTATTTCGCATTACAATGCAAATTAAATATGCTAATTGAAATTGTAGATCTCCGCAGTATTACAATATTTAAAAATATCGCTTGTTCGCTTTGTTCGGGTAACATATGTTTTCGGCCAAATGAATTTTGTGAAATACGCGTTTTAAAGATCGTCAAAGTGCGAAGGCCGAATCAATATAAAACGATAATTGCGTTTTTTCTTGGTACATGTATGTTTTGCATGGAAACGTTAAAATATTTTTTTTAAATATTTTTTACGTATCTTTTATAGGCTTAAATTATTCCAGTTTTCAGTTTTATATTGCATTGTTACGTAATTTTATTCTGTGAACGTAGCACGGAATAGAACAACGTATGTGACACAGAATAAAATTGAGGATCGTGTTATCTGCCGAAAATATCCATGGCTACATAGGCTTTCATGCTTTCCATTTGGTGACACAAGTCGACACAAGTATCGTTCTTTGTTATTTATTGAATGCCAAAAAAGATAGAACGATATTCGTGTCGACTTGTGTCATTAAGTGGAAAGCACCTATTGTTCAACGTGCACGTTTCGTACACGAAGAGGCACCAGTCTGGATTCTATCGCTTCCATCTAAAACGCGATTTAACGCGTTCATGTTTGTTATTTTCTAGCATCTTCTTGCTGGTAAATGCAAACAGAGAGGAGAAAGGGGCCACGCCATAGTTTTGTGTGGCCATACAGCAGCGCTAACGGGATCTATTTTTGCGCTGACGGCCAGATCCACTTTTCAGTACTATGATAAACGGCCGATTTGGATCGTGAATCTGACCATCCAGTTTCCGCCAGCTCGAAAATGGATCCAGCGCTGCTGTACGATCTAGGAAAAGCGTTTCAGGTAAAATGGCGGCGTGGCTTCTCTCAGGTTTCTCTCTGGCAGTAGTGTAGCGCAAAATCGCTAGACCAACGAGGATCCAGCATAAAATCGCCATCTTGATTTATATAACATTCTCTCATTGGTCCAATCTTAAGGCCAAATCACACTAGCGATTGACGATTGGTTGGAAAATAATCGGCAATCGCTAGTGTGATTAAGCCTTTATGCTATGCTTATGCTGTACTAGGCATTTCTGTTGTAACAGACTTTATTGAGATTGAACTTGAATTTAACCAATCAGAAGAAAGAAGACTAATCTTGAGTTTAGTAAGTTTTGCTTTGATTGGTCGAAATCCAATCCAATCACAATCTCGCGTTTGATACGAGCCTAATGAGCATCACTGTGTGCCCCGTACTCCGTACTATATATACCTCATTCAACATCCTGGTGCTTGCTTTCCTTGTGGCAGTTTCATTCGGTCGGGGACGTGTCCTTGTCTCTTTCGCGGGCGGATATCCCACGGAATTCACGCGTCTCGCGCGCCGGTCACGGCCAGAAAATAAAATGACGGAAAATAAAACGGAATTCGTAAGTATCTCCATATATCTCGGTTTTCCGACCCGCCTGGGTGTATCATAACCTCTACGCTCATGAGGTTTATTTGCAATAACGCGACGTAAAAAATTTTATTCGCATTCATTGTTTTTAATTATATATATTAATTATATATAATTAATTTCTCCTAATTCGAGAAATATGGATGTAAGACCATTTTATTTGATTTCAAAGTTGCAAAATTGAAAGGAATGGATGTTTATGTTATACTTAAACAACTAAGTACAAAATTTTAGACTATCGTTATAAACATTTTATTTATAATGTTATATCTTTTTTTTTATATTGAATGCTGTTAATATTTATAGCTATTACTGCGGAAAGGATTAAAAGAAACTCTGTCTTCTCTCGTAGAAATGTTTATCATTGTACATATCTATTTAAGAGAGATCTAGATAAAAGAAGCATATAATATATAAATTACTACTTGAATTTACAGTTATATCTATTACAGTTATATCTATTGAAATTTTTTTTATAGGACTGGGGAAATGAAAAATTACAACGTGCTCAGAAGACCGTCGACGAATCGCCATATGACTTGGAGGCATGGAGCATACTTATAAGAGAAGCGCAGAACAGACCGATCATAGAAGTGAGGCCAGTATTCGAGAAACTCGTTTCAGTATTCCCATCAGCTGGACGTTATTGGAAAATTTACATAGAACAAGAGGTGATTGATCAAATCAATTTTTCTAAGTATATTGTAACTATAAAAATTGAGTTTGTAACTAAAAATCAATGAATCGTTTCATTTTGTAACAACAACAATTTTTTATACTGTTTTATTTTTGAAAAAGACATTTGTAATAAAATTTTAATGTGCGCATATTTTATTTTTCTAGATGAAAATGCGGAACTTTGAAAAAGTGGAAAAGGTATGTTAATATTAATTCTATGAATTTGTATGTTTAGTATAATAAGTTTATATATATTTCTATTATATATATTTCTATATTAATTAAATTAGCTCTCCCAAAAATATTTGAAATATTTAAAATGATACATAAAAAACTCAGTTTATGTTGATAAATAAACTAAGCATTGATACAAAATATTAATAAATCGCTTAATGAATCAAAGTATTTTTATAACGAAATTTGTTTCTTCTGTTATAATTAAAATTGCTGAAATTTGTATCTATTAATATAAAAAGGTGATATTTTGTATAATTTTCTTATTATATTTAATTAAATTAACTCATGAATCCTAATCAATAGACGCGTTGTAAAGTTAACTTTTTTATGAAGGCTATTTTTATAGACTGGATGTTTCTATTTTGTTTTGTTGCTGTAATACGGGCTAGAATTTTAGGATATTACTAACATGCAATGTCCGAATATTATCATATAATGTGATTCTCATTTGGCAAATTATATAAGGTGAATAAAAAGACTATTTCACCACAAACCAATTATTTCATTGATTAATAATTGATCTTTTTATATATTTGGGAGGTTGTTTTCTTTGGTTGCTATTTATACTATTTGTGTTGTAAAATTTATTTGAAAAAAGTAATTGCTATTATAATATTCAAAGAAGACAACTTTCTGAATGTAATAGCCTTACATTCCTTCCTGCAATATATTTTTATTTGTGCTTAAGGTGTGTTAAATCGGTACTAAATTAAGTGTATTATAAATATTGCACTGGATGGCACGTAATAAATAAGATTCGAGCTACATTTATATAATATTAAATCCTCAATCAACTCAGTACATTGAGGAATATATTTTATAACGGTGTTTTATTCAACCATGAATATGAAAAGTTCCACTCTACACCTTCCTTTTTAGCAATATTTGAGAAAATCTGATATAGATGGAAGCTCAAATGTTGCGATAACCTTTAGAAGTAGCATAAGGTGATAAAATATTTAAGTAATTTTAAATACCTATTGTTTTTTATTTGTTATGATCTAGTACACTTTTGATTAGAGCATTCTAATCACTTTATGCTGCTTCACATTGTCTTAATTTTTTTATAATGTCTTGGGATCACTTATTTCTGGATCCCACATAGGTTCGTTTTTCTATAATTGGCCCCACTTGCAGAAAATAAATAAATTTTTCATTTTGTGGGGCTTTTTGAATTATAAAACAATATATATTTTATATATGAGACATATTAATATTTTTCATTATTACTAAAACGTATATTTATGCAATAAACTATTCTCAATTGATGCATTGGTGCATTATTATTTATCCCATTTTTACGTTTACAAACATTGTTATTAGTGACTGTACTCTATTAAAAATTTTTTAAATAAATTTTGCCTGTTATTTCCTACGATATAAATGTACAATTTATCCCATGGTTTACATTAGAAATGTTTAATTATGTGTATAAATAAAACTTGCCTTTATGGGTAAGTAACTTGGTGGATATATATACGTATATATCTTCCTTTGGGAAAGAGCTTGTGTGTGTATGAAGTTTTATATTTATGGCGTCTAGTTGCTACGATACATTTCTAAAATATCTCTTTTGTCTAACAGCTTTTCCAAAGGTGCCTCATGAAAATATTAAATATTGAATTATGGAAACTGTATCTTTCTTATGTCAAAGAAACGAAAGCGAGTCTAGCTACGTATAAGTAAGTATACGGAAATATTTTGGTTTAAAATATATAATCCTGGTGCGCAAGTGTAAGCATTGTTTATTTTTTTGTACAGACTGATATCAAATTAAATATGTAGTTTGAGGAAAATTATTGTTTATTTATTTTTTTACTTGTTCCTAAGAAATTAATTGTAACATCTTTCTAGGGAGAAAATGGCACAGGCGTATGACTTTGCATTGGATAAAATTGGTATGGACATACATTCCTACAGCATTTGGAACGATTATGTCATGTTTTTGAAGAGCGTCGAAGCGGTCGGATCATATGCGGAAAATCAGAAAATTAGTGCTGTACGAAAGGTAATATGCTGTAGTACTTTCAAGTATTTCATAATATATTATAAGAAAGAAATAAATTTAATATTTTATGAATGATTTACAAATAATTTTTAATGAATGTTATATCATAGGTTTATCAACGAGGCGTTATCAATCCTATGATAAACATGGAGCAATTATGGAAAGATTACATGTCGTTTGAACAGAACATTAATCCAATAATCGCGGAGAAAATGGCTATCGAAAGATCTAGGGACTATATGAATGCAAGACGCGTCGCTAAAGAACTGGAAGCGGTTACGAGAGGTTTGAATCGGAGTGCACCTAGTGTCCCTCCAACTGGTCATCCCGAAGAAGTTAAACAGGTACTCTATGATCTTGTTCAGCATATTATTTTCTCCTTCTATTAAAACCAATTTTCAATTGCAATATATTCAATATGTAATATATATTATATTCAATGCATTTTTATCAAGGTCGAATTATGGAAGAAATATATTGCCTGGGAACGCAGTAATCCCCTAAGAACAGAAGATACATCGCTGGTTGCTCGGAGAGTCATGTTCGCAATCGAACAGTGCCTCTTATGTTTAGGTCATCATCCTGCAGTATGGCATCAAGCGGCGCACTTCTTAGAACTGAGTTCTAAAATATTGACAGAGAAAGGTGATGTGAATGCTGCCAAGAATCTCAGTGATGAGGCTGCCACCATGTTCGAAAGAGCGACGAACACATTATTGTCGAAGAATATGTTACTATATTTTGCGCATGCAGATTTCGAAGAGGGTAGAGTGAAATATGAGAAAGTGCATCAAATATATCAAAAGTTTCTTGATATACCTGATATAGATCCTACTTTGGTTGGTACATATATACATTTGTGCATTAAATAATTATGTTAACATATTAAACATATTAAATTAACGTATTTTTAACTTATTAAATTTTTTCATCATGCAGGCATATGTGCAATATATGAAATTTGCGAGAAGAGCCGAAGGTATAAAGTCTGCGAGAACAGTGTTCAAACGAGCACGAGAAGATATAAGATGTAAACATCACGTTTACGTTGCCGCTGCGTTAATGGAATACTATTGCACTAAAGATAAAACCATAGCATTCCGAATATTTGAATTAGGATTAAAGAAATTTGGAGATAATCCCGATTATATTCTTTGTTATATAGATTACTTGTCACATTTAAATGGTAAGAATCTAAGAAAATTATATAATTTTTTTAAGTGCTGTTCGAAATTGTATGTGCTATTATTGCATATGTTATTGCAGAGGATAATAATACAAGAGTCCTATTCGAGAGAGTATTATCTTCTGGCTCTAGTTTAGAACCAGAAAAATCAGTGTATGTATTCATATTTATTATAATTAATAATTTAAAAATTTCACTATATTATCATAAATTGTTATTTCATCTTGCAAACATTGATTAATTATATCTTACAGAGATATATGGAATCGTTTCTTGGAGTTCGAATCTAATATTGGCGATCTAGCTAGTATCGTGAAAGTCGAGAAAAGACGAAGTGCAGTATTAGAAAAGGTTACTATCTGTCTTAGACCAGTTTATTACAATACGAGAAATAATGTATGACTGTTATTTAAATTATTGTTTGTCTATTTTATTAGATTAAAGAATTCGAAGGAAAAGAGACCGCTCAATTAGTAGACAGATATAAATTTTTGGATTTGTATCCCTGTACTCCCATGGAGTTGAGATCAATTGGATATATGGACGTCTCCAGCGTTGCTAGAAATTCGATTGGCGTTATACCTCGCGTACCTGATCCGGAAGAAGCGATTGCCGCTTTGCCCAGACCCGATTTATCGCAAATGATACCATATAAGCCAAAAGTGAATCCTTTACCTGGTGAACATCCAGTACCAGGTACATTTCGTTGAATATATTGAATATCTTTATATCAAATGTAGTCAGTAAACACTATATTATCATGTCTATTACTATATAGGTGGTTCATTCCCGTTACCACCGGCGGCGGCTCAATTGTGCACTATGTTGCCGCCACCTGGTTGCTTTAGAGGCCCGTTCGTTGCCATTGACTTATTGATGGATGTTTTCAGTAGAATTCAATTACCCGATCATGGTATTTATTATCACATTTGTAATTTCTTATATTTAAACATGATGTATTATACAAAATTAAAATTTACAGCTCCACTGCCAGTGGCGGATAACGGATGCGATACCAAATTATTCGATCTCGCGAAATCTGTGCATTGGATCGTCGATGAAAGTAACGATGGAATGAGCATCGGATCTAAACGTAGACGGACGCGCTTAGCTGGTGATGACAGCGAAGAGGAAGATTTACCACCTCCACCTGTAAACGATATTTACCGCCAAAGACAACAGAAGCGAGTTAAATGAGAGAAATAAATGATATATAAACGGTAAAAACATATATGAATGGCTACATGTGGCGATTCATAATGTTGCGGATGTATTTTTATGATTTCATTTCTTACCACTATTCGTTGGTGGAAGAAACCTATCATTATCGTGAAACATATATTACATTTGTAAAGTTATTGAATTCCTTATGTGACTTTGTGCACAATATTTTGAGTACTATGTACTCTGAAATTTTTGCGTCCGTTTGATTCTATCCTCCTTCATATGTCGTATATACAATTGTTTATGACTAAATATATTATTTTTTAAATAGATTGATGTATCGATTTATATACAATATATAAAAAAGAAAATAGAGATATGCTGCCCACAATTTATAGATAAAGATAAATTTCTATGATTTGTATATAAGATAAAAATTATCTCAGTTCTATCGAATCGAAATCAATATTGTTGAGAAACTGTAAGATCATAACTATATCATAATATTATCATTGTACAAAATCATTTGATGGATGCAATTTCCATATAAATTTTGTTGCAAGTATTATCGAGAGATCGCATTTAATATTTCTTCGTAAAGAAACTCCTCTATGCTAATATTAATTTAAGACATATGTAACTTGTCGTACAGGACCAATAAAACTATTAATGTGATACTACATTATTTCACTACTGTTTATTTCCATATCCTATTTAAATTTTGCGATTAGAATTTTGAAATTAATCTTTGAAATTGTGCATTGCCACGAATCTGTGAAATCTATAAATGAAAATGTACATATTTTCCTCGTATCTCTTGTTCGCCATTTAGAAATGGAAAATTTGAAAAAGAAACTTTTCCATCATTAATTTTATCATTTCGAAATATAAACGGAAAATCACTAGATATATGATAATTGGATCGGCTAACAGATTGAGGATATTAACGCCTCAATGAAGTAAATAGTTCGTCATCAGCGCTTCTCGCGGGGATAAGGTAGACTTTGTTAGCAGGTACAACTTTACGATAAGGGTGCAATTAAACTTTGATCACTATTCCTAGTTCGAGTGGCTGGTAATGGCCCCCTTGGGTTAACGGTAAATTGGGCTGCGGGCTTCGAAAATAGTTAACGTCCGCAGTTAGACCTGTACCGAAAACTTGATAAACGACCGAAATCTGCACGAAACCGCATCAGTTTGTCAACCGTTTCCACAAATTTCAATTGCCTTTTTAGAAAAAATTATCTTGTCAAAGATTCAAAAATTTCGTGGCACTAAGGTTTAACGAAACATTAATATCACTCAAATGTTATATATCACTCATTCGTTTTATTTGTTTTTTGAGAAAGCAGTTCATGATATCCGCCAATATCGATAATAAAAATTCATAATATTTAAGACACACGTATGCATAATGAAATGCAAGCATTAAAAAAATTGATATTTTTAAATATATTTATCAGGCAGTTTTGATAATAAAAATAATTCATAAACATTTAATGCACATATTCGTAATTTAAATGCAAACAAAAAAAAAATGATGTTTTTAAATATATTTATACTTATTTTATATAATAAATTACTGTACATAATTTTTTAAATAAAAATTCATTAAAAGGGCGCGATAGCTATTACATTTTTTTTCGGACGAATGCTAATGGAAAAATCGACAAAACTTTAGTTTCATATACTGCTTAATTATTTTAAATATTATATTTAAAAATTATTTTTTTATTTTATTTATAAAATGTAATTTATTTGATATGAAATAAATAACGTAAACGATAGTGTCTACTTTTCCATAGCATTTAACGTTTATTGGGGACAGATCGGCAGACTTTTGAACGACATGGTAAACTCGCGGTTAACTATGAGTTTATTGGCCGCTTTATCGTCTTAATTACTACTGAATGAAGTGCATGCGATGAGCGACGAGGGGGTATCCAAACTCTATTACGCGCACATAAATCCTCGAGCGTTTGACGCGTAACTACGGCATACTTGCGCGTCTATCTATCTTGGGTCGGGATACCTCGCACTTGTACTCTTCTGGAACTCGCCTGCACCATCGAGATTCTCCCTGATGAGTGTAACGTGTCCCCTCCTGGGAAATCGATGTTGCAGTTTCGGTATGACTAATTACCCTAGCTCGTTCATCATATTTCGTTAAGCGTGATGTGATAACGTGCAGAAATTTCATCTTTCCTTTTTAATACATCGACATAAAATCTCAAGCATTGTTAAACTTAAAGTCAAACTGCCCTGTAACATTGATTCATTTTAGTGTATAGAAAGCAAAATTTATTTCGAATTTGTTAAAGGACGTCATTAACACAAACGGGAGATAATCATGTATTAATATAAATCGTTATATTATGTCTTATTACAAGTTACTGTGTCGATAACTTTGGAAAAAATTACATACATTTACGCAAGCTTGAATAATTCTCGTAAATTTTTTATGTAATGCTGTATTTGCTTATTTTCAATAATGTTTATTTTCAATAATGCTTATTTTCAAGTAGATAGAAAACGTGGAAATTCTGGCAAATACCTAAAAACCGCGGGAGATTCAGATATTTCTGTGCGGATTCTCAATAACGCACTAACGTATAATACTTAAAATATATTTTTTTAATACATGCATCAGAAAGCTTTTACTGCAATTACAGGGAAACTATTTTTTGTGCGAATTGTCAAAGATTAGCACATTGAATGCTAGACTGACAATGAATCATTGAAAAACTGCAGCACTATTGTAATATAGATTTGGCAGAGCTCTTTTCTCTCTCTCTCTCTCTCTCTCTCTCTCTCTCTCTCTCTCTCTCTTTCTCTCTCAAAAGTTGTCTCGATATTATTTCAATAATTTAATTCTAATAATTATTTTATTACTCCAATAATTATAATTAATCAGTGTAATTAACTAATAAACGTAAGTGTAAATAATATAATTATGTTATGATATTGTAACGAGTAAAAAAAGTATTATAGTTAAGAATTCTTCGAAGTTTTATTTTTAATTAAGAAACATAAATAAAAGTGAGTCCTAAATTTCTCTTTCTGTTCCATTTATAAAACACATACATATCCCAGATAACACGCATGTCTAAAAGATGTCTTAATCATCTTAAGCATCTCTAAAGATATCATAAAATCATCTTCAAGACATGTATGTCTAAAAGACATTTAATAAAGATGTATTGATTCAGGATCTTGTTCTTGCTCTTATCTTTCTCGCTTATGGAAATGTATCTATATGAAGTATCTATACAATGTATAAATATATAAATGTAAGTGTCCGCATTGAGCTTGAATCTTGGGTTCGCTAAACCCAAATAACTGTACGAATTAGTCTCTGCGGGAGAAAAAATTTTATCCCCTAATGCCAGTTAGTCTAATATTTCGAGTTTTTTTTTGCTAAGATGTGTGATTTGTTCCAATCTGACTAATTACTTTTTACAGGATTTCAAAATTTCAAAGACAGAATTAGAGCATTACGTGATATTTTAATTCACAATCTGTAAGTTACTTCATCAGTTTTCACTTTGAATAATTAGCAGAAGAAATTCAAGAAGTTCGTAACAAATATCAAAAAGGATAATAAATATCGAGAAGAATATTCTTGACTATTATTAAAATTTAAATGCAATAAAGATATTTTTAAAGCTCTTTTAATATCACAACACATATATTCATTATTATATTATTTTACTAATATATTTTGAATTTTGTATGCATGGAATAATCCATTTATTAAGATTCATCTAAGAATAAGCTTTTACAGATTTTGGTTAGAAAATTAGAAATATATTTTATTTTATTACGACACAAAAATAATATCATTGAATTTTCTTGTGAAAAACATCGCAACGTATTATTAAAAATAATATAATTTATATATATTAATAATATAATTTTATGAAACTTTTCAATATTATAATGTAAATTGATATATATCCGCGAATCTAATTTAAAGACTCTTTTTATCTTTTTGTTTTTATATAAAAATAAAATTATTTTTAATAATATCACTGCGATGTTTCTCACAAGGAAATTCATTATATTCACACAAAATATGTCATCCCGTTGAATAAATTATAATATCAAAGAAGATATTTCTTTAGATTTAGAGAAGTGTAATTTTAGCGCTATAAACCATCTAAAATTTCATCAATAAAAATTAGAAAGTTGATTGTCAGCGCAGGTTACTTTCTCTCACGATTTTCTCTCGATAATTACAATGCTGTATCTACGAAGTCCGTATGCTGCAGTCGGAACTTAATCGAAACCAATCAGCGATGAACATATATGCATTTCCTAGTTAGTAATATTTATTTTATTACAGCGTGTTGTGTATTGAATTTATATCTTACATAGCATGCAAATTGATAAACTATGCGTTATATAATTCGCACAATATGCGAATATTCAACGTAATAATTTGTTACGATTACTTTTTGTAATATATTTCAACTATTCCAAGCAAAACAAAAAGGTCATCATGATATCAAATTAGCTTCAAAATGATTATTAAAAATCATTTATCGATCAGTTATACATTTTAACGTTATTTTCGTTATTAACGACGTTATCGTTACCTGTTGTTCTGCTTGGATATGGTTTCTGCGAGTTGGAAACAGCTTCGGGATTATGTGTAATTAAATAATGCAAGCTGAAACGCAACAGTAGATGGTTAAAAGCACCGAATGCATATTTCGTTCATATTTTATTCTGAAAGACGAACCAACATAGACAGAGAGGGGTTTTAATCATTAAATTTACAGAGCTGGAAGGATTAAAGGCGATTATGAACCAAGGATAGACGATTGCGAAGTAACTATTTAATTATTCGGTGAAAAGTTTTTGTCACTTTTGATTCACGTCGGCGAGCTACAAAGCTGATCTCCTCGCTGGAAAGTTCGGGAATAAAACCAGCATGGTACCGCTGATTTTTCTCCGTTTTCGTAACGCGGACGGGAGAGAATTAGGATCTATCTCGCCATTACGTACGACCGGCTCGATTTACTCGATTCCAACTATCGGGACGTATATCGTCTCTCGCGACGTTAACGAAGATTTTACAAACTGACGCAGCCATTAATTCTGCAAGCGCGAAAATTTAGGGAGACGTCGGCCCCGCTACTCGCCCGGGACGCGACTTGGGGCGGTCTTTGAAACTTTGGTTCTATCTCGGAGGAAGACAAATGACAAGAGTCGAAAGCAGCAGGCCCTGGCTGCTGCTCGTGCTCGGTCTTTCATAGGACACTAACGCATAACTCTCGTACTTGGTGTGCACGGACTTCAAGATAGAGCTCGTAAGAGTAATTTCTTCCTCGCATCGGTAAAGACAAGACTAACAACAATCGCGATCATCCTCTCTTTGAAGAACTTCGAAATTCTGTCTGAAATAGACACTCCGCGCGTTGATCGCGATTTCAGAATTGCGAATTTGTTCCATAGTTTAATGCAGCACGGATAAATGAGAAATTTATTTCTTCAGGATAATTTGATCGATACACAATGAAATATTTTTTTGAAACTTATTCATAAAAATTGTACATATTTTACGTTGCAATATAATTGTAATTTAGTTTGTATTTCATAATAAATTTTTTACACGAAAGAACGATTTTGAGAGATCTAATTTTACTGCAAATAATTTTATTTGACTATCAAAATAATTTTGTTCGAATCTTAAAAATAATGAGCAATACTGCAAAAAATTTTGATATTCTAGCAACTAATTTGAGCGTTCTATATTATTTTGATAGTTTAACAAAATTATTAATCTGATCCGTATCCAGCTGAAATTTTAGATCTTTCAGCAAAACCGTTCTTTCCGTGCACAAATTCATAATCCACGTGTAATGTTATCTATGAAAATTCGTGTTTTTTACTGTGATTACTACAAGAATTAGCTGATTTTAAATCGAACCGATAATAACTGCCGCGTAATGTGTAACTTTGCAAAGTCTAGAGCATTTCTTCGCGCGTACAGATCCGAGTGGTACACATAGTGCAAACTGACGCGGCGCGATGAATTCTAAGTGCCGCCTAAAATGAATTTTACCTCGGTAAATGGACCGCTTTGGGGTTTTAATTGAACACGCCACCGGTTTATCGTCATCCCCCAGGTCGTATCGACGGCAATTTATTGTATTACTCGTATTACCCGGCATCGCGCGCAGGCGGACAGATCTATGAGTGCGATAGCGCGGCTGTATTGGCGGAGTGATTCAATAGCACTCGTCATCCGGAGGCGGCATCGTTATCCTCACAATGGCTATCTGAACCCACGCGCGCGCGCACCCGACCCACGATAATGGCATTTTGTAAAATGAACGGATTGTGGCTGTCGCCGTTGGAGGCCAAACGCATCCCTCTCTGGTTCATCGAACCCCCCTGCGATCGCACCGACGTCGCTGTGCGAACTCTAGTTAGAAAAATGCTCGGCTGGAGGAAGAACACCGAGATATACATCCGATAGCTCTTTCTCCACCCTTACCTTCGCAGTTCCACTTTATTCCCTCGGTATGCATTATCGACGTAATAAACTTCCAGCGGATATCTATGCGAGATTGCCACGTTATCCTACGTGAGGGATGCCCATTCGCGCGAGAAAATTGCACCCCGAGACGACGGCTAATGTATTAACATGCGAAAGGGATGACGGAAATGACCGGCGCGACGGCGGCGACTTACTTTATGGAATAATAACGGCGCATTGAAGAGATGATAATATTAGTCGCGGTCGAAGATTTACGGGCGAGCGCAATTGGACGACGTAATGCTATGTAGCTCTGTGCAACGAACAGATTAATGAAGAAAAACTATGAACTCTCTCTTCTTCCGCTGTTCTCTCGCGCTTTTTTCCGCTGATTCTGAGAAGTCATAATATTAACGCTATATCTCTTTGTTACGTTGCTGCATCAGATGACTTGGATAATGCTATACTTGTCTTAATAAACTTTCACTTATTTCCTTTATCAACGCCTAATCTTTTACGATTTAGCGTCGTAGTCCATAAGTCCCCTCGCCAAATTAATTCATATTTCTGTGGTTGAATTTTAATTATTACCGCCAGCGTGAACCTTTTTCATCGCCTCATTCGTGGTAAAAGTGAATGTGTAATTTAATTTAGTTGCAGTTCATTAAGGACGCGCAAACGAGAGATATCGTGGAACTCGTATCCCGCGCTAATGTACAGCACAGATATATTTTTGTCACTTCCACTTGTGTGTGCGTGGAGAGAGAAAGAGAGACGTGGGACATCAAGCGATATGCATCGCTGGACATTCAGCTCTCAGCGGAGGAAGATGTGGAAAAAGTCCCTTAAAAAAATATACATTTTTTTGCGAGCAACTTGATGTACGTTTCTATAACATACGATTCAAATCTTTATCGAGACGCGCGAGAAAATCCTGATAAATGTCTCGCCTGTACTTACTCGTTTCCTACATCAACATGATAAATGATAACGCGAAAGCCGCAAGCGGCTAAGCGTATATATCTGGCAAATCGCGTGTATTTACGCACACATGCACATACACGCGCGTATGCGATGATTCGTACAATGCGTCACGAAACAATAGTGTTAATTACACGGACCTCGTCTAATTCAAATTAGGCCGATATCCGTGCCGTTAATATTAATTACCCCATCCTAATTGCGCATATTCCGTTAAATTACTGACGCAGCCCTGCGAGCAATGACGCGCGTCTCCGCCAGCGGATTCATTTGTAGTAACGTTGCGCGATATTTACGCACCGGGGTTGCACCCCCGCGCGCGCCGAGGACAACGTGCGTCGTTGAAATTACGATCGAGGATATGCGTCGCGCAGAGATGCGCGTGTTCTCCAGGTTTAATTTGTTCAAGGCATGGAGGCGCAGCAGCTCGTTACGAATGGAGACAGATACGAAATGGGAATGCAATGCGATGTGGCTGCTGGACCAGGCTTGCTGCCTCGAGCAAGTTATATTATACAGAATGATAATAGCAAGTAGCCAAATTACGTTACGCAGTTGTATTGATACATCTATGCAGTCAATACTCAGGTAATTAGAATGCGAAATTTAATTGCGCACACGGAAAGAACGATTTTGCTGAAAAATCTAAAATTTTACAGATCAGAAAAGTAATTTTGTTGAACTGTTAAAATAATTATACGATAACGTTCAAATTAATTGCTAGAATATTAAAACTTTTTGCAGCATTGTTCGTTTGTTTTTAAGATTCCAACCAAATTATTTTGATAGCCCAAAATTATTTTCAGATCTGTATCCAGCAAAATTTTAGATCCTTTAGCAAAATCATTCTTTCCGTGCAGGAATTTCCGCAGTTTTTCCACGAAATAATTTAGAAATAAATTGCTATTATAACGTTTTTTTTTTAAATTTTTTCGTTAACAATAAATTTAAGTCAGTGATTTTTATTTTACATAAGAACAATCCAATTTTGCATCTCATCTTCTCGTAAAATTATTTGTTTTGAGTTTTGTAAGCTCAGTTTCAAAATATCATGAATTTAAATAGGATATTAATATAAATTTATATGAACAAAAATTGTGAAAACGAATTTTTGTGATATTAATGAGATTCACAAAAATTGATTTACATCACTTTCAGATTTACATAACAAGAAAAATAATCTTGGTTCTATCTTCGCACCGATTGCAATTAAATTTCTACTGCAAAAATATCGATTTTACATTGGCCAAACAATCTATTCGAAATGAGTAAATTTTTAATACTTTGTATGACCCTGTGTGACTAAGAAAATTCAAGCCGCCAGAGACGAATTGTTTCGAGATCGTTTTTTCAAATTCTTCCGGAGTTGAACATCTTTCGCTTTACCGATACAGCGATTGAACTGTGCAACGGAAAATAAGGTCAAGAGCTTTATTTTTCCGTTGTTTATCTGTGCATACGATCACGACTGGAGCGTCGAATTGCTATTGAAGACCGAATCAGCAGCGATTTCAACCGATGCATCCACTTGACCGGCGTCCGATGTCGATGATCATCGATATCTCGAGTGGCATCATGCGCGCTGGCATTTATGTATATAGATAATCCATATATAATGTACATGTACGTGTATATTATATGTGCGCGCATATCTGAAAGCGCGTAATGTGTGGACACCGACATTATCGTCACGGATTCATGTCGGCGTATTTCCTTCGTGTTTTTTTTTTGCAATCCCAAAGATGTCGACCGTTGCGTAAAGTTCTTGAGGAATTTTAACTCGTACCGCAGCTGTTTTATACACGGAGAGAACGATTTTGCTGAAAGATCTAAAATTTTAGCTGGATATTTAGCTGGATGAAAATCAGAAAAATATTTATTATAGTATATTTATAATTTGACTGAACTGTCAAAATAATTATGTAAAACGCTTAAACTAGTTGTTAGAATATCAAAATTTTTTGCAACTTTTTTGCTCATTATTTTTAAGAGTCCAACAAAATTATTTTTAAATTTGTATCCAAAAGTTTGGATCCCTCAGCAAAAGCGTTCTTTCTATGTACAAACGTTTTCCTCGCGATACCAATCATGTATCCGTGAGATAGCAAAATTCAAAATTGTTGCGAGATCAGCTTAAAATTTGATACGCCACATAAATTGCAGATCATCTCGACGTGCTTGAGATTCATCGATCGAGCTCTCTTTTATTTCGTCTGAATAAAATCAAAAGCTTTGACATCATCGTTAACTTCTATCATTATTTTATGTAGCTGGGATATATCTGTGAGGGAGAGACAATTGAGATTTCTCTTGTCACATTAGACCGAGCGTGGATAATGAAAATGGCGCGCCGCATTGTTAATTTAAAGTGGAAATGGCATTGCGCACGCGATCGTCTTGTTCCGCGCTTGAATTTAGGATTTATTGATTTCTTCGTGGCGTCTGTGCGTTACTCGATTGGATGTTCCCGATTGAAAAGACGTCACGACAAGTTAGTGTGCATATGACAGCCGCATCGACGTAATCTTCGCGATAGAGCTGCGCGACCCGACGAATTCCGAAAAGCCCTGCACTCGTTTCTGTCCCCGGAGAGCTATTCACAGATTATTTGAGATATACACATCAAATTGTATAACAATATTAGCAAATTGCGCGTCGATAGAACAAACAGCAAAAAGGAAAGAAAAATAAAGGGGTATGTTTTTGCTGCGAGTGCATTGAAGTTTGATGGGCGGCTTGATGCATTCGGTTTCCATATTTTAATCTCAAATGAGGCAACATGTGGAATGTGTATTTTTCGTGAAATCAGAGTGTGACAAAATAACCCTGAATAAATGCATATACACATAAACGAGATGTATAAAAATTATTATTATATAAATTGTCATGTAAGATAATATACTTTATGATTCAAAATGATAAAAAAGACGAAGAAAATCTGAAAAATTAAAATACTCTTCCCGATAAATCGTGCTGCCTAAGGTGAGACTCGTCGTTTCAGAGTTTTGGGTTAACAGTGCAACTTTAAGATTCGACGCAACTGTGTTGTGTACGCTGAACTAACAAAGCTCGGCTGTTGTTACCCCTCACGGACGGAATCGCGAGAAATTAAGAGAGTCTCGAAATACACAGTAGTTGCAGTCGCGGTCAGTGAAATTGATAACATGCGGAAGCGCGCTATGATAAATAGCTTCGCTGGTCCGATAGCGGCGAAGGAAACGAAGTCGCGGAAAGGGGAAGCGAGCGAGATGGCGCTATTAATCAACGGGTGTTTTGTTGTTCTTCCATGGAAGAAGATGCCTCGTTGCAACGCTACACTCTTCGCGAAAATCTCCGGTAGCAAAAGCGTCCCGCCGGCCATCTTCGACTCGCCGGGAAGAATTAAAGGCGCCTCACCTCGAGAATTGGAGGAATCTTTAATTAGCCTTGACAGGCACGTTTCGTTCCTTCCTGTTACGTGACAGACCGCGTGAATCACGCGAAAACACAATGCTTGCGCTCTTCCGACCCGCGTTCTCCTTCAGCGAACGCGGACGAGCTCGCTCCGAAACGAGGGCAAATAAAATTTACAAGGTACACAGAGCTCGCTTAACCCCTCCTCGTTATCGCGCGCATTGGTTAGTCAAACATTGATCGAGGGCGTGTGTTTTAATTTCGCGATATCGAAACGTTAGTTACGTTCAATGAGAAATTTGCTCCGAGCTCCACCACGTCCCCTGTCGAATAACAATACTTGGATGTATTAACTTCAGAATAGCGTGCTTGAGGGTATAATCGAGTCCTGCAAACACGTCTGTATCTGAACAGAAGGGTATCTAGATGTCCGAAAATTTATTTTTTCAGACAAACGCAATTTTCAATATATTCTCTCTTCTGTTCTTGACGTATTTTTCAATGCGAACGGTTAAATATATCTAAGCTATTTAAGAGGCTATATGCATTTTAAAATACATTTCAAATACTACACTACCAAGAATATATATATAATGTGTGTGTGTGTGTTCTACGTAAAAAGAGGTATATATTCTCGAATACATGCGGTTTATAATTCTGCCGGGAGAGATGCTTCGTTTTACTTTTGATATGTTGACCACGTTTAGCTTACGTGTGCGCTATTCTTAAATGGCATGATATGAGGGCGTGAATTACGTCGCATGCATATTTTAATAGCGCGCAAAAGAATGAATATAAACGAGCGCAGTCTGTGAGCGAACGAATGAACGTAATTATGGAAGGATTATTGCAAGCTTGACGATAAAAGTACGAGCTCTCCCAGGACTTCACTTTCTTTCATCTATGGACACTTTTGAGCAATTTACGATTTCTTTTTAGCGGAAACTTTGTTATACATTACCATTTTAACTAACTCTAGCGGTATACGTGCGTAATTACATAACAGAATTTCGTTCGTTTATATTCAAATGGCCTGAGTCTTTCAGAATTTTAATCCGAGGCTTAATCAGATTTAATCTCATTAATCGAAACATTCAACAATAAATAGTTAAAACTTGTAAAAGTAAGTTGTAATAGTTTTCTTTGCAATTTTCTCCAAGAATCATTTCCAAACTCATAAAAGAATCTGTTAGTGAAATTAAAATGTTGAAAATTGTAGAATTTTTTTTTTTTTTTGTATATATGATACTTCACGATCTTTGCTACATAGAAAGAATGATTTTATTGAGGGATCTAAAATTTTGCTGGATACAGATCTGAAAATAATTTTGCCGGACCATCAAAATAATTTTGTTGGAATCTTAAAAATAATGAGCAATGCTGCAAAAAAAGTTTGATATTTTAGCAACTAGTTTTGAGCGTTCTACATAATTATTTTTATAGTTCAACAAAATTACTTTTCTGATCTATATCCAGCTAAAATTTGAGATCCCTCATTAGTTTTCAGCAAACTTTTTTCCATGTATGAGTGGTAAATGTTTACAATTTAAAATGAGCAATACTTTGATTTTATTTCGAGAAATAGTTTAAATATCTGCACAATCTGTTTTTACGTGATGCACGCATACACATAAATACCACACATACGCACACACAGACACGAGTCTCAGGAAGATCCTTTGTACATCACGTGAATGCGAGCGAGGCGTAATCACAAGTTAGAAGATCGTAACGATCATCCGCGGATCAAAGAGACGTGCTTTCACGTCGTAGCTCGCCAAACGAAGCCCGTGCTACCGCGAAGCTGTAAAGGTTCACGGAGCGAATACGTGACACGCGAAGCTCGTCGGCGGACGATGCGTCGGCGTTCTCCATTACGGCCGCACGGCAGACGCGCACTTTGCTATGGGCTCCGTATCACGCGGGGAGAAGGATGCATTTTCTGGCGCGTTTAAACCTCAAAGGACCTCCGGCTCGTGGATTCCGGCCAAAATGTTTTAATTACTCACGGTTACAAAAGCGTAGGAAACGTAAAAAGCGCGGGCTACCGGTTGAAAAATGAAAAGTGACGCGGCTGCGGCGTCCCAGCGCCGTCGCCGCCTTCGCGCGCGTAAAACATACATAGAATTAAATTAGAAGAAAAACAGAGAAGAACACGCCGGGACAATGACGTTGCTGCGACGGGCCTTTATCTCGTTTGAACGCGCAAAGGATCTATTGTTTTAATTTTCCGCTCCCTCCGATTTGCGAGAGCAAAAAGAAAGACAGAAGAATTCACAATAGTCAGGTAGACTTAAATAAATAAATAGCTTTTTTCTCTTTCTATGCAAAGAGAAAGAAATTAAAAATATTTATTACCGATAATATAATAATACAAAAATATTTAAAAATATTTCGATCTGACAATAGATCGAGTGGATATGTATACGAATTTTTTAAAGCAGTCCATTATCTTCTCTGAAGAAACAGGTTTATTCTTTTTTTTCCGAATCAATAACAAACAATTTTGATCGTAATTATCCGAATTTTGACTTTAAAATCAGTTGTAAAAAAAACAATAATTTGGTTTATAATTTATGCAACAAAATGACTCTATTTTGCTGCAGTTTCAGATAAATAATTTTTAAACGAGTAAGTGGATTATAATAGACTATTGCACAAATATTTATTTTATTAATATAAAATTGAATTTAATTCGTAATGCTATTTTCTTACCAAATTTGCAAATAAGTACTACAAAACGCGATTTTACGTAAAAATTAAAAATTAATAAAAAATTAAATAATTTTTAACTTTTTACTAAGAGAAATGTTCAAATTTTAGACAGAGATAATATAGATAATAGATTGTAAATAAAGATAGACGTAGATAAACGTAAAAATAGAACAATCTATAAAATTTTTTAATTTTTAGTAATACTTTGAAATGCGACACATATATCCTTAACATAATTCACGTTACTATATTATATTTACTATATTATATTATAACATGATTTAAGATTTCTCAATTAATATTTCTGATTGACGTATGTTTTATCATGGTTGTTTAATTGCCGTCTACCAGTTGACCACCATAATTAGTTACAATAAATTGATGCAAGTATTTATAAAAGCGTTCGCAAGGTGGGAGGAGAATAGCGCGTTTTCATTTCGAGACATTTAGACTACACAGGGAAGATAGATAGAGTTTCCGCTTGTGGGAGATGCATTAAATAAACTATGCGCGCGGTCTTGAGTGAATACCTTTCGGCAAATAGAACGCTAATTAGCGTTCTATTTGCCGAAAGGTATTCACTCAACGCGATAACGAGCAATATAAGTTGTCGAATTATACAATCGCGGGATTAACATAATTTGCATTCGCTTAAAATAGTCATAATACTGCGCATATTGCGGTGATACAAACTTCTATAGCCGCCGATTTCAAAATAGATATATTAACAGGATAAACTGCACAATGCGAGATGTTTATGAAAACCCGTGGATTACTCGATGCCGACGATATAGTTCAGTTATGTTTACCGCTGATTCCATGTTATTAACAATGCATGTAATTGCGATAAAGTACAAATAATATTGCTAACATGGTAGAATAATCCATGAGAGAATTATTTCATTTCGAGCGCATTCAAGTCAGACATAAAAGAACGCAAAGAAAGTCGAGAGTTTCAGCGCATACGATATTTCAATAAGAAAAAGTATCTCTCAGATTAATCATTTTTTTTCTCAGAGAAAAGCGAAAATGTTATGTGATAACATATTTAAAATTGTAAATAAAATTGTAAATATGTTATGTTTGACGCAAATTGATCCGAGAAATTTAATTTATTCAAGACATTATTATCGAAAAAAGATTTTACTTGGAAATTTTGTTTGATCGATAAAATTCTAGGAAAGAAAATTAAAACTGACACCGGATGATACTGACACCGAAGAGAAACATCGTTTCCACGGTGTCCGCGGTTACGAGAGATGTCGAAAGGGTTGCTCTTTAGATAACACCGGATCTCCTCCGCGCTTTGGGTTTCTCGAAAAAAGAAAAAATACGCCACCGCAACGTAAAACGCGGGAATTTTACCGCGAGCAAGTCGGAATAGCTAATTTTCTGCGAAACAGTCATGACGGGTTTGAAACTGGTTTACACCTGCGTGCATACACTTTCTCGCACCTTCATCGCCCGGTGTACCGCTACTCGACTTATTCCATTACGGCACCTCTCGTGCTCGCGCGCGAAGAATTCTCCGGGGACGTCTAATTCCGCGTCCCTTATTTCTCAGACTGTAAACATGCCAAAGAAATTCTCCGACTCGTAAACAAGAAACTCAGGTAAGGTTCTGACTAAATTAGTCGAGACACGACGGGCGCGTGTATGTGACATTGCACATGAAACGATTTTGTTGAAGTATCTAAAAATTTAGCTAGATATAGATCTGAAAATAATTTTGCTGCTCCATCAAAAAAATTATGTATGTACTCAAGCGTGATGAGCAATGCTGCACAAAGTTTTGATATTTTAGCAACCAGCATCCTACATAATTTGATAGTTCAATAAAATTATTTACAGATCCGTATCTAGCTAAATTTTTAGATAGCTCAACAACCGTCTTTTCCGTGAAGATCTCAACTTGAGGTTCGTCAGCACGAGTGTACGACAGGTCGCCTCTGCCGAGTTTTATAATTTAAAATAACGTTGCAGAATTTTGGGATGCTCTTTTTTTGAAAAATCTTGGATGCAAAGATAAATAATTTTTTCTATATACAACGATACAATGGAAGTATAATAACGAATTTCTATGGAAATAATTGCAATTATTGGTTTGAAACAGTAATTATATTTTATTATTTTTATTTCTATCGAAAATTTTGTGTTATTACAAAGAATATATCGATCCGTATAAAGCTATTAAAATTGTTTCTTTATTTGAGTTTTGGATCAATTCACATAATTTTCTCGTTAATTAAATGTTCGCATTGTTTCTGTCATAAATGAAATTACTGGGATTGTTTAACTAGCATTCAATTAACTCTCAGAAGTTATTTGTCAAATCGACCCTGCTCATATCCTTTTCTCTCATGGTTCTCACTCAATGTCCGTCATCCCTGGGTCTCCGGACTAGATATATATAGTATGGCACAAGATAAAATAGAAACGTGTCTTTATAATCAATATTTTCTTAAACAAGACGGATGTTTTAGATTAAGAGAAAGAAACATTAGAAATTAAACGAAATGTAACATCGAGAAATTTATTAGCTCCTTATTTTTCATGTATATAGCAAATTTAGTTTATTATGAAATAAATTAAATTGTTTCTTTTTCACAATATAAAACTCTTACTATCCCGATGCTTTGCTCTCCGATTTTCAATATTTTATACGTTATTGTATATCTCTCGAGCTATATATTTTAAATTATAAATATATATCTCAATAAAAAATATTTTCAATTAAATATTTATGTGAAAGTCTCAACACAGAAAGAGTAGTTTTTCTGAAGTATCTAAATTTAATAAATATAAGTATCTAATATTTAGTTAAATATGAAAATAATTTTATTAAAATTATTATAAAAATAATTGTGTAGGATGTTCAAACTGATTGCTAGAATATCAAAATTTTTTCCAAATTGTTCATCATGTTTAAGTTTCCTACATAATTTTAATGGTCTAATAAAATTATTTGTAGACCTGTAGCTAAATTTTTAAGTATTTCAGCAAAATCGTTCTTTTTGTATAATCAATAATAAACTTTAAAACAGATGCAAGTGTTGTTTATTTTGTTTTTTGGAGAAGCTTCAATACGAGATGCTTATATTCATATTTATAGTTATTTTTTATACAATTCCGTAAGAAATTTAGGATTACATTGAAAAGAGAAGCTCAGTTTACGGAGCTTCAAAATAAAAATTGCTCGAAATGTGTTTCTGAATATTATTTACCTCTCTTAATTAACATGGAAAGCGTATCCGAGGGTTGCTGGCGAGCATCCCCTGAGGTCATCCGCCCGTATTTATACGGAGTGAATCTTTTTTCCGGCTATACGGAGTGGCACAATACCGCCTGATGTATACCCCGTAGCTAGGTTCGTAATTAAGCCGATCGCTAGATGTATTATGCAAGCATAAATCGGCAGCGCAAAGTTATAATTGAGTATGAATAATTAAAACACGTTGAGGTCCGAGGGAACTCTGTACTTTTTACAACAACATGAAAAATCTCGTTGGATATTTATGATTGTTTTATATATATACGCGTACAAAACTGTCTTGAAACAATAGTATTTCTGTCATAATACGGCGTAGATGCCAATAACCAAATTTTTAAAAACAATATTTTGATATCGCATTATGACCAATGTTTACATTACGCGAATAAACATGAATGTATCACTTGTAACGCATTTCTTTAATAATCGACTCGTTATAATATAATCTGCAATTTAACTTGTAAACGTTAACTTTATATCAGGCGCAAAATGCTCGAGAAATGGGACATTAAATGTTAAACGATAGAACGTTTTTTTAATTATGTCAATAAAAAGCAGTATGTTGTGATTTAATTAGAGAACCTCTAGTAGAAAAAAGGCGCCAACTGATCACGTAATCATGAGAGCAAGAATTATTCAGACTAATTATAAAATAGAACATGGACTAACTAATTCTGTGATTAGTCCAAATAATTCTTGCTGCCATGGTCACATGATCAGTTGACGTCTTTCTCTTATAAGAAACTCTCTAGATTTAATCTTGTAGGTAAGCGTCATGTCACGAATACGAATGTTTCATTACGCGGGGAAATTTAAAGAAAGCAGTCTGCTTAGTGAGTAAGATCGTTGAGAAAATTGGATGAAGGTTGAATTTTGAAGAAAAAGATCGAAACCTTAGGAAAAATTTCGAAAGATTCACCGGTAAATATTCGTCGATTGATTGCGCTTATTAAAGTACGAAGATACATTAGGTTCTTTTAAAAATGTCGAGGATCCAATTCGGGAAGATCAGAGAATGACAAAGATAAAGAGAGAATGATTTTTGTCCAATATCTTTCAAATTTGAAGGAAATAATAATGTGAGATATTGTGCGTGCGCGGAATGTGTTTATTGTTTGAATATTTATTTATCAGACGACGCGTAAAATTAATTAATTTTATTATTAATTGCGTATTATTAATTAACATTTAATTTTCTTCAAACAATAATAATATATAAATATATAAATAATATATAAATTATATTAATGGGACTCTCTAAACAATACGTGTCGATTTTCAGTATTTCACAAATAGATTCGGATAAAAATAACACGAAATCATGTGTAGGCAAAACTTAGAATTAGATAAACGTTCACGATTCAACGTCAGTTTTATGTAGTGGAAACATCACAATGGTATCCACTATCCGTTTTTAGCGGCAAAAAGAAACGAATCGGACCGTCCGCGATCGGCAGACGCTTTTCAATTTTATATGCGAACGCGCCCGTCATTTCCTCGTATGTAGAAAGTGTCAGAAGGTAATGAAAAATTTACTATTGTTTGAAAAATCGAAATATGACAGTTTCCAATAATGTAAATTATGCTAACAAAAGTATATATCGAAATATGACAGAATATGCTGACAATACAGCTCTCTCTTTCTCTCTCTCGCGGAATACATTATTGTGTCCTAATATAAAATAAACTAAATTAGATATAAATATGCATATATTTCAAATATGCATCATCACATTTTTTACAACAAGAACATGAATATAACAATGTTACATGAATATTAATAAAAAGAATTTTAATAGAGTTTATTAATGATTGTAGAAGCATATGTTTAGAATAAAAATTGTGTTACAGTGTTATAACATGTATAATTTTTTTTATGAAGCTGTTTAAATTGATTGATTTTAACTTTCATCGCCGTGAACTTTTTTCGTCCTTTTTATCGTCCATCGGAATTAAACGCTTCTGCTCATTTCCACTAGTTATAGGAATTAGAAAAAGATGAAGAATAAGTTGAAGATCAAGATTAAAGTTAATCTACATTGGTGGAAACGGAGATTAATTAAAATGATTGTTGTATGCATGCGGAACACATTCATTACGTTTATACAGACGACGCATACATCACGGTCAATGCAAACTTATAGACCTCTCGAGCGGCTTGACGAGGATGCAGAGCTCGCGAACCAGTTAGAAAAACACGGATTGATGAGCACGGAGCGGACTTTAAATCGGTGAGAATGGGTAGTTGGATGTGGTCCAATGCGAAGGTAATCGGCAGTCTCGGATTTCGTGTAAACAGTAAAAACTCCTCGAGTTGGAACCCGACCAATAGCTTCGGCATTGTGCCGTAACTTCCTCTTACGGCCAAATAACAAGTAACTTGTAAAATTGAAGCGTTCAATTTTACAAGCCGCGGCATCGAAACTGCCGAGTCCAATAGCGAACGATTCGCTAAAACCGCTGCCTCTCGAGCCTACTTAGAAGTGTAGTAACTTCCGCGCGCAAAATAAGCATGGCAGGTGTGTGTATTTAGAAGTAAAGAAACAATTTATGTTTGTGTCTGTTTGTACATCGCAGCAACTAAAGAATATTTCTCCAATATACTTATACTTAATGCGCACGCAAAAGATTGAAAAAGTTACGGTAGATAATAGTCTTCTCGAATTTTTATTGAAAAAAATCAGCTTCGAATTTATCTGGTGAAACAAATAGCAGCCGATTCTATGATATTCTGTAGATCTACTTTAAAGAATATAAAATGCGTTTAAATTACATCTCGCTTATTTGATATTAAACTTCGAAATAAAAATTTTAGAAATTCAAATAAAAATTTCAAATAAGAATTGTTATATAAGATTTCTCCTTTTAAAAGTTTATGAAACCTTGCACAATCATGTTTAAAGATAGGGGACTCTCCTCACGGATAATTCTCAATTTCCCAACTAGAATCGACGACGTAACGTAACGAAAAGGAATAATCCTCTCGACGAGGAGGCGAAGAACCGAGATTAATTTTCAATATTCTCATCCAGACGTGAAGTACGACGAGAAAACAAATCTCCGAGACGCCGTCGTCGTACGAAGGGAAGAGTGGTTTGATCTGATTCCATGGCCAGGGGGTAAGATGAGAGAGCTGGAGATGGTTTTACTTAAGAAGCTTCCGGCCCACCTTACTTCACTTAGCCGCACGCTGGATGCGGTTGGAGTTTCAAGTAAACATCCGGCTGGGCCACTTCCTCCGGGAGCGAAACTACAGCATATCTGATTTTCTAACTGATCATGCTCCAATAATTCTCATCCCCCTGTAAGTTACGGGTCTCTATATTTCTGCACGAATCACAATCTGAGTTTGAATGATAATTGCGACGAGTATTATAAACTCTCATCGAATTTCTATCTCTTCAAATAAAATCTTGAGCAGACAGCAAAATTTAGACAGTTAAATAAAGCGATCTAAATAATCTGTAAAGAATAATGTAAAGAATAATGCATATTAAGAAGATTAAGAATTGATGTAGCTAGACACGTCGATCGTCAACAATTAAAAATTGATAATCATACCAGATTACCTCTTCAAAATTAAAAAATTACAACTTTTATTTGAAATAGAAACGCTTGGAAAAAAAGAGAGAAAGAGAGATCATAGAAACGATCATGAAATATTTTTTCAAAAATATTGTAACTCATACATGTTTATTCTTTAAACATACAATATTTCTTTTGACATGTGTGTTTCTGTATATAATTATTATATACGCAAATGTTATTATATTAATATTTTAACGTAACCACTGAGTCGATTTGGTATTCAGTGGACCATCCTACGAGATTTGAGAGGCGCGTATAAACGCGTGTGTTTCGCACACAATACCCTCTTTCTCTCTCATCCCTCTTTCTCTCCCACGGCAATTTTAATGCGCGCATTCATCACGCGGACCAACAACATGGCACCGCAGAGGCAGCGTGAGCGCGAGAGCAGGAGCAACGGAATAAATTCGGCAAACTCTGATGCGGCATAAACGGCGCTTCGCCCCCGATGACCGGACGCCCACTATTTAAACCGGAGCATTATTCACCCGCAGCGCGATCGTTCCTCCTTCGTCCCCGACCAGAGTTAGTCCCAGTGTGCTATTTTTGCGGCCTCTAACAAATTTACGCGAATTTACATCGGTAGATGTCCGGCGCTCTCGAATACGCTCTCTCGGACGGCAACGTCTGTTACGCTTTCCGAATTAAACCGCCATCGTTGTGATAGGCAGACATCGCCGTCCAAGAGGATTCGAATCTATTTATTATATTAAAAAATGCGCACAGCGGTGTACGCGTCTGGATTTTTCAGCGGGAACACGCTCTTCCGCGCGATAACGTCAAGTTTTATGTCGCGACACTCGTGGACGGATTCCAAGTGCGTCGCATTTTTCGCGAAAGAAGTAAGAAAAAAAAGAATTTATGTGTGGTATGTATCATATGTGAATCAAGAAAGAAAAAAGAACGACGTAGTCGCGTCAGTAGTAGCCCGCTTTGCAAAATTATGAGCGGATTTAAAATATTATATATTTCCATGCGGCGGGGAATATGCTTGATTTAATACACGTATCTACCTACTTACATCGCAAAAGAGTATCGAGAATAAAGGTAATTACATCACGACGTTTCGTTTGGTTGTACAGCTTTTTACGCGATCTCGATTTTTATAACCTTCGCAAACGCAATAATTTTTTAGCCATTCGTATTAGAGTCAATGCATATAGGTCGTAATTTCCGGAATACATAAAGATCGGCTTTCGGTTATTGATCCGAACAGATGAGATCTGACATCGTGAAATATGCTTTGCATGTATGCATAAGAAACGAAACTATTAAATCTTACATAGAATGTCAAAACGAAACGAGAATTAGAACTCGAATTTAGAATGATAGAATTGTAAGAAAGGTAGTCGATAATTTAGAAGAATTTAAAGAATATGAAGACATCGTATCTTGTATACATTTTGCATGTGTACCATTGATAGATTAATTAAATTACAATAACGAAAAAAAACCGGTTTCGCTGAAATGTCTAAAAATTTAGCTAGATACAGATTTGAAAATAATTTTATCAAACTATCGACATTATTATGCAGGACATTCAAATTGATTGATAGAATATAAAAATTTTTTGCTGTATTGCTCATCGTGCTTGAGTTTCTTACATAATTATTTTGATTCTAACAAAATTATTTTGTTTCTAGCTAAATTTTTAGATATTTTAGCAAAATTATCCTTTTTGTGTATTAAATATTTGTTATTTTATTACATTAAATAATTTATAGTGTGTGTATAATGTAAATTATTTTGTATAATTATTTCATATAATACATATAATATATGGAATTAATATTAAATATATGTAAAATTATGTGAGAAAATTAAAGCAGCCAAATAATGATTAGTAATTGCAAATGATTGCAATTACAATTAAATTTCTAATCTGCTGGGATTGAATTTCATTTTCTACTTTGATGCTGCTATTTATTATAGGAAATCATTAAATGATGTAATTGATTTCAGGATTGCCAAAATGAATGTTTGGCGTCTAGCGTCCAGTAATAATTAATATCTAAAATTTCCTCTAAAATTCCGCTGAAAATAAAAAATAATATGGTATAGCTTATTTTCAAAACCACTGTTTTATAGTACATCATTTATCGGTACAAGGGCTTAGTATCCTACCAATGCATCCGCAAGTTTCACATTTAATTATTTTTAATTATTTTTAATTAATCATCCTATGCGTGCTTCTCTTTGTGTAACAAAATTTCATTAACGAATATCGATAAAACGAGATTTATACCGTGTTGCAATGTACGATTGGATTTGGCATCTATCGCGCATCAACGAACGGTGAATTCCATGTAATGAAATGTCAGTGAAACTCGATTTCAAACGCTCGATGCAGTTGTAACGGTGCGTTCCGCGGAACGAGAGACGCTGCGCTGCGCTTCTAATGAACCGCGTTTCATACGGTAATCGCATGTATAGCGCGATTCGATCGAACGATCCGTGAGCGCGATACGATAAACGCCATTTGGCGTTTCGTTTCACGCTACCGACGAATTTTTCGTTACAACGCGACAACGCGTGTCGGCGTGCGTCGCCGTTGCAACGCGTTAACGGGCCGTTGCGCGTTTCCGGCGCGCGTCCGCCGCGCCGGGGCAACGCGTTAACCATTAGCGCGGCCGCCCCGAAACGTTAATCGAATTCCGACAGGTACAGCGTGCCCGGCAACGCGGCCTGACGAAGCTGGCGCACGTAATACATTGATCAGGTTAATCGACGCTTCAGTTGGTCGAAACGCGCTATTCGGATTTTGATACTCGATCGTCGACCAACTACGGGAATAGCTATCGCGGTACTTCGATTTTGTTCTTTTCTTTCTCTTTTAGCTTCTCAGTTTTAAATGTTGCCGATTTCTTAGACATAATATATATGTAATTAAATTCATACATTAAAAGGTACAATATTATGTAAATAAAATATAAATTTAAACAGACACACACAACACTTTTAATATGTTATTTAATCTTTCGTTATTTGATTTGTATAATTTAATTTTCTTTATAATAAAAAAGGATAATAAAATTTTCAAATTCACGAATACGTATTTAATGTTTTATGTTAAATCTGATTTTCTTAAATTCAATAAGTAAAGATTGAGAAACTTAATTCAATGAATAAATAAAGAACGCGCGCGTTTTTTTAATCGTTTTTTAACTTGGAGAACCTGTCTCTGAAAATGTCGGCATTATTTTACAGTTTTCGAATTTATTTATTATTTGGTCAAACGCGACGCTTATTGATCTTTGTCGTTACTGTGTATAATTAGTCGATATATATATGCATATATGCATATATAACAATCTCATTGCATGTGCGATTTCATCGGATGAACCCATGGACGGGGCTAGGCGGCAGACCGTATAACACCATTATGGGAAATCGAAACGTGTTTATGGAATGTGGTTGTTCGTAAATACTATGCATCGTAACCTTGTGGAAGGCGCTTTTCAGAGATTGATAATAGTCTTCGCCGATATATACCATGATTGCAATCAAAATATTGATTTCGCGTTTATCCGCAAGTAATATACATCTACGTCCTACGAATGTAATTGTAGCCATTCTAGTGTGGATAAAAAATTTATTTCAATTTTGTAACATGTTATGAAAAAAAATGACTTGTCTACAAGATATTTACAAGATTTCATGAAAATGTCTTCAACATAGCGGTTTTTTAACAAAATTAGTGCGTCAATAAAAAATGACTTTAAAAGAATTTCTGTTTTGTGTGTGTGATATCTTAAAATAAATATTTAATTGAAAATAAATAAAAAGTTTTTATCTGTATTTAAGTAATAAAGTTATAAAGTAATAAAGTTGTGTAAATCCGTTCATTCTCTATACCCAGTCGAATCGATTTCAAGAAATTGTCGACAAGCAAACGCAATCTGTGTTGGGAACGTCAACGATGTCTGCAATTACTGCCTCAAATAATACATCCCGTATAACAACTCCACCTGTACAGCTCCTACTAATGGAGGGATAAAACCGCGTGTTTCTCCCTCGAATTAAACCGGGCGGGGAGGAAGGGAGAAGGAGCAGAATCCTCTCTTCGTTTCCCGATAGAGAGCCCGGCATTACCGTTACAATGAGATTCCGTTACGGCGCCGGAAGTACGTCGGAGAGAGTTCCGCGACATGCAAACGGCCGCGGAAACAAAGCGCGCGGCGTGATCTTGGTTATTTCATACCTAAACCTAAATGCCGACCGCACGGAGGAGACGTCTCAATGCCGGACGGCATTATGGTCGCTTCTGCCTGCCTGCCTGCCTGCCGTGCGGCGCTATCGCCGGGCCAGAAACCAGCAATAATTCATTGTCCAATGCGCCGCACGGTGGTGGCGAGTCGGGTGTACTGATGATTTCCTTCCGGCGTTATGGGCCTTGCTTCTGCCCGGCACCGCTCTGTCGACTCCCGTCGACGTAGGAGCGGACGGCTCTTGATGGATATTGTAGGGTGCCTGCCATTGCGATGATGCATCATCGTGGATGATTTAGCGGAGGCTAACGCGTCCGCCCGCTATTTGGCACCCCCCTCCTCCCCCGCACGCACTAATCACCGCGCAATTCTATCGGGATTTCAAGAAATCTGTAATTTCTAGGGTAATGCTCCCCTTCGTAACGGAAGCATTTCCGTGGCTACGAAGAAAATTCGAAAGAGTTAATCCGAACGCGAGCAAAATTGAGGAAATCTTAAACCTCATTCGGTAAAATAAAACGAGAATTCCTGCGTTTGATGCAGTTCTTAAACGTGTATTCTTCTTTTTCTTTATTTCAAAGCGTTTCTCCTTCTATTTTTCTGCACATTTATTCTTGCAAATGTATATTATATAGATAATTTAATGTTACTCACGCCAATTACAACATAATAAAAATTAATTAAAAATTAATAAACAATAAGAGAATCCGAAATGATCAAAGGAACTATTGTGTTGGGTCAGCCATGTGCCGACGTTACGTCAATGCCTAGACGCTTGTCTAGGTAACTGTAGGCGTCAATGGCGAATGCAGTCACGATAAATTCTTGCTGATCGACTGGCTTCCTCCTCGACAGACAATCCATCAAAACTCGCCGGACGAATCGCGTCGAGCTATTCGGTCGGCAGTTCTCGGCACGAGAAGTTTTCACCGCGCTTTCGTCACTTTCGTTATCCTCGTCGTCTCCGTTCTCCTCGACGGTGGCGTCGTCCTCTTCAGGATTTCTCGAGTGTCGAGGTGATGGAACGCCGTTTTAAAACCTCGAATCACTCGAACGAGCAAGCTAAAAGGATTTCGATAGAGGCATCGGGCATTGACAAAAAAATAAAAGGTAAAAAGGACGTAGAGAAGATAGGACGCGCGAGAAGAAAATGGGGCCGCTGCTGCCGCGGAACACGAGTGCAATTTCTATCGTTCAACCGCGATTCTGAAAATGCAGATGATTAAGACAGCTCACGTGAAATACTTTTCCGAAAGTTAT
Source organism: Cephalotes varians (assembly GCA_037157785.1). Taxonomy (NCBI): domain Eukaryota; kingdom Metazoa; phylum Arthropoda; class Insecta; order Hymenoptera; family Formicidae; genus Cephalotes; species Cephalotes varians. The sequence goes on from JANQDE010000004.1 coordinate 54,265, forward strand.
TTGATGAAAATATACAAAGAATTCCAGCTGACATAAATTGAATGACATGAATCGAAATGAGTCCTCGAAGTTATTGTGTCATATAAATGAAATGTAAAAAGAGACGCTATGCAGTAGCAAATTTATAACTGTTATTTATGGAAATAATAGAATAGAAAGATAAAAGAAGATGAGAGAAAAAGAAAACGATAAGAGCAAACCTTCTCTATTTCGATGTAAATGCACCCGAGGCACTCCGTCGGGTTTATCAATTCTTTCCCGTTCTCGAAACCAATGATTCTGGATCGTCCGGTAAAATACACGATGATATACGTTTGTACATCGAATGAGCATGATTAATAAATGTGATTTAATGCACGGTGCTAAGCAAAATGAAGAAGATCAAATGCAAATAGAACGCTCGAGGAGTAGTGTGGCATTCGACCGAAATATAAAATACATTACAATAAATCAAGAGAATCTCAATAAAGTGAAATGCACAAAAATAATATCCATAACACGAGGAGAATCGGTCCCTGCGCAATTAAATGTTGCTCAGATGAAACATAAATCTAAAATTAGAACGTAAGATGTCTTTTGGCAAAAGATTTAAATGATGTCTAAAAGACATCGTAAAGACATCTCAAGTCCCGATTTTTAGACTTCGTGTTGTCATAATATCTAATATTTATTCTTTCCTCCATTATGCGCATGGCTTTTCTCTTATTATAAATCTTGGAAAATGAAGAATCTTGACATTTACTTCCTCTCGATTGCGCTCAAGCATAATCGAATGTGACAAGTTGTTACGTACAGAAACAGATGTCAATCGTGACTTCGATATACTGCATGTTGACATCAATTATTAATCGAAGAAAGTCAGCGAGCGAAAAAGAGGGTGCGAGATTAACAGCTCGATAATGCATCTGAGCGAGCGGCCACAGGGGAAATTTGTTTGCCATTCACTCGTGCGAGAGCGAGGCACAGATGTTACATCGTTAACCTGCCTGTCTACCCGGCCAACTTTCGACGGCCGCCGGCCGGTGCGGCGCGGCACGACGCAGGGATGCGCGCAATAATCTCTGCCAGGCGGTGTGACGATGGTGATGGCGCCTGTTGAGCATTTATCATACCTGTCGATTTCTATGGCGCATCTATCTAGACACCTTCGCTTCCCGCTCTAAATTATCACGTCTGCTACCGCGGTACACGCGAATGTACGTACACGTGTATATACGCGCGGCGACGGCGACGACGGGAGGGTGCGGGACGAACCCAGCCGGGCTGCATCCGCGGGTGCAACCACCGGTGAAAATATACTACTGCGCTCTCTCCGCTGTGTGCTCGATGTATCGACACGGGGGAGAAACATGGCAGGCGCGCGGCGGCTTTTGTTTCCATTTGCCGGGGGAGTATTTCATCGGTCGCCCCGCATGCGTCTGTATCATCCCCCGTGAGAACGTGCGTACTGTCTTTAGGGTCGGTTTCATCCTTATATCGTGGGCGCTACCGGACCGCACCGTTTATATCCGCTGCTGCCGAGATGATAAAGGAAGATGTACATCGAGCATTAGGGAACGCGAGAGAAACAGTGAGAGAAATAGAGAAAAATTTCTGACTGGTGTTACACGATGTTACACGATATATGACACAAACATGTCAATTCTCATTTTGATTTTTAACTGCAGAAATGTGACTCCAAAATATTTATTTATAGCGTCAAAATCTTAATTACATTAATGTCTTGATTTAAAAAAAAAAATGTATCGATAAAATTTCTAATTTTTTAATATTAATTGATATTTTATATATATATATATATATATATATCATTATTTATCTCTCAAATATAAAGTAACGCAATGTAATTTATTTTATTATTTTTGATTTGATGTTTAACACGTTCCATGCCGAGCTGTTTTTGCTCGACTTTTCATTCAGGCCATTTGATGTTTTGACTAAAAATTGATATATTATCACGTAATATTTCATCACATTATCAATCCGTAAGTAATTAGCTTGTATATAGTAGTTATTACATCATGTACCTTCTTTTGATGGAAATATATTCTTCAGTCTTAAACTTATTATAAAAACTTATTATATGTTTTCAGCGCATTAAATAAATGTGTCAACGTGTACCACTGATGGTACACGCGGCCTGAACGGAAAGTTTAATGTGTATCATCGGTGATACATATGGCACAGAACGTGTTAAAAACCGGATTTGTCTAATTCATGTGTTCGGACATAAATTTTGAGCAATTGTTAAAATTGTTTTATTTTGAACTCGCCCGGCGAGTTGCGTGGACAACGTTTTCGTGACTATCGCCCATTTCTTTTTCATCTCGATAAATTTCAGGACTAATTCATAACCCATGACAGCACTATTACTTACAGAACGATATAATATGCTAATTCTTTCTAATAGTTACTTATCAGAATAACACCTATTTAAACATTCTACTAAAGTGCCATAATAACATTGATGTGATATTGTGGATGCTATTGTGAAATATATATATATAATATATTATACAAAATGATATAAAAAATACATACACTGAAAAACGTGTTATGTCGATGTATTAAAAATATTAATAAAGATATTAAAATTAAAAAATGTTAACTGAATATAAATTCAATAATATTATTTTTGAGATAAGAGAACTTTTTAGATAAACTTCTGTCGATAAAAGAAAATTTTGTTTTTATTTTTAATACATGGAAACTTAAAAAAGTTATTGACGTTTATTGTTAGACATTTTTATACAATTCAGAATCTTTTAAAATTGCCTGGTCAAATTAAAAAAAGAAAAAAAGAAAAAACAAACAGCGCAAACAGCAGTTTGTTCCGGTTTTTTAAAATGTTCGATTTTATTTTAGACATTCTAGATATATTAAAGTTAAATTTCATAGAAAGGCTTTTTACGTATTATTAGTATTCTTATAATCTGCGCTCTGCTTAAGTTGGCACAAGTTTCTTAAGAGATTTTCTGAATTTGTAATTTTCACTACTTGCGATAAGCCAAGTTGATTAAACTTGTTGAATTTTTTCTCATTAAGTCACGAATTATAATCACCTTTCAATTTTTCGTTTACCTCTACTTTTATTGCTAGAGTATTTGACTGTATAGTTCTACTACGTGTGTTAATTTGAATTATTTGGGAGCTTTGAACAATTTATATACAATATTTCAAAAAGAGAAATTTATTTAATGAACAAGATTTCTTCATTTATTTACAATTAATCGTCAAGAAATATTTTATTATAATTATCTGTCTACAATTTATCCATAGATCTATCAAAACAATCTGTTTTTTCAAATTTGTTTCATTTCAAAAATTGAAAAAGTTATGAATTTATTGGGACATATTGTACTTATCTTTCTCGTTTATCGTTTTATAAGTTTCCAGCCTCGTTAAATAAAAAGTCAATTTAGTTAAACACGTAGCGCTCGCAGCGGAAAATAAATCCTCGCTGCGCGAAGGGAGTTACAACCGCGTAAATTCAAATTAGATATCGTTTCTCGACGTTTCTCGTGGTGTAACATATATAATATGTATGTTTTATTACTCAATTAAACTCTTTACACTGGCGCTTGCGTGGCGCGACGACGAGCGGCACGCATGAGTCGCGTGTTGTGCAGCCCCGATAAAGTAGGAACGCGGAAACTGCTCCCCGAGCTATTTGTCAATGCTTTCTTTTTTTCACCACGAATATGATCGAGCTGCCACCATCGCCGCAGGGTCCGGACGATCGCATTTTTCAACGCGCGCTACGATAGAGCCTGCTACATGTTAGACGATATGCGATTGTTACTCACGCGCCTAATTAGCGTGTTACGGCGCGGTCAGGGAGCCAAGCAATTACTTTACTTCGTAATAACACCTTGCGAATACTAGCGACTCCGATTACCTCCTACGGTTTCACCTGCGATTTTTTGTGCAACTCTCGCATGCTTTTTTTCTCATGCTCTTGTACCATCCGGCAGAGATTTTTCGCGACGGTTTTAATCTACGATCGTAAACTATTATCGTCAACGTATATACTCGAGGAGTCGGCTTAACGGCTCGAGAAGAACGCGCGACGTAATTTCTGTTTCCCGATTAGTACACATCGCGTCCCTGACGACGATATCTCAACGTGCGCGATACGCGATACAAATTGCTACAAACACCCATTTATGTTGCAATGTTTAGAACAGCGGCCTCCTAAGTTCGTACGAAAATTTTGGAGAAAACACACTCTGATTTCAAAGAACAAAAGAACACTTTAAAACTAGAATTAATGTTAAATAATCAACCATATTTTAGCTCAGCTCTCATAAAGGACAATTACAGACTATACAAGCTTCATTATTTATTATGCATTATCTCAACAAAGAAGAGGAAAAGTTTGTTAATTTATGTTCCTCGCGCTACACTAAGTAGTTCGTATCGATTGCTTTAGTAGAGACGAGTTGTTTATCGGTACCGCATAAATCGTCGTGCCGCGGATGGTGAATGGTACGCTGTTCGGAAACGCGGAATAGCGCAGCCGGAAACGGCGCAGTTCGTATATATAAGCGCGTCGGAAGTTCGTCATGCTGCAGGAAGCTGCGTGGGTATTCCTCCCAAGTTGGATTGCTTCTGAGTTAATCTGAAACGTTATTTCCAGCCGGGGGAGGCACCGAATAAACAGGCTTCTCATCGCAAAGATATTCAGTTGGCTTTTGCAAGTGCACACATTAAATTCAATGCAAATGCAAATTTCACACACACACACACACACACACACACACACACACACACACACACACACACATATTACCCCATTATTTTACTCCGTTATTATTATTATCGTTTTATTAAAGTTACTTCCCTTTCACTCAAATTTCAATCGTCCAGCTTTACTGCGAATCTCTTGAAATCATCGTTTCTATAAATAATTATTCTCTTGGAAACGACCTTTGATGTATATGATGTAACATGTCTCGGTCACGTGCATTTCATTTATTAAATTGCGTATCGCGTTATTTCGGGATATCACGATCTATAGCGATTTAACGAGCAATGTTGCTTGTGACAGGCAATTGTAATCAGTCATGGCTGGCTAATTAAGCAATCATCATATTTGCAATAAAATAATTGCAACAAAAGGCCAACTCATCATCTATTGAGATTAGAGCTAATATATACGTGTATTTTTCGTGAAATACAGTAGATTAATATTGCGAAGATAGTAACCGATGTTGGAAAGTGTTCACGTGATAAAAGGCAATCTTAATAACCTTATATCGTGAATTGTATCATTTTCTTGATGCACGATATCGTTTTCGGAGCGGCCGATCGTTAATATTTTCTGTTACTTTTATGCTCATACTATAAAATATTTCAGTTAACATCTTAACAAGAGGTACTATAGAGTAAATTTAAAAAAAAATTGCTATAATTCGAGATATTATCTAAAGCAATCTTGTTCAAATACAAGTTTAATTTAGGACTTAATTGTAATTAAATACTTAATGCATTACTGACTATGGAAGTTCCTAAGTGAAACATGCAAACTCTGTTGCTTCTCGATAATACATTAACGTTTGAAGTAATGACATCTAAAAGAATTTGCATGAAACGTTCATTGAGACAAAATGAGTTTCAAACAATCTAAAGCGACTGTTAGAATATCTAATCATTCAGTTTAAAAAAAAAACCTCAGAATAAAAAAAACATCAGAATAAGACTAGTCATTTTCAATTAGTTTTTGGACGCTAAATATGAATTTCTAAATTATTCTATCACGTCGTAATTTTGAGAAATTTTCAGTTAAAATTATAAAAAGAGTTATTTTTACGTATTTTTGTTATATTATAATTACAATATGTGCTGGAAAAGTTTTATTGCGATCAAAATTAAGGTTGTAGAGTTTTCTGAAAGAAATTTTCTGTATGAATTAATAAGCTGTTTATAATTAAATATGATTAATAAGATATTCATGATTAAATATCTATTACCGAAAAGTTGTGAATTAGATTATTGACGATTTATTAAATAGCTTTCAATTATATCTATTTAAACTTAACGGTTTGTTAGGTCATTAAATACTAATTTAATGTCAAAATTAATAAGTCCAAAATAAACGTTAACTTAGTTTTTTAGTTTTGAGTTTAATTTTATCTGTGATTATTGAATCCACCATTTTGAATTTATAAAGTTTGACATTGGATTTATATTTAGCAAAAAACCATTAAATTTAAATAAACATAATTGAAAGTTATTTAATAAATCGTCAATTTAAATCACAGTTTTTCCGCAATAGACCCCATATTTAACTATGAATATCTTATTAATCACAGCCGACATAAAAAATTCCTTTTTAAGGGCTAGAGTCTCAACAACATATTTAGTTTTGATTGCAATAAAATTTTTCCAGCACGTAATTCCCATATCGTAGTTATGAAAATACATGAAAATAGTCTTTTTTTGTAACTTCAATTGATGGAGCAATTTAGAAACCGAATTCATCCAAATTCAACATCCAAAAAACTATGGAAAATAACTGATCTCGTATTCAAAATAAATCATTTTTTATTGAACTGTGTAATCAATGATTTCGTGCCCTATCAATTTCGTGAGACAATATCTTGATAAGTTTCATCAGACCTGTTCGCAAAAAGCGACGAATTGCGATCATTATGCATGAGTGCGACAATAGCGGTACGTTCAATAATATAATGCGCATTTCCATTTTATTCCCTGAGCCCGGCGTGTCTCGCCGCGAGATATCTTGTGCGAACAATCAAAATATGTAAAACACTCGAGTGGCCGACAATGCGGCGAATTTCCCCAGCACTAGGCGCAGTTATGTGAAATCGAACCATGTTGGTCTTTTCATTCGACTATTCGGCAATTTACCGGCAATAGCAACGTCGAGACGAGCGGTCGGCCGATCGATATACGAATTTAATAGCCTAATTTACAGCGGCTTAGCGAAACGGTAGTCGATCGGTAGTGCGCGATAGATTGTTATTAGCGTAGATTGGCAATGATATACGACTTCATTGACATTCCACGTCGGATCCTGTACGCATTCCTCCACAATGAAATAAATCGGCGGCGATTGATATGTTTTGATATCGGACTCGCCGCGCAACCGCGGAATCATTCATTTTTAGGAACGGTATTGCAAGCAAACTTGCAATATCGGCCATTAATATTGAAATATATCTGAAAGCATTTTCAAATTATATATATATATATATACATACATCACGTCGCGCACGCCGGCAATCGCCGGAAGCATGACGTCATTAATATTCTGTAAATTCACGAGAATATGATACGCAAATGGACGGATATTATTGCGAGTTCATTGGCAAAAGCATTGAAATCTATTATGTTAAAATTTTCATTAATTCTAAAATGACGTCAAAACAATCTTAAGCCAAGCGTGTATGTGTAATTTTGTATTAATGTTATCATTAAAATAGCATATTTTATGAATGCAAAGGTAAGAATCAACATGTCATTCTACGACACGGTTTATATAATCGACATACTTTACGTGATATTCTGCGTATTTTACACGTGTGTTCCAAAACCCGGCTTAAGTCTTCTTTAATAAATACAAAGGATTACATCGTCGATTACGGCGAGTACAAATTGTTGCTATACGCGAAGTAATCGCCGGAAACACGCCATTATTAAAATCCCTAAGTCTACGCGACGGGAACGAGATATTGAAATTTAACGCATTGGAACGCGATATCCGTGACGCCACGCGCGAAGAAAGCGTGAATGGCATGAGATGAGGTTGACGAACGTTGTAAAATTCACAGCACCTACGCGACACGCGCGTGCATCCGTGCGCGCGACTAGAAGAGAAAAGACGGCGGATTGAAAGCCGAGTGGGAAAGAAGTCGAGGAGGAAAGGGTCGAAGACGGGAAGGTAGAAGGTTGAGGAGGGGGAGGAGGGAGGGAAAACGTGAGACTTTGCACCGAGTACAATAACAGGGTACACGTCATATTAAATCCGGTTGCAGCGCTTTCTTATTGCGGTGGTTTTATGCATCGGGGGTGCCTGACACCGGAGTGTATTACTTGGAAGGGCTGAGGGGAAAGAGGACCCGGAATAATCTCGACACCCATACACAAGTCTGCAGAGAAACACTCGCGTCCCCGCACCCACCATCACCCACGATCGTCACCGTAACCGGCTGAGCGTACCCTCGAGGCCAACCGACGTCTTCGCGCGGCAATTTTCTTGAGGGGCGGTTACGCCGAGTTAGCTACAGCGAAACGCGTAACGAGAGCAGCAAGTCTGAAAGGGTTGCCCGATGCATGCACAGTGATCGATGGCGTCGATAAAACAACGTCCCTCCACGCAGAGCGATCTATTCAAAGCGCTCGGAATTGTTTCCACGCGAAATCAATTTCCCGATCCCAAACAATCTAGCTAAATGTAATTTCTCGCTGTTAGCGCGATAACATCTTAATACTTTCCGCTAATCTTGATACGAATGCAGGCAGAAATAGATTGAAAAGCGAAATAAAACTTGAACAGAGGAAGAAAAAGAATGCACTTTGAAAAGCAAAGAACGTCATTTAGTCATGCAAGACGCTAATTAATGACGCAGCAATTATTAGAATTTTTTATACCTTAACATTTAATGTCCGTATAAAAAAATTTTAGAAAGCAATTTGTCTACTTTTTTCTAAAAAAAAAGAAAGAAAAAGAACTCTTATTCGATTTGCTTCGGATATTCCTCAAATATATAATTTACAAATAAATTTAAAAATTTGATAATAAATAATTATGAAATAGAACTTTGTTTCTTAACTTCTTCAAGTCGGATATTCTTTTTTTTTCGATCGTGATAAAATATTTCGTGTCCTCCTGAAACAACTCAGAGTTCACATTAAATTTGTAGATGATCTTTGATATTATTGGATACACCCTCTATGCTTCGATACTTACCGTAAAGCCGTAAACTTTTGCCTAAGTCGCTTTTTGTCATCTTCGCGAAGAGAATACCAAACAGAAGAAGACGATAGTACGTATACGATATCGACGGCTATCGAAGCTATCAAGAATAATTCGATCTGCTCGCGGCGATCGTTCAAGTAGGCCAATATTGAAGGATTTACCGTGGCAGACGCGTAAATTCTCGCCGCGTACCCCCCGCAGGTGTATAAATACGGCCAAAGTCGATTAATCCGGGAAGATTATAGTGTTTGACGTCGAACAGCGGGAAGATAGATCGGCTGGCTGCTTGTTACCCCTAAAGTCCCGGGCGATTCATTAGTCCCAGCGTAACGTATATCTATATCATCGCGAGAGGATGCATAGGCACTCGTAGCCAATAGTGATCCTTCTATGATAATAACTACTATATATGCAACCGTCGAGAGGTAGACGATGATATTGTCCTCGATTGCATAATAATCCGAACCCGAGCCATCCGATTAAAGACGCATTTGATGTTCAAAGAAGCAATTTGCAAAAATGACATACATCAAGAATGATTGCAGTTTGCGAATTATAATGACGGATGTTTCTTTGACTCAGGAACGACTTAACCTGTTATCTTTGATAATTGTACAAAAAAAGAAGAGAATGTTGGTACAAAATAATTGAAGTTTTTTAAATAATCTATCAGTTTAAATTAATGTCTTAATTCTTTCGTACTAATTCATATGATTTCTTACGTATGTCAAATTACTGATTTTTTAAATTAAAAGTAGATTTTCTGGTGAATAACAGAGGATTCATATTTCTCATTTAAGCGTAGTACAAAATAAACGCTGAAGGAAAGAAATAACGATCTCTCTATTGAACTCAATGCGTGCGCTTGCTCACGTGCCAACGAATGACGAGGGCGCCGTATGATAGCGGGCACTATATATGTCATATCGCAGGTTATTATTCCTGGTTGCATAATAATACGAAACCATGATACCACCGCTTCATGCAGAGCAGAATGTCGTTACCTCCTAACGACAGATTATTATCTACGCAGGCGCGAGGTATTTCATGCGATAATTCAATCGCTGTTTATTTTTGCGGCAAATTTGCGAGCGTAAATGTACGAATAAAATCGTTTACTCGGAAGCGACAGAAAGGGTGTATCATCCGATTTTGTTGAAAAAGAACTTTGCCGACAAGAGCAAAAGTGACTGCGGTCGATGCGACACGTTTTCACGCGAATGGAACAGAATAATGCGACAATTATCGAAGAATGAATACGCGCTGCAATTCGACGTGCGAAATCAAAATTAATGCTCCCTCTCGACCAGAGACAATCGTTAATCACAATATATTTCGATGTACATTCGTGAAAGTCGCCTTGTTCTAAAAGATCACGAATGGCGCTTCGTACTTTTAAATGAAACTAATTTTTATGAACGATTTTCATGAATGTCAGGGAACAGAGATATAATCTGGGTACGGGGTCACTCAAAATAATCCATTTCGTTGCTACCATCTTTGCATAATAAAAATATCAAAAACATTGTTTTCCATCCACGTAGCTTCAATTACTCTAATTTTGATTACGTGCGCCGCTTGGAAATATTTTTCAACAAAATCTAATAAATCTCAACGTTATAAAACATGCCATAATAACATTATTTTATTATTCATTTTGGTTAAAAAAAAATTTTTTGTAATAGTTTATACACAGAGAGAAAACGAAATTTTGGCAACTATATTTTTGACAACAATGAAATTTAAGTATCTGTAACTAGTAATTTACAAAGTAATAAGATAAGAATGAAAGTAATGTTGAATACTATAAAAATATAATCACGGCAATAATATACTATTAAATAATTGATAATGAAATAGCAATTCAACTATAATTATACAGTTAGAATTCATGATTTTGCTGAGGGATCTAAAATTTTGTTGAATACAGATCTGAAAATAATTTTGTTAAACCATCGAAATAATTTTGTTGAAATCTTAAAAATGACAAGTAATGCTGCAAAAAATTTTGATATTTTAGCAACAAGTTTGAACGTTCTACGTAATTATTTTGATAGTTCAACAAAATTATTTTTCTGACCTGTATCCAGCTAAAATTTTAGATCTTTCAGCAAAACTGTTCTTTCCTCGTACATATATTTTAATTTAAAAAATATAATTCTCTAGCAAGATACGGACAGCAATCCTTGGTAGATAAAAGCTATGATTACTATTGCTGAGTGTATAAATACAACGGATGGCATTACAAGATTTGCCAATTAAGAACTTTCGTGCCCTATATCTCGTGTGCTTATTAGCTTTTGAGCTGTTTCGAAAATACACGCGTTGCTATGCCTCGCACGAATCTTCCTTGAGGCATGCATAAATTATCTCATCGCGTTAAATACATTCCTATATCGATATACACATCTATGTACCAATTTTAGTTATCACCAATGATAAAAAAAAGAGAAGTATATTATATATATATACATTTTAAGGCTATATTAAATCATAGAGAAACAAAATAAACGTAAAAGTAATATTATATAAAAAATTCGTTATTAATCAATACATGCTTTGCAATAGCAATCAAATATACGAGATCAAATTTGGTTAAAATGGATTCGCGTTTTCCTATTTGTTTCTGCACCAATATTTATTTTTCTTCCTGACATATAGTCATTTATAGATGCAATTTTCTGTAAAACAATTTACCATCAAAGAAGAAACCGAACAATAATTTACACTTGCTATATAAAAAGTAATAGTAAACTCGGATTCTTCTCGTGCGGCAAGATATCGCGAATGAAAAGGGATTTTTATCGCTCACTGAACTACCGCGACGTTATTACGTTCTCGTTTTTCCAGTTTCTTGAAGCACTCTTTCCTCGACCTATCTTTCCGCCCCGTCGTCGTAAAGCGACTCGCTCTAACGCGAGATCAAAAGCAAATAGCTTTTCCATCTCTCGTGTAACATCGACGGGGGCTATCACTTCTCGCTGAGTTCATCGCATTCGAATTTCCATGCCGACAATCGGCCGCGGGTTCGATGCTCCGCTTGGCCGCTTGATAAAGTCGAGTTTTCCGGCGACGTTGCGAAGTAGCCCCATGCATCAAACCCCAAGCTCCTCCTCGAGCACACGTCCGCGGGAAGGTGAGGGATGGTAGGTGCGAAAGAAATCGAGTCAGAAGGCCGCCGATGGGAAAAGAGGTCGCCGTGAACAGAAGTATTTTGATACGAAGACGTATTGCCGCTACCGAAAAGTTGGATCGATCTATCGTGAAGTAATAAGATTTAGCTTGACACGAAAAGAGAAAAGAACGTGACATCAAAGTTGAGAAGACGTTTTCTTCTAACTATGCATATAGCAAAAAGTATATGAATTATAATTTCCTTAAATTACGGTTGGAAATTATAATTAATTAAGAAAGAAATGATGAATGTGCAAATATTGCTAAAGGCTATAATAAGCATTGTGTTACAATGTTATGATAAACATCACATCGATTTATTCCAATCGTGTGGATAAATCCTCGTGAAAAAAGTATGAAATACGCGATGTTGCGAACTATTCGATTTCTTATGTATGGTCTTTTTTAAGCAACATTGCTTTAAGTTTCCCCTATAATAATTTGCATTATAAATTGCGTAGCGCACTCACGTTATTCTTCGGAAGACTACGCAGTCTTCTATATATTATCCGTGTTATGCACACGAAACTTTGGGTCGACACGGGCTGGCGCAATGAAGTTACAAGCACGAAGTTTGCCTTGCGACGTCGTCTTGCGCATATCCGACAGAAACAAGGAAACAAGGATTCACGCGTAGTGCGCGCGCGCAAGAAATCAAGAAACCACGTAATAGCGTAATACTTCATCAAGGTATTCACAGCAAAAATGATGATATAGTTTGCATGTACCTTTGTGCGTTGATGCAAAGATAAATATGGAATAAGTATAAAATCATTTATAATAGAAAAAAAATCAAATAACAGATTACAAACAAGATTTAAATGCTAAAGATTATATGACAAATATTCTAAATATATAAATGTTTCGACTTTTATCAAGTCACATCTTCAGTGTCAAATATAAAAATAATATCCAGTATCAGTTAAACATATGAATTAGTAAAATGCCATGTTAAAGTTTATAAATACAAAACTTAATTATAAATATAAAAATATATAAAATAAATTATTATTACATTTATGACTAATTACATTTTATTATTTCATTTATAATAATATTTAATATTACTTTGTTTTACCAATTCTTTAGTATATTTAACTGTGTGACATTTGATATTGTTTTTATTGCCTTTTTATCATGACACAAAAATTAGTTAAAGTATTTTACATTTACAAATAAGATAATTGGTTTACCTTGCTATTTTTTTTTAGTGGATTGATACCTTCACTAAAATGATCGATACTTCGTGCTGGGCTTGGTTCGGACAGCAGTGATTTACCGAAGATTGATATATGTGCTTCGAGTGCGAGAACATCAGTGTGTCACAAGGAATCACCGACGTTACTTAACACATTCAAATCATATTATATTTCTATTTGAAAATATTTATATGTAAAAATATTTATATATATTTCGATAATCGTTTATTTCACAATAAACACACACACAGTGTGAAATATTTTCAGATGAGAATGTGATACGGATAATAAGAAGAGTTGTAATATAATAAAAAAATTACAATTTTTTTTATATAGAAATTTTCAACTATATTCTATGTAACACTCAATATTATTATGTTCTCAGTCAGAAATGATTGATTGAATCGATATCGATATTGACTAGTGCTATTGATGTCAATTTGACTAATTATTTTTAACAGGATTGTCCAGTTAGTATGTGACATATACGAATTTATCACAATATACAATATTATACATACATTATTTTTTTATATAATATATATACATTTATCTTTTTGAGATTCCTTCCCGCAGCATCAATATTAAATTTTGTTTCATAAAATTTATTTTTTCGTTTTGCGGCATTCTATTATTTTATTTTTTTAAATATTTTATTATTTATTTACATTTTATTATCACGCATTTTTAAGATTAATCTCGATTTTAAAGCCTAAAAAATCCATTAATGATTTGAGAATCACTGCGTGTCGCAACGCGACTCGGAAGGAACAAAGTCAATGCTTGCACGGTTCTGCTTCAGTCGGCCGCGCGCTCGGTTGCCTGACAGTTGTAATTAATACAAGCTTTGACCATCAACCCTACGTTGCGGCTTACCACCCCTAAGACCTGCCGTTTCTCTGGAACTTCTCGCCGCGCTATAAATTCACATTCGCCTGGCATGCCTAAGTTACGAATTAGAGCGCCAAGGTCGTTCCCTCGCTTAACAAACCTTGGATGAATTTCGCTTACGGTTCAATTAGCTAATTGGTATCGGAATTCGACGAGTATCGCGAACACTCTAGTCTTTAACAGATACTTGTTACAAAAGTATTGAATTAAGAAGTACCCTGTTTTATAAAATGTTTTTAATTAATGAAATGTAAATAATTTAAAATGCATTCCAAAAATACTTTTTTAATGTACTTTAAATTTTATTAAATCACTATTCTTAATTATTTTAAAAATCATTGCAATCTGGGAAACTGTAACTTTCACTATCATAAGATAAGTATTCTCATATATTTTCTATATATGAATAATTCTGTAAAAAATTTGTTCCATTTCTTTTCAAATAAATTTATACAAAATAGCTACAAAAATTTTTCAAGAAGATCTCAGTTCGATCTTTTGTAGAAAAAAATGATTTCTGGATGAATTTCTGGATGATATTTGACATTTGAATTATTATTCGCATGTAAGTGCGATCCATTACAACTAGACTGGTATGTATTTTTAAGATGTATTATTTCTCAATCTATTTGAAGCGAATGAGGTAATATACAACTTCATAAATACATTTGTTAATTCATGTGCTATAATTCCATCATCTCGATATTCAGTTATTCTCTCATGTTTTAATTAAACGAATTCTTTCATTATTTTGAGCATATTTTTACACGACTTGAAATATCTTCATAAATGTAAAAAATATATATAAGTTCCAAACGTCACTCTACGTAAGCGATCGATCGATCTGATTACACTCATGAAAATCAAAAGAACGATCTTGCGCGTCCAATAGACGAAAGCTTTTTGCAAGTAGATACGACATTCGTGCGAGGTTTTCGGGGTCGTAGATCAGGCGGATCCATTCAGTGGCTATCTGCTCTAGATAGCCGGTCTATTCGTCTTGTTTTTGTATGCGCAATGGCGTCGGTCAGTCGACCGTCACTATTACAATCGCGAGCGGGCCAGCATTGTTATCGAAGTAGCCTATGTCACCTGCAGGTCATTGAAATTAATTGAGCCATAAGCACGGCATTCACGAAACGCTCTACCGGATGTTGCGAATTTGAAATCGCGGCCTGCTCCCCGGACGAGAAAGGCATTGTCGGCCTACGAATGCAATGTTGTTTCTAATTTCGGCTCCGGGCGTGAGATTTATCGTTTAAACACGCCCGCGGTAGTTTGTCTTTTAAACGATTCGCAAATGTCCGCGTTGTATTCCATTGCCGTTCAAGATCGTAAATTGCAGATGAAGATGCGTAATTTATAACAATTATATAGCTGCGGGGCTTACGAACTTGGGACATGCGAAGCGACCTGCCACTTGCATCGTTCCTGTTAATGACAGATCCTATGACGAATTTGCGATTCTTCTTTCCCAGAAAAGGTATAATAAAAGATCAGATATTGAAATTACAAAGTCTAATACAAAAGAAGTGAGATTACTTAAAGAATCGGAACAGATATCTTAATATTTGATAGGAAAAAACTATACGTTCAGGGAAAGAACAATTTTGTTAAAGTATCTAACACACAACTTAGCTAGATACAAATTTAAAAGTTATTTTATAATATCAATAAAATAATTATGTAGGATTCAAGCTGATTGCTAGAATATCAAAACTTTTTGCAACATTGGTCATTAAGTTTGAGCGTTTTAATAATTATTTTGATAGTCTAACTAAATTATTTTCATATCTCTCTCTAAATTTTTAGCTAAAATTATTCTTTTCGATTAAAATTCCACATAGCACGTAAAATTAATAAAATATTGTAGTAATATTGTAAAATTTTTAAAATATTATGTGTGGAGTTTCAATCAAACATATAATTGTTATATAATATTTCCAGTATATTGTAATATTACTGCAACATTTTTGTAATTACGTATGTGGAACTTTCATGAGGCATTTACGATAATTATCGAGATATTTAATATGCTAGAAATTTATAACTTGTATTTAAAAAACAATATTTTGTAAAACGCGTCTTCTAACAATAGTAATTTATTCTAAATCTCGTCAAAAAAATCTGTAACTGTCAGCAAGTGAGCGACTTTTAATGCGTTCCGTATATGACGTATTGTTATTTTTCATTCCCCTGGCCTTCTCTCATCAAAGTCTCGTAAAGAAAGTCCAGACGTAACCACATTGCGTTAATAAAATCCGTATTTTCTCCAAGAAACTGGCAGCAGAAACGACCGTGGAAACATGATTGTCTGGACTTTCTTCATATTTCGCGCATTAGCGTAGTCATAAATCAAACCGCGCGGAATTCGTATACTAGTTTCAACTCTGCGGCGGAAGAACATTCGTCTCCCGGTAAGATATTTACACCGGTTTTTCTTCGTCTCTCGCGGGGCCATGCTGTACGAAGCCAATGACAAATCTGCGAACAGAAAAATATGAAACGAAGCTTTCCTTCGCGGCCGTTTCGCTATATTTCCATTTCGACTATTGCCCTCCCTCAAGAAAGAAATGTAGAAATAATACTTATAGCGTTCCTCCGTCCCGGAGGAAAAAAAAGACAGCATTTTTACGAGCGACAGTGTGTCCTAAAACCCTAGGACTTTATATAACACTTTGCAAATTTGAAATAACTGTATGCGGTCGTAAAACAAACATCCCATTCTCGAATCAATAGCATGATCCAGTCAAACGAGCATCGGCTGAGTTATACAAAAAAGTTTTTCGACGAAATCTTTTTCATATTCTTCTATATGACTCACTATTTGTTCTTCGTCTCCTTAGTAACTGGAAAAGTCCCATACGCAGTTCTGATGATAATGTCCTGATGACTAATATCTACACAATTAGTAATCAATATTTCCACAGTTTTTGTAAGTTAGTATCTCGTTAAAAAATAGAAACAAAAAAGATTATTCTGGATATTTCGAGACAAAAAAAATTTCTTAACAATAGATTTCTAAGACGAATCAAAATCGATTTCTTTTTAGCAGCAATGTTATATATAAAAAATGTTTTTATCAGGAAACTTATTTTATAAATTGCTACATGATAAATTAATTTTATTTTTTCGAATTTTTATTTATTGAGTTTTTGTGGGTGTGTGTATTGAAATTTTTATTTTTATAAAAGTTTCAATATATTTTCTGAAAAACGAAGTTTTCAATTTTTTTTATTTGCATTTTTTAATATCACGTTTATCTATCAAATAAATCTATAAAAAAAAAATATTATTCTTGTTCTAATCTATTTTAAAAATCTAATCTAATTTAAAAAAAGAGAGAAAATGAGAGAGAAAGAGAGAGAAGCAGGGAGGGAGAAGAAGAGAAAAATAAGACAAAAATATATTAGTCCCTAATTACAGCGCTAGTTTTATTAAGCCAAGTCAGTCGTTTCTTTCTGATAGAAAAATAATTTCATAGGGGGCTAATACATTTACTTCGTCAACTCATCGGTAAATCCGCCGGTGTAATTGATGATAACGACGTAGCTTGTTTGCAATCGAGTTGGCAGCGCTCTTTCTATACGGCCGCTCGCCAACCATGAACGCGGGGGAGGGGGAGGGGGGCAAATATTTCTCTCTCCTCTCGCGCATTCCTAGGCCCCGACCTCTTTCTTTAACGAGTTTTTATGAAATTGAGGCTGGCTGAAATCTAACGAACTTCCGACCGGCGAAAAGCGGCAGCGGGAAAAGCGACCCGGGCAAGTTTTATTAAAAAATAACGGACGCCGCTGTATTTTTCCCGTCTCGCTCGCTTTCCTTTCTGTGAGCCTTCTTGGTTCCTCACCCTCCAACCTCTACAATAATGTTCCTGTTATATCGAGAGTAATAAAAACTTCCGTTGCTCGATGATAAATAAAATGTATCGGAATCGAGAACGAGATGCTGTCCCCTTTCGCAAACAGACGTCGCTGAGAATAAGTATAAACATTTACGTCTTGTAAATTATCGTGAAAATTTGCTTCTTCTTCGTAAATTTTTGTTTTTTTTATTATATTGATATCTGCCTATCTAATTTTCTGAAGCTGGATATTATTGCTCGTAAATTTTCGGAATGTGGCGAACAATGAGAAAAGTTACCAACATGCGATGAAGACGTGTGTGCTCTGTTATAAAGAATTTATTATCGTCTTGCTCTGACGTGTAAATCTTAACCAAATTACGAAATTAATCACGATAAACATGCCTGCGTAGCAAATAAGGCTAAATTTATAGAGAGAAAACCAGTTAAACCAAGATTGTAATTAATCGAGCTCGGTGAAGCCCACAACACTGTTCGCAGTGGCCATAATACTGTCGCAACTCGTTGCTGCAGAATGCGACGCCTTGTTAATCGTTGCATCTAGTAGCGGCGATGTCGGAATCGAGCGGGCTTTAATTCATTGAGAATTCGACGGTTGAGAGCAGTCTTGAAGTTGGCCATGGGGTCGACGAGCCCATGTTTATCCCGGGGTACATGGTTAATCACGGGTTAACCGTGCGACCGCAACCCCTACGTTTAATGGCACCCGAGCGGCGAGCGGTGCATTGTTACTACGTTGCACATCGGAGTGTTTGATTAATTATTGGCTCAGCCGATGTAATCTAGCTGTTAAGGCTGTGCCTGTGGTCACTCGGCCGAACCTGTACAATCGTACAAACCGTGCCGTAGCCTAAACGGTACGGATGAGAACGTAATGAAGTAGAATAAAATATAAGGTCCAACGGAGAGACAAATGTGATTTCTCTGAACTTCAACCAAAAAAATTTTTTTTTACGCGTTTTGATACGCTGCACACTTTCAGAATGAGAGAATGAAAATTGTATAAAAGAGAAACAAAGCTGTTGTAATAAGTAATTCGCGTGCATTATCGACTCAGTGTTTCCTGCAAATTATATTATTATATTTATTTCTTTAATTTTTGTTATGCTTTATTGCTTCTCTACTGACTATCGAGGGAAAGTATTGCATAAAACAGTTGGAAGGCGACACGGAGTCTCGGAATTTAATAAGATCGCGACGTCGCCTTCACGCGCAGCCACTTCGTGGCGGCTCATAGCCGAGTCGAGAGTTTACGAAAATTCCGACAGCCTCCTCGCTTTTCCAGCTTTTTTCTCCCACTGGGACCGTAAATCCGTCCAACCAATTTGTCACGCGCTGCGAAAAAGAATCCGCGGCTGCCGTATCGTGATTGTTATTCTACTGTCTCCTCTTTGGATAATTTGTCGTAATTTGATCATGATTTTATTTAAAAATCCAATATAGAAAAAAAGTTACTCATATTATCGTATTTATTACTCACACGTTTTATGTGATCGTAGAGGTGATAATTGTTTTTATTTTTAAATTATACAATGCATGTTTAACATTTATGTAAATACGTGCAAAAATTTATCTGAGCCGTGAAATTTAAAGATAATGTCAAAAGTTGTAGCTATTCTACTTTTCACAATGTTTTTTAAATTTATATAAAATGATCTTTTAAAGATATAATTTTCTATAATAACGATGAACCGAAGAAACGCGCGGCTGACATGATCCTTTCCTTCGTCACGATTGTCATTATTATCTTCGAGTTTCGAGCTGTCCGAGAGACGAAACTTTCGGTACCTGCCTCTTTAACTGGTCACATCGTTAGTAAGTGCTACCGAGCTGACAGGAGAACGATCTTCTGTCGTCAAGCTTGCTATCGCGGCTATTTTCTCTAACGTCTTCTTCGAGAGACTGACACTGCGTTACATCACGATATCCTAAGTATTAAGTTATGAGTGATCAATCAAGAAGACGTCTATAATGTCAAACATTTGCGAATTCAAAAGTATATCCAAGTACTTGAGATTCTCTCACATCGTATTTAAAATATATTATTATATTATGTATTATATTATATATAGAAATTATCTCTGATAAAAAAATATTTTTGTAAAATTTACAGCTACATTATCAGCAGAAAGAAAATTGCCAATTAAAATCGTTGTCTCTTTATATATGGTAAAATATTCCAATACAACCGTATATAACTTAATTAAATCAAATTGTCCAATTAGAACGCTCGTTTTTGTAAAACGCGGAATAGCGTGCTTGACTTCGCGCATAGCTGAAAATTGTGTTGCCACGTTTCGCAGTTTTTAAAATGATGATGCAATTATCAAAATATGCGCCGCATTGCGACGTAGTTTCTTCTGTCTCGCTCGAGTTTTAAATAATGATATCGAGTTTGCGAAATGATAAATTCAACTTTTAAAAATTCCCAAACGGATAATACTTTTTAATTTTTGCGAAGCTGTTCATGGCAGATCTTTGCGGCTTGTTTCCTAAGTTTGAAGCAGAAATTGGAGCAGGAGTCTGTCACTGGGATACAAATATTTGCAGTTTACTAGTGATAGTATCTAGACGCGTATCTGGTCCTTGACGTTTAATTTACCGTACACGAGCAAACAATTCGACCGGCAACGCAAAGGGGCTTTTTTCCTATCTACTCCAATATAGAGCAATGGAGCGTGGCGCCGGGGAGTCTTCTACTATAAAACTTTTAAAGAAGGACGTCCGTGCATGGTAGCGATCCCCTCGACGATACGTAAACATCTCCTATATGCCAAAACTTACGTCATCTATGGACCAAATAAGACATTATTTGTTGGAGGGAATAATAATTTTTTCCGGTTAATTAACTGCATATGGGTAATATCTCGCAAAAATATCTCGCAGAAATATCACGCTATACTACATTGCTAAGCATACAGGATTACATAATATATATGCAATTTTTACTTCTTATTATTTATATTCTTTTACATTTTTATAATCTTTTATAGAAGCAAATATTTTTTTATTTAAGCAATGTTTTAATTTATTTTTTTATTTTTTTAGCATTTCAATATTTTTTCAGTATATATAATAAAATTGATTTCTATTCTACTTATATCTATATTGTATTATCTATCTATAGTATATTAAGCTACTGAAATGTTTTTATATTATATTATAATATGTAAGTATACATATCGTGTGTGTGTGTGTGTGTGTGTGCGTGTGTGTGTGTGTGTGTTTTGAAATATTTATTTTTATAAAAATTTTAATGTTTTCTAAAAAATAAAATTTTTAATTTTTTCTTCATTTGCATTTTTTAATATTATGTTTACTTATTAAATAAATAGGGAATCATTCTTATTCTAATTTATATCAAAAAAAGAAAGAAAATGAAAAAGAGAAAGAGAGAGAGAGAGAGAGAGAGAGAGAGAGAGCGCATCTGTTTATTAGCAATCATTTATAGCATAGATTTAAATATTTAAATTTTACATATAATAAGATATTTATTAGACTTTATATAATTTTTCATAAAATTTATACTTACTTTTATGTCTTAATACTTAATAAGAAAGCAACTTGTTTTATAAAAGTTGTGTAATTCTGTTAAAACTTGCTCATTAAAATATAAAAGCACGAATAAATGTAATTATATTATTCTGTTCGCAAAAGTAACCACGAAAACAATAGAAAATGGTTAAAAAGCTTTCTTGAAAAGAAGCTCCGCTTGTTATTTTCGATATGACAGTGAGGTATTCCGCCATAAAACTTTTAAGGGACATTCTCGCGAAATCGGACGTTACTAGTATTGTGAACGTAAAGCTCGTACGAAATTGACTCGTGCAATATAAATGTATCATCTGTCACAATAGCCATCCTGTCCTTTTGATTTGGTCTGAGCAGAGTCAGCAGTCATTTATATTTTGATGAACTTGAAATTGATTTTTTTTACACGAAAAAACTAAACACAAGAAGATCGTATCATTTTCCTTCAATTTTAAAATTAAATTTCGAGTAAAAAGTTTTACTATCTAAAATTAGATCAAATGATGTAAAGCTTTTAGTAAATTGAATTTTTGAAAACCTTTTATCTTAAGGAAATATTTGAATATTTATCATATAAAAACATCAAATCAATCAATTTTTTAATTTTCAATTATACTTCATGTACAGCATTGCACTTTATAACTCGCCTTAAAATATACACCAAAAATAATAAAATAAAAAATAGCAAAAATTTTAATGAGTTTAATTATCTACTAACAGAAATTATTATTTTGAATTTCTATTTTAAAGGAATTGTTTAGATATATAATAATGTTGTTTAGATATATATAATAAAATTATTATATTTTATTAATTTTTATAAAATTTTTACATAATATAAATTTTACTATAATATAAAATTATTTTATATTATAATAAAATTATTTAAAGCAAAATTATTACTTATATTCGATGTTGTATATAAATTTAAAATGTTAAACCGCAAAATACAAAGATATATTACAAACAACTTAAACTTAACAAACAACTCCATAATTAAATATCGTTTATTTATAACTGATTCCAGATTCTATTCCATAAACGTTCTCGGCTTAAAGAGAAATAGCTGACGGTTAATTTTCGCGGATTTCCTGCGCAGCCTCTTTAAGAAAATTAAAATTTCTTATAATTGTTACGTCACCCGTTATGTCGCGCGGAGTTATTGTTTCGTCGAGATAAGTCTGCGGTTCAAAACAACGTAATAAGTTACGTATGCCGTAATTCGTGCGTTTCTCCGGACAAGATGAAGGCTCATAATTGCGAATTTTATCGAAATAACGAAACTAGGCGAAACAATCATTACGCCGGGCACACGTCGGTTAAACGCTTTTTTAATGCCTATATAATCTCCGCGGCTGAAACGTAACGCACGGCTGCCGCGCGCCGTAGACACACGACACACATTACTTAGTAATGCCCGTGTAACCCGCCGCATTAGTTCTTGCGCGTCGTGAGCGGAATTAATTAAAGCGTTTTTGCAGAAGTGCCGCTTCAACGAGTGAGTGCGATCAACATCGCGCCGCTGCCCTAATTGATGCTGTTTTGCATTGGCGCTGCATTTCGAAGACGGTCACACAACTTCGTCACACAAGTAACCGGGGATCAGAACAAATGTACCTCGCATTCAATACACTCGATGAAAAGCACTTTCCTAGTGAAAAGCAATCTCAGGAAGAAAGTTTCGTTAAAAATTAGTTTGTTTTTATTAGAAATTGCTCACTCGATTAATTTTGTGCCTTACGCTGGCTGTTAATAATTTGAGATCTTTTCTCACAGAAATCGGTCCATTAATTAAAAATCTCGCAATCTCAGCAGAATAATTTTAAAACCAATTCTGTCTTCTCAGAAAAGGTTTTGGTGAGGTGCCAGCTTATCCAAGCAGCCAACTAGTTCACTCAGCCTTGTGCTCTTCAGCCACTCAACAACGAACTTGTTGAAGCGATTATATCAATAACATGGGCTTTTCTCTTATCATTGTTTTAAACAAGGTTATTATAGGTCCATCGTTACAGCTTGTAAAAATCGTGAGATATGAACGCGCTATGAATGAATATTTCATTGACGGTTGGCAACGGCTATCGGCGCGATTAATGTGCAAGGTACGAAATGTTTGCACGCAAGTCTTTATATTCACTAAAGAACCGTTTATCATTTCCGTTTGTGCTCGTCCCGCGGTTACGCGGCGGCGCGGCGACGCTGAGAATTTCCTCGAGGCTCTGTACCGGCGCGGAAGCCCCGAGAGCGTTTAGTGGCAGATAAAATGTATACACATCGGGGAAACGACTTGCCTGCCCGCTTTCGCGGTGCGACGTTGGTTGCGGTATAGCAGGTACCATATTTCTGGATTTATACTGACATCCTGGGAAATAAATCGCGTAATAAAGGAGGACGTGGCATCCTTTGGTGGAGTGGAAAACAAGGGCGCGGACGCGGTACTTGCCGATAGCGTTGCGCTCTCGCGATTTGCAGTTTCTCTCTACGACATTTTTATGCGATTTCCTTAAACTATTTTAGTTGCGATTCGAGGAAAACCTTGAGCTTTTCTATTATGGAAAGATTATCGAGATGATTGACAATAACACGATGAAGTGGCGTTTCCTATCTCGATTAAGTATTGAGAGAATATTCAATTTGTACTCCGTAATCATGAATCGTTTAAATTACAATGCAACGAACGGTGAATTTGAAATTTACGAGGTACATATTTATTGTTTAACAGCAATCACTGAATTTGCTTATTTAAATGTATTTGCGATGTGAAAATATTACCTACACGTACAACAAACGCACGTATGAACAAACAGAAAGAACGATTTTGCTGAAAGCTCTAAAATTTTAGCTGGACACAGATTAGAAAAGTTATTTTGTTAATAAACAAAATATCAAGGGGCTAATAAGCCACGCTAGGTGAAATTGCTAAAATTTATTATTATTTACAAGAACATACAATAAAGAATTCTCGCAAAATTCGCTAGACATAGCACAAATCATTAATTGAAACTTGATTATCTTCTTCAGTATTAAAAGTTTTTCCAACATGTTCTCTGTTTCGAGTTTATCGGATTATTCTTAATTGTAAAATGATAACACTTTCAGATATGCAATATATTTCCATTAATGATAGGTTTTAATTTTAAAAGCAATTTGTTATATAAGTATCTTTCATTTTTTGACAGAATTAATAAAAAAAATCATTGCACAACAAGTTACGCTTTTTCAAAAAAACTTGACTATGGATTGGATTTATTGAACGTGGACACACCTGACACTTCTTCCAAAACATGACTGAATATTCTGAATATCAGAATATTTTAGAAGCGATTCTACGCCGAAAAAATTGTTCGAACGCCGATCTACTATAACGTATTCTGAGTAAATCTTTGTCTTTTTTAAATTTTTGTTTATATTATGGAAAAAGACGCACTGATGATAACCGCATATAAGGTCAAAACGCTTGCGAGAATTCTTTATTATATGATCTTGTAGATAATAATAAGTTTTAGCAATTTCACCCAACATGGCTCATTAGCCTCTTGATAATTATTTTGTTTATTGATTTATTCTATAAGCCAATCAGACTTTAATTTTTATTAATTTTTAATTTTGTCAAACTATCAAAACAATTATGTAGAACGCTCAAACTAGTTGCTAGAACTTTTTGCAGCATCGCTCATTATTTTTAAGATTCCAACAAAATTATTTTAATGGTCCAACAAGATTATTTTCTGCTATCCAGCAAAATTTTAGATCCATCAGCAAAATCGTTCTTTTCATGTATATACTTGAAGCTTAATTTAGAATATTTGCTCTCCAATCTGTTCTCCGAGCACTTTCTTTCCCTTTATCATTGCCGCGCAGATACGGCAAGTACTTCTTCTTTCAGGCGTGAAAGCTTAATGGCGTCGTCGCGTCGGTTCGATCCTTTGTCCGTATCACTGAAGCTCGCGGCTCAAACGCCGTGCAACAAACGCCTCAAGAATTCTCTTTCGACGCTTATCGTGACGCGGCGCAGCGTGCGATTCGTCCGTATGCTCGGGCATTCCCCGATGTCGAACCGAATGTCGGCTACGCCTGCGTTTGTTCCGTATTCCGCGGTTCCTTATACATTATAGAACCGAGAACACGAGAATTCTCTTTCGGAATGTCAGCTATCCGGGGTCGCTGGGCGGCGAACGTCGCATTTAAATCGCGTGCCTCTAGTTTCGCGGCTATTTACTCCAGGGAAATATGGATAATACATTAAGCAATACTCAAATAATAAAGTATATTTAATTTTTAA
Source organism: Cephalotes varians (assembly GCA_037157785.1). NCBI lineage: Eukaryota > Metazoa > Arthropoda > Insecta > Hymenoptera > Formicidae > Cephalotes > Cephalotes varians. The sequence goes on from JANQDE010000004.1 coordinate 80,148, forward strand.
ACGATAAATTATACTTAATTTTTATTTGTTAATTTATAATTATATTATATGAAAAAAAGTTAATGTTTATTGTTAAAATGATTAATGATCTTTCTTTAGCTATTAGACAAAATAATGATATAAGTAAGAAAAATTTTATTAAATTGATAAGTATTTACAAAATCGATAATAGATGATTTGAATTGTGTTAAAAAAATTCTATTAAAGGATCTTTGGTTTTATCTTACAATGCGCGCTTAGCAAATAGACAGTCATTATTCTTTTTATATCGAGTTTGAAATTCAATGACGTCTCGTACACCAAGTATATTTATTAAACTTGCAGAGTGTACTGCGAACAAATTTATAACAATTTTAAACAAGAATTGTAAACGATTCGAAAATAGAAACTCTTACTTGTTAGGATTAAGGAAATAGAAGCGAAATCGATAAACTACGGTGATGCTCCGGATACTCGTATTTGTGAGAGGCAAATAAATGTGTGCCTGTGTGTGCGCGTTCGCGTACGCCTACACATGTGTAAACGCCGAGAAAGTTTGAGGAAGTCCGTAGGGAGCAACGACTCGTGACTACTTTTTGCATAGGAGATATCCGTAGAGGAGAAACATTACGTGTAGGATGAAGTTAAAACTAAAAGACTCATGAAAGATCGTTGTGTCTTAGAATATATTAAAAGCCTTCCCTTTTCGATGTCAATACATATATCGGAATTTATCTTCAAAATTGATTGGAAAGGACCATTATGTGCGACTCTTCACATTTTTTTATTTCCAGCGTTAAATACCAATTCAATCGATAAATTTAAAATCTGCTAAAGCAAACTCAATTACGTATGACGCTATCGGTTTATTTCATTTCACGATAAAGAGAGGGGAAAAAATCTGTCAACAACAAATCTCAGTGATATCAGTGAATTTGCACTTCCGCAACACACGAGACAAATATGAAATAATTGATGACGTAGAGGTATGTTCAGCAAGAAACATGGATAACGTGGAACCTGCCGCATAATGCAAGCGCGTGGGGTGCCGGAAGTTCTTAACCCGGCATCGCGAGCTTCCTTCCCGTGAAACTCTGTTTCCCTCGTTCTGGATGTTACTTTGCTCCTCCTTCCGCCGATATCTCCTCCTCTGGAGATTCCTGAAAGGACGACGTCCGGAGCTCGCAGGATTATTAATGATACCCTGCGACGTTCCGTTAATTGACTCGGATTTTATTACACGCGCGCCGCGCTTCGACTTCGATTCGCGAAGGAACCGAGCCGCGAGCAAGCCGAGGGAAACTGAGAATAGATAGCCTCCGTCCTACGAGCATGCGGCTTTAAGAAGCAGTTTTTGGAAGCCAGTCACCCGTGCCAGTAGCCATTAAGCGCGGATAATGGAGAGAAAAAAATCATAACGTGAAACCATTTATTTGACGACGGAAACTATGAATAGGACATTTGCTGCGGTTAGCTGCGACATAATTAATCGTTGGCCGGGAAGTGGGTCATCATCGTCGACAGTTTGATGCAGGAAGGATGAAAATTCGGAGCAGACTAGATACCTTATTAAAGAACTATGTTTAAGCTGATAAAGAAACTATGGTTTTTTTAGGGAACAACTTTATCTATCACAAGTTTTCAATATTCAATTAAATTATTAATTAATTTCGAATTAATTGAAACAATAATTAAACAAGTCATTTGTCGTTAAAATCGATATCGTTAAAACTAAATTCATTAAAGTATCTAATTTTAGATTTTTCTGATTCGGCATCGATGCATTTCGGCATGAATCGATTAAAATTGTTGATTAATTTATTAATATTCAAAGAATATTATATAGAATATAAATAGAAAATAGTTTTTTCTTACAGCCTCATATGTTCTTATACAATTCTAATGTGCTTTATATATTTATTTACTGCACGCACGTGACAATTTTGATTATATACTATCAAAATGTATAAAGAACAATTACGTAAATGTACAATTTTACGTATTTATATATATATATTGTAATACATTAAATCTAATATATGCTTTCTCTGATGAATTAACTTGATAAAAATTTACCTGTTGCACATAATTAATGTAATCGAATGTACGTCAAATGTACATTATCTTCCATATGTGGTAATGCTATTTAATTTTCGATTAATTAAGGGAATAATTATTGATATCATATATAATTCTCAGCAATCTCTATTATTTGCGAATTAAGAGCGATATTCGAAAATGTTCATTGCTCCAATTTCATTCCAGTATATATGTTCATTTTTCAGAGCTTTAATCAATTTCAATTTGCGATAGTAAATGCACAGAATGTGCAAATAACACAAATAAATAAATATTTTCCATTAAAAGCATAAAATTAATTATGCGTAAGATTAATGAGTCTCTGTTAACTAATAATATATGTTTGAATTCTCACTGTTTATATAAATCGCATAATGTAATAAATAACGCAATATAATTTATGAACTCTCTTGATGAAAAAATGCTTTCCGCAAATTACTAGATAATCTCGAGTGAACAGTTTTTGCTCAGCAATAAAATTTCAGCGCGCGTTGTTTTGCAGTTAATGCACATTAACCGCAATCTGCGGTATGTACCATTTTGTTCGCATACTAAACTGTAATTTGCTCAGAATAACAAAAAAATAAAACATCAAAACAGTATTATTACAGTTATTATGCAAGGCGTTATGCATTACATTTTATCTCGATGTGTTTATGACGCTAGAACATACACATTCGCGTACACGCTTTTGTAATTACACATTAAAACTACGTTGCAGATTACTTGATATCTATAATTTGTTTTTCATTTTAGATCCTATTTTTAGAAAGTTTTGGGAACTATCAAAATTATGTAAATGGACAAATATTACGTATGTAAGTGATTGTTAAGCACAAACTGTTTAAAATGTCGCGAAAACGTAACTTATTTTGTTTTGAAGAGTACATCATGATTACGAAAAATCGATAATAGTCCATTAAATGATTACAGCTCAATATTATTAATAATGCCAAAAATAGCCTGTTTATTAACATAATAGCATTATTAATTGAAATAATTATTGAAATAAGCAAAATGTACATTTTTGTTCAATGACAGTAAACAATGCATTTCAAGAAATGTTCGTTATTTTTACTTAGATGCTCATTGAGCAAAGTTGCTTATTGCAGCGTTAAAGAAAGTTAAACTCCTTCCATCTCCTTGGTTAAATAATTTGAAAATTTGTAATGTAATTTATAACATTATATAATGAAGATTTACCTACATTATATGCACAAATTGAAAATTTTCGCATTTCGTAGATTTCGCATTAAATTAATAATCCTTTAATAATATTTTCAGCAGAACCGTCTAATTAGATATAACATTATGTGTTAATTCAAATTTATGGCACAACCCGCGCGTTAATTAGGAAACGCGAGTGGTACCGGCAATAACCTGCATGATCTATTTCGTGCGTAGAATATCTCATCTTCTCAAGGCGCATTTAATCCTCATATTCCAAGCCCCGTCGTAGACGAGCCTACAAAGGAAGATGCGAAAAAGAATTATCATCAAGACGCTCTTACCGCGAGATTAAAAAAGCTCGACTAATATTCGTCAGTGGAATTACAACGGCGGTTCGAACACGGATCTCGGAGAGGGAGAGCTCGGATACTTTTCGTCGAATACTTTTCAGACGGGCATGGTGGAAACAACGATGTGGGAGTAGAAAGAACAACAACGGACTACCACTACCAGCGGATGTAACGACACCGGCGTGGTATCATATCGAGAACTTTTCGCAAAGGCACGTCTCATTTTCAAATTACTCTGAGCGTTCGCGCTCGCGATGGAAGGCGGAAGGGAGGCAGTGGAGGGCACATTTTAATCAAGCGCTTATTGAGTTGAAAACTCGAATATTATTGCGAGAGCCGCAGAAGTTTTATGCCGCAGCACCGTCTACAGATACTATCTTGCAAGTGATTCGCGCCCAGGGCTGCGCTTAAGCGAGATCGAAATTCGTTACAATATGAGAACCGCACCGAATTGATGCAAAATCAATGTCCCTGCGCTTAAGATTTTAATCGGGAATGGTTGACTGTTCAATCAATTTTGTTTATTGTGCTAAATTACAATTTTAATTCTACTGTTTTCGTAATATAATGTAATTATGATTTTAAATAAACTCGCATAAACTCAAATTCTTTTTTAATGTAATTTTAGTGATATGTACTCTTTTCGACATTCTTTTTTTATATGTATGGAAACAGAGATTAAGTTATAAAAGTTAAAAATGTTAGAATTAATAAAAAGTTTGTGTCTTTTAAGAGTAAAAATGCATTAAACTGTACATAAACGAAGCATATTCACTGAAGCGAATTTACAATTTATAAAAGCTTTTATAATTGAAAAGCTTTATAGTAATGAGGGAGAAGAGATTTAACAAAAGAGGCAGATAGATTTTGATACATCGGGCGTTTGATGTGATGTAGGGCAGTGTCCTTTATAACATGACTACTTAGACTTTATGACGAGCTTAAAAGGGCTTTCTGTTTGGCACGTTAAGCCTTTCGTGTTGAATAACAGCTTCGAGCTGAGTGGGATATTTCTTGCACCCTAACCATAAATTAAGTGCCACGCTATAATAAAACATATCGCAATAAATAACAAAAGAATATTTTTAAATACCGAATAATAGAGTAAATAATATTAATAATATTAATCTCTCTTAATAATATTATATTATAGCAATGGCATAATTTGCATTTATCTGAATATCGTCGAAAGATCACAAAATATAGGTTACATTTCAGGATTAATTGATCGGAACTTGTTCCCCTCGTCAAGATGCACGATGCCTCCGAGATTAGATAAATGCGACTGTCGTCCGAATTATATTAAGCACGAGAGTTGACTGCAGCCAGCGGAACAATTTTCATTCCGTCCATCCGTCCGCCGTGACTACTGCATCCCCCGTTTTTTTTAAAGCGAAACTCGAGAATGGGGGAAATGGGCAAATCCTGCACGCCAGTGCACGGAGATATCTCGTCCGTCCATTCGTCGAGGTCCGATGCGACGCGGCGCGCGATGTTGATTTTTTACTCGTGACTTTTATCTGCTTGAAAAATCGTCGCCCCTTTTGTACAGGTGCGCTTCCCGGCGCGCTACACGTAATGTTGATCCACCCCTGTCCCTCGCTTTTCTCTCCTGGCCGGCCGTACAGCCTCGCACCCTCCCCGAACGTCTCCTCCGATGGTCGCTCCCGTTTTCTTGCACGCCGGCGAATGCAAACTGCCCGGCGATCGATGCAAGTTTCATAAATTAGCCGACCGCTACGTCGATGTACGCGTACGTACACGTCGTCCAGTACACGGCGCCGATGTATAGCGTGCTCGTATGAGCGCAATTACGCTCGCTGCAAGCGTACCGCGTCGTTTTTCACGAATGCTCACAACAAAATCTAACGGCGCGACATCGAGCGGAAAATACGCGACGAAAATTTTGATTGTGCGTCTTGTCGCAGTATTCTTTTTCGCGTCACATTTTATTGATGCTGAATCTTTCGTGCGTTTGCTCGTATTACAGGGGAGCTTTAGGGCTAAACTGTATTTTGTGCGTATGTACGCAAGTGTTACGTATCAATCAACGAACGGTTACCCCAAAGATTCGAAACGTAAGCGAATTTCGTAAATGGAAAGTGCAAATGATGGAAACGCCGGGGGAACATAATCTGCTGCTCCACTTTATCATGAAAGCCGCACAAAGCGAGCGCAACTTCCATCTGTCTCTCACGATCTTTTTATCTCTTCTGAAGAACGATATTCACCGGGAATTTTCCACAACGCGTTCGTATACTGCATTGTATCTCCCTGATATCGCGATCATAAAGGACTACGATGGTTTTACCTATGAGAAAACAAGGTATATTGAACGATAAATGTCCTTCTCCCGAGGGTATTGATGCAGAATAGCATACGTAATAAATCTGATCTCGATTTGAATCCTATTACGTTTTATTTACGAAAATATTCCTGGAGCTACCTCGCTCCAAAAAATTTGGACGTATAGGTGGAAGCTGAAGCTCATGTATGTAATATAACTTTTTTATAGACTTTTCTCTCTCTCTCTCTCTCTCTCTTTCTCTCAACTTTTGTGCATACAGATTTTTCCCATATAATATATTAAAATGCGAGTATTTTTCACCGGGCACCATTTTTCTTTCATGTAATATTAAATTTAAATCACATGGCAATGACTCTAAATTTTAAGTATTTTCAGAATTAATCTTTAAATTAAAATTCCGTAAAGTTAAGCTTAAATTATAAAAAACAAGTTCTTATTAACTTTCATCTTTTGAGAGAAAATTTAGATTTTTTGTTAGGAAAGAACGGTTTTGCTGAAGTATCTGAAAAAAATTTAGATACAAATCTGAAAATAATTTTGTATTTTAAATGAACTATCAAAAATATATATATATAACACGCTCAAGCTTTTTGCTAGAATATCAAAATTTTTTGAAGCACTGCTCATCATATTTGAGATTCCTACATTTTGATGACAATTATTTTAATAGTCCAACAAAATTATTATCTGATTCTGGATCAATGTAAATAAATTTTTAAGTATTTCGGCAAAATCGTTCTTTTCGTGCACATCTTGAAAAATGTTCTTACTCCACATCCGTACTCCTTACTATAGAGATTGAGATAAACGGCAAACGAGACACTTTTACCGTGATTCGGGAAAGATACACGACTTTTGGTATTTCGATCTTGTTTATCTATTTTCAGAAATCAACGTCATTTAAGACAACGCAGTAAAGCGTTTCTTATAACTCAAGACTCACCCATGAAGATTAATCCTCTAACCTTCGCCTCTTTCTCCTCACCTAGCCGCCTTATTCTTTGCCAATATTTCATAGCTCCCTTATAAGGATCTGCCAGCACTCATTGATTGAGCGGATACCAGAGCTGCAGCGTGGTAACGAAATAAGCTCTACGTCAAATCGACGTGAGTGTAAACGTTTGCGTAAATGTATGCGGCATGTCGGTGTACGATTCGCGCACTTACACGTATATGCGACTTGTAATGTATATCCGGATGGCGTGGCGTCGTCAGCGGAATTTTAAATTCCTTTAAAACTCGGCGGTGTGTATCGACGATACTGAAATTTCGTCAAGTCTCGAATCGATGTACGTATACGCACTTGCACGTGTGCGCGTGCGATTGCGTACGTGAGCACGCACACTCTTGCGGGGACGAGTACGGATGTACGTCGAACGACACCACGACACGTTTCTCTCAGACAGAAACGATTGGCAATCGATTCTACGAAATTTCGTGCACGTCTCGCGACACACACCGCGACTAGGGTGGATAAACGTGGATAACATCGATATCCGAATTTCAGTTAAGCTTCCCTCCGGCTTTACTCCGGTACAGACGGACGTTAGAATGAGAATGAAATTTGTCAGTAATACTAATACGAATGTCGCAGGATTTCTCTCAGGGGCTTACTGAAACATCTTTTTTTTCCTCTTTTGCTTATTTCGAAGAAGCGCTGGAAATAATCCGCAGTGACAAAAGCTTTTATGCTAACAAGTACTAGCGTTAGCCTGTCGTTATGCACAAAAAGTCTCTCGAGATTTCACGTATCTACGGTTTTAACTTTTTTCTTGCAAGAAAAAAGAATCGAATTCAGACTTCTGTATATATTATTTGGATGTTTCTATATATTTTTTTTTCATTCAGTAAATTGTTCAAATTCTAGATAATTTAAAAATTGACTGATATAACGCATTATATTTTATTTATCAATATGTGACTCAATATTTCATGACTTTACTTCAAATGACAATAACTGATACCGACAAAATTTATTAATAATCATTATAATTATATTACTACTACTATTGTTATTATATTATTATGTTACGCATTATACATGAAATTCGTTTTCTTACATATGAAATAAAAAGAGTTATGAAATAAAAAGAGTAAATTTATATTTGATATTTGTCTGCATGATTATTGCCTGTTTTGATTATCATAATTCGTAATTGTTGTATGGCCGTCGAGTCAAATGCAGAAGTAATGAACGGCTGAATCCGAATATTTGGAAGTAGTCGGTTATTATTGATGGAGGAAAGAACGTCGCCTACCTTCGTTTCTCATTTCCGGTTCGAGGGACAGGACACAAATCACATCGTAATTGTTAAATGTAGCGTGACCTAGCGCCGAACGGAAAAGGAATGACATGTATGTAAAATTGATAAAAGTTTCTGGCACGTACTCCTACGTATTTCTATGTAATCAATTCGTGATGATAGGTACATTTGCACTGTGGTTAGCAATAGCAGAACAACATAACGTGCTGCATATTTCCATCACATTATTCAAAGATATCTTTAAGAGAGAAAAAAAAGAGAAAATTTTTAGAGATTGTACAATATTACGGTTATACAATATAATTTATATTAGTTGTGTATGACTAGTTTCTAAGTTGTATAGATGTTTTATATAGAAATTATAATAAATTAATAATTCTAATATAAATACTAATATAAAATATATGTATAACTATTATATGTACACTATCATTTTTTAAGTTCAGGAACTCCAGCAACTTTTTCACATTTCTCGAAAAATTAAGTTGAAAAAGGTATTTTAAAAATTGTGAAAAAACTTATACAAACATTATAACAATTTTTTTCTTTATTTTTCTTTCTAAATTCTTTAGTTTCAAATTAAAAAATATTTTGTAAAGGTATTTACACAAGAAATTCAAAATCATCGTAGTCATTTTTTTTTAATCATTAAAAAAAATACACAAACTTAGAAAATCTATTTTGAAATATTCTTTCATTAATTTTTGTCTAACGATGTTTCGTTATAGGTTCAGAGTAAAACAAAAATATTGAAAAAATATCAATTTTCAATTTCATGTAATTTGGGAGCAAAGTAGAAACAAAACTAAAAAACGAATTTACAGTTCTATCTCTTCTCTTTAAAATGCATTTTTGAAAACTTATCTATAATTATTTTTTCACTTTGTGAGATACGAGAAAATCGCAAGTGTTTCTGAATTTATGAACGGCAATGTATATATTTAGCGGCATTGTGACAAGTTTCTATGCCGACTTTATGAACCTATGTTCATGTTTTCGTAGCATCTCCTAACTTACTAATGCACACAAGAGTTCCTTATTAGAAAGTTTCCCGTGCACAACACCGTGCGAATTAATTCATCGGAATCTCGCCGACAACGTAACGCTCGAAAATCCTACAAGCGCCGCGCGACACTCGGTACGATGTCGTGCACGTACAGTGGCGTGTAAGTACAGGAACGCGGATACATACCCGGTATTTGTACTCTTATCTTACCCCGGAGTAAATTCAATGTTTGTACGTCGTGTCAACGCCCGTATATGCAGGGCGGTATCACAGCAGATTTGAAGATGCAAATGCAACGCCGGTGGGTACTTCCGCGAGCGCGCGTGCCCGCAACGCTGATGTCGGCGACAACGAATTTGTGTGTCTGTCGTTTCTCTTTCAGGTATTCGCGTAGGCGCATATTGCAATTTTAGTTTCTCCCAGCACAATTACATTCGTGTCCACGATAATAAATTTTTATCTACAAATGCTTTTCTTGAACCGATTTTTGATAAGACACCGATAATTGTTATTTGCGTGATTTTAATAATCGCACTTTGAAATTAACTTCGATAGTTTATAAATTTTCATTAAGTATATTAATTTAAGTTAATTTAATACGATAATCATGATCTTCTCTATTATGATTTCAATTTTTTAAATAATTTAAACCAATATTTTATCAAAACAAATAGTTAACAGTAGAAGTGTTTTGGATAGTCGAAAACTTCTTGACCTAATCCGGAAATTATATTTTCAAAATTATCGAATGTTAAAATTATATTTGATTTAAATAGATTTAGGTCAGATACAAGATATCACATGTTTTTATACGAGATAACACGACGAATTACATTCGACTCGACAAATTACATTTGAGATCGATTCGCTTTTATTTAATTTACTCAATCCTCGTGTATATAAATTAACTTCGACGATCTCTCTATAAAATCCAATTAATCTGTCGTTCGGTAAATACGGACTGCACTCATTTCTTTTTATTCACAATGAACGAATTTGGCCAAGCCGTTAATTGCGCTCGAGAGACGTCGACCGTCGTGTTGGAACGAAACAGTATTTCCCCTTTAAAAGCGCGATGCACGATGCTTGACGTGACGCTACAGCATACACGAAATAGAGGACAGGGAATACGCTCGACAAAAGTCGCAAGTTAAGTATGTCATTCACACTGTTCGTATATTTAGCTATTTTTTTTTATTAAGCGTTTTATACATCGTTTAAACGCTAATTACGTTGCTTATATAATACATTGCGTCAAATACTTCAAAGAACATGAAACATCGAAAGTTCACGGGTACATGCTAATTTATGATGTTTGCCATTAAACTGAGCAAGTTTGGATCGACGTAATGAAAATAAAGTAATTGCTGTGCTCTTTTAATCGCAGTTTGCATTTCTTGTGAGTTTAGTCGACGATCTGTTTTGCGTTACGCTTAACGATTTTATTTTCTTTATTAGTTACAAAAGTGAAATTACAACAACTGAAATAACTTTCGTTGTTTTTCACATTGAATTGAATACATTTTTCACGTAGCAATACGTGTGCGCAGCATGAAGCATTATTGCGTCACGACAGCTAATAAAATGGCCATTTTAAATAGGTCGCAAAGAAAAACAGTTTTTAAAAAGCGCAATTATATTTCCTGTATCGGTAGTAACTTCATTGTTTAGCCCACTTTAAACGACATATTTTTATACAGGAATATACGAGAGCGCAAGAACATCGTATAAAAGTTCATTTCCGGTATGAGCGTGGAAATGTTTGTATGAAAAGTAAGAAGATAACGGAGTAAAATACTCAGCATGGCATTCGGTGGTGTATATCTGGTAGCGTGGAAGTCAAAAAGCGTAAGCTGCTCAGAGAAGTACGGAGAATAGAGGATTTATTGCTGCACGCCGGTTTTTCCTGAGTTTTAAACCAAATACCAGAATGGCGTATTACTCCCGAAGTTTTTTATAAGTTTAAGGAACTTTTGTATTAAAACATTGCGATCGTCTGTCAATCTGCTAAGTAATTAAGACTGCAGATGTTAGTATCTTGTGCGAAGTTTTTTCAATAATGCGTTAAAATTTATTTAAAACGGTTTTTAATAAAATAAATCATGTCAAGATAATATCGCAGAATTAATTAGAATGCGTATACATATTGTATCTTGTTGTCGTGTTTTCTTTTTAGCTTTGATTTTACAATTTTTCAATAAAGCGTTAAAATTTACTTAAATGGTTTTTAATAAAATAAATCCCGTCAAGATAATATTACAGAATTAATTAGAATGCGTTATATGTATTGTATCTTGTTGTCGTGTTTTTTTTCTTAGCTTTGATTTTACAATTTTATTGTCCTGTGCTTTATTATTTAATTCAATTAATAATTCATTTTTCAAACGCGATGAACACGAGCTTTACAGAGCGATTGTCTGATATTGGAATTCGATAATTTGTATGATTAAGTACGTTTCAGCAATTTGTAAATAAACTACATAACTTACAGAACATCCCGATCTGATTTTTCAACCAAATAATGCAATATCATCTATGTTATATAGGGGTCTCCCCATATTTTGATCGATCAGAAAAATCAATTTTTTTTTTGCATTTTCTTATAGTTTGACATATTAAAAATATATTTCCAAAGCTTTAGAGCTGAATTCGAAAAACTGGCAACGCTATAAGCCTTGATAAGTAGCAGCGGTAGCAGATAAAAATCGAAGCGCTTGGCACTCTTGTAGAAAAAAACAAGCAGCTTGAAAGAATTTTACGAGGAAGAGGAAGGCATACTTTATGACCCTGATAACTGATCAATTGTAAGTATGATTTATTGCTTGTATACTGTAAAATATATACAATATATTACTATATACTGTCAAATAGTATCTTGAATCTTTAAAACGCGTTTTACTCGAAACGACATTTTTTGAGCTGACGATAGTGATATCTCAAAAACTACTGAACCAAATGACTTAAAATTTTGATAATATGTTAAGAACATATCTTGCATTTTGCACGAACTAGAACGAAGTCATAATTTTCAAAATTTGAATTTTGCTCAAAACTAACAATTTTTCTTCGAAATTTTCAAACGTTTTTTAAAAATCCTGTAAAATTTTTTCTTTTTCAATATTTTTAGTTCATTTTAGTACATGCCATAGCCACACTCATACAAATTAAGACTCTGTTTTTTTGTTTCAGATATATACAATAGATGGTCACTGTCGCCATAGACAAACGTTTTTTTAAAGCGTTTTCAATAAGTCTACTATAACATCAAATATATTCGACATAATTATATAAAAAAAATTAAGTATGCTTTTAAAATATACTTGAATAAATGTACAAAGTTTGAAATTATAATACTTTATAGATTAAAAAAAATTCTTAAAAATCGCCTTATTTTTAAAGTAGGGAAACTTCTTAATGGAATATATGAAATATATATTTTTTAAAACGTATCATAAAATGTGACAAGACTGCGCTTTTCGAAATAAATTTGTGAAAAGGATATTTGCATTACCATTAACGATAATAAAGAGAAAACAAGAAAAGTAAAGATAAGAAAAGATAGAAGATAGAGTATATTCCAACGTGACACTATCATAGCGATGCGTTTGAGGAAACGACGATGAATGTAGCAGCTTGACCGCACATGGAGGCAGTTAAGTTTCGTGAAATAATGTTATATCGCCGGCGGAAGACTGTTATTTCTAATCCGTGAGTAAAGATCGTACGTTTTCATTTGATCCTGTCTACGTCCATTACCGCAATGTTATACCATGCGCTATTAAACCGTAAATCGTAAGTTTCACGTTCTGTCAAAATGACATTTACATCGCTCCCGCGGCGACGATGGGACCACTCGCAAAATTATCTTTTGTAAGCGGAACATCTACGTGTCCGACACATATCTTAAAAAAAAAAAAAGAAAGAGAAGATAACTGTGAGTAGAAGTACGAGTAGTAGACGAATAACGGACATGAGTAAAAACAGATAAGGAACCGATGCGGCTATCAACGCGTCGCTGAAATATATACGATGTGGAAAAATGAGAGGGATTTATTAAAATGAAAGCCTGTTACCTAAAATTCACTGCCTTCGAGCTCTCAGAAAAATCGACGAATTGGAACGTCGTACCGTATGTGTCGCGCGCGCGCGCGCTCTCTTTCTAGCAACGATGCGAGGTAAGTACGTACTACTGGTTGCGACGTAAAATGCAAAAATATGTTATCCGTTCTCATATTATCAGCACTTCCCACGTCGACTTTCCGATCGAGTGCGCGTCTACGGAAATATGTTTCACCATGAAAAATATCGGGCCGTCCTAACGGCCATGATTTCGGGCGGATAACATATTTTGGCCGATCGAATTATTTGTAACTGTACCAGCCAGACATTGTGCATACATCTTCCACGTGATCACGTAACACTTTCTCATTCGTTGCTTCCGGCACAAGTTACGTCTCGAATTATGCGAGATATACATTGTAATATAACCGTAAGAATTAAACTTTATCGAACTAAATCGATGAAAAAAACGATCCCCTCCATTAGATTTTTAACAAAAAACTTCTATTATAATTGAATCATCAATTTAAAATATATTGTGCAAAGTATCGAAACAATCTAAATTTTTAAATTAGCCGAAATATCATGAAATATAATTATCAAATTATATGCAATCTCTCTATTTAAAAAATAACTCGATAACGAGTTATTTTTGTGATAAAAGAAACAAATAAATATCTTTTTTACTTTTAAAGTTTTATAAAATCGATACTTAAAGATTGATACTTTCTATTTTATTCGATGACAAGTTTATTTTTGTTTATTTAAAATATTATACAACAGAATTTTACTAAAAAGTATAGTTTTTGTGTCTAACTAGTATTCTTAAAACGTTATTAAAAATAAAATTAAGATTTGAATTATCCGAGCAATGTCCAACTAGAATTTAATGAGTAAAGATGAATGCACTGTATGGCATAAATTTTAGAAGAAAACACTGAATTGCTTGAATTTATTAGACGCAATAATGTATAGTATTGTTAAGATATTAATATTGTTATGAATCAAAAAGTCTTTAGATTTAGGTATAAATTTTTGGATCAATATATTTAAGTATTTTACCCGAGATCGGATAAGTTTGTGCAATAAATAAATTGATTAATTAATTCAATTAAACAAAAAAAAAACTTTTAAATAATGCGGATCACTTTTATATTGCAATCACTTTCATATTGCAGTAATTTGTGCTTTTATATTTTTATAACTTGGATATTTAATTTCTAGATCAATTAAGAAATTAATTTATAATTAGAATTTTTATTTATTTGGGAAACTCTTAGGACAGGTTTCAGACGGTTTTGAACTGAATTAATTTAAGATAGAAATAAAAGAGTTTCGATTAAAAATTAAACTCTAATTAATTTAAAATCTGAACTCTGCATCTATCTTTTTTGCATCTAATTATTAATTAAAGATTATCTTGCTTTCAAATAGATTTATACAAATTTATAGAAACTTCTTCTTGGCAACGACAGATTATTAATTTCTGACTATCACTACACTCCTTGGCAGCGACAAATTAATTGAAACCGCTACTTTCTTTGACAGCGACAAGTTTGTGAACTAGCTTATTTGGAAGATTATCGAGAAAAAATTATTAAAGAGAACTGCCTTTGCAAGAATAAAAAAATCAAATTAAACTAAATTAAAATATTAAAAGTACATTTACCTTTACTTGAGATATACTTGAGTGTAGTTTTTATAAGCTGTCTGTTTATTTAATTTGCTAATCGCCAAAATGTTTATTTGATTTATCGAGGGTGATTTCTTGTGACAAACAATTTGACTGATTAAATACTGGTCTAGAACTGACAATGAGCCAAGACAAGCCGAGATTAATTGTTTTGTCGCTTAATATATACAGAGATATATAAGAAGCGAAAACTCCCCACGCTTCTCACTTCTTCTTACTTAGAAATGTATTTATAATAAAAAAGAGGGGGAAGATTCTCACCCATGTAATCGAATCTCAAACCAATATTCTGGTGATTGGGCCGCCGTTATCGCTAAACGATCATGTTAATATGATTCTAATTATTTATCTTTAAATAACTTTTCCTTTAAATTACTCTTTTGAAATTAAAGTTCGTTATATATTCATTTTAATCCAAAATTCGATAAATAATTTTGAAATGTGACAGTATATTCGACAGTATACCAAAAATTCGAAACTTTTAGCTAATAACGCATCGTAACATTATAAACGTCGAGATCCAGCTTGGATATTCGTAGGAAATACTTGTGTGACGAATATCGGATGGATTGAGACGAGTGCACTTCGATCCACAGAAAATTTTCGTCCATTCCTCTCGAGGGAAGGACATCAATTCTACGTATATATACGAAGAAAGTTTGTAAATCCGCCATCAAGATTCACGACGTCAGTGATTTTCGTCAGACACAAAATTCTTGCGTCGGGAAATCTACGTAATTCTACTCGAGTATTTATTTCCGCAAATTCCTCTACAGTGGTATATCTCTTTAATTTAAAAGTACTCGTGTAGAAATTCTCGTCGGAAAACTATATACATATATATAGAGAGAGAAAAAAGAGAGAGAGAAAGAGAGAAAAGAGAAAGAGAGAAAGCTTAAGTCAGTAAAGCAATAAATTGTTTTAAGATAAAAAATTAACAAATTAATATATCTCCTCTCTATTTTTCATCACTAAAGTAAGTTTGAGAAATATTACCATTAGTGCAATATTTTGGAGAGCAATGATAGAATTCAAATAAAGATGGATCATGAGGAATGTTTAGCTTTGCCTCACGTGGTTTGGCGCATTAACGCTCCGAGTCCTCTATATAGATTTGAGGTTTACCATATTACGTAAACTAACATTTCTGTGTGTACGTAACAATTTCCATGATTTCCTTGCAGATTAAGCGTATGATCAAATCCTCTCACCGCATCAAATATACATTCCCGTCGGCGTTCGACTGAAACTTCGATTGAGACTGTACTTTGATAATTATAACGTAATTATGCGTGCCGCGGCGTAACGCTCGAAAATAACGCACGGCACGTCACAGTTTTCAATGGGCATTAAGCATATTGGTCAATTTTCGAAAATTTTAATTAAACCACGTAACGTGATGTACGGACAATTTCATATTTAGGTTAATGGAGATCGGTTCGGCGGCACGTAATAAACCTTGCGTCGCCGTGCAGAGAATATTTGGGACAAGGGTCGGAAGAGCGAACGAAGCCGCGTGAGGGGTTGAAAGCTAGTCAAGCGCTCATTTTGCGGAATATAAAAGTTTTACGAGGCGCGCGGGAACTGATGAGTCCGGTACGTAATGCTGCTTGATTCATCAATGCCTTTCGGGAATTCCGCGGGTACCGCGTTAGAAAATTTATCATTGCCTATAAATCAATCGTGGGAATTTTCAGGATACCGGAGAACGTGTTCCAATTAAGAAAGGCGCGTAAAATCGAAGATGCGAGAAGATATTTTCGATTTCAATTAATTTCTACATGTAATAAATGTAATAAATGTTTATTAGAGAAATATCTAATAATTATGTAAATATTTATGTAAATAAAAAAATAAATTGTTTGCTGCATGTTTATTACTACATCAATTATACACATTTTTACCAAGTTAGTTTTAAGTTTTCAATCTGTCTCTTTTTTTTTCTAGCCTAAAATATAAATTACATGTCATGCATAAATACTTTTTGCAATAAATAGGATGAGACATCATTTACAATTTCAATGAGCTAGTTTTCAAAAATTTACATTTTGATTAATTTTAGAATAACAGATTTAATTATTTTTTTTTTAAACACGTAATAAATAATATCCCAGAAAAATAATATAGGAAAATAATATAGTTAATTTAAATTATATTATAAAAATCAAAGTAAAAATGTAAAAATCTAAATTTCCATATTTTTATATTTTGTCATTTTACAATTTTAATCATACGCTTTCTAACCTTTAATATAAATTTTGAAGAAGTAAAATAATTCTCAGAGAATTTTTAAATATACTATAAAATATTGTATAGTAGAGAAAAAATATACGCAGGCTAGTATTTAAAATTAATAATTCTTCAATAATTGTCTTTAATAAAACGAAATAACTAAGCTCAATTGCGTAAAACAAAATCCTTATGAAACAAAAAAATTTCATTATTATATAATGTTCAAAGTTGCTATTATAGTATTCTAGATTTAATAAAATACCTTTAAATATTTTCAAATCACTTCACATGACAAAAAAATCACATATTTTAAACATACATTTTTGGAATAGATGACGTTAAAATATCTATCGCGTTTAATTTAACTTCATTAATTGCTCTCTTTTATTAACCCAGAATTTATTTGTTGAATATTTCCTTAATGTGATTATTAAATTGAAAAGCTCCGACATTTCGATTTAATTTCAATATATATAATCTCAATGTTCTTTTTTTAAATTTCTCTTAATTAATGCAATTTAGATTTCATAATTCGCCGCACGTAGTCAATAAGTAGATTCCCGGAAAATTTTGTTGATTCCTCTTGGGGGAATTTTTTTCTCATCCGTTTCAAGGAATCTTCTGCTTCGCGTCCTACCGACGACAGCGACGGAGACGGCGATGGTGATGTCGACGTCGACGACCTCGGACACCTTTTCTACCGCAGGAACTCGTTAAAAATACGTTTGCAAATGGGATTCCGCCTGGCGACGAGCCCTTTTTTTGTTGCACACTCCACCTTCCTAGCCACTCTCTTTAAAGTTTCATGCCTCGTGGGAATGGATCGCAGCTGCGCAACTACAGTTAAGCACCGCAGATCGCACTAAAGCAAAGCTAGAAGCCGCAATCTTCGCTCAAAAGGACCTTCCGTCTGCTACGGATCTTCCACTTATAAAAGTTTCGACGAATATTGTTCTCATACATCATATTAATACCGTTCTCGTTAACCTCTAAAATAATACCGAGTGTACTCGCGATTTCAAATATTCTGCCGCCCAAATCATTGTTAAAATTTCTTGTAAGAGTACAAGAATGATGGAACAGTGAGAAATATGTGCCACGTCGTGTAAAGAATACAACTTTTGTATAATCATAATTTATGCAAAAGAAAAGAAAAAAAATCGCTCGTTTATTTAATATTTCTTTGTTATGCAAATTAGAATCTAATTACCTACTGTTTTTAACAACAACAAGGAAATAAATGCAATAGAAAATTATAATTAATAAATTCTTCCGTTCGAATCAACGAACGTATTAATTTTATAATTATAATAAAAAATATTTATAAAAAATGGTTATTAATATTTATAAAAATTGCTTTATAAATTACGTAACATACATTAATTCATCAAAAATAAATTGCTTTTATTAACATCGACTTTTATTTTTAATATGAATAAGCTCTTCAAAACTTTCATAAAAAGGAAAATAACTTTTGTCATAAAAGAAAGAATTCATCTCAAATAAATTTGTATAAACGAATAACATTTTTCCCTTTTTTTTTCAAGCATTGAATCATAGTGCAAACGCGTAACGTGGAAACTAATCGAAAGTTCCGTTTTCGGAATCGCATTTTAGTACGCGCGTGGCAGAGCGATCACGAGATTGCCTATCGATCGTTGAAGCACCGATTTCGATATACGGGCAATTGGCTGTGCTTGGAATTGTTTTAAAAGCCGCTTGAATTCGAACACATCTATTATTTCGACGTCGGCCTTTCACCGTGCGTAAACACGGTAAGTGTTCATTGTCGTCGTACCGCTTTTTCCTCGGCGCTTGTTTGCCGCCACGGCGAAAACTGCTTTACCATTATTTATCGGAATCCATTATTCCCACGAGCGGTAATTAAAAAGTTCGTGTTTGGAGTTCGAGTAGTCGATCGCTTCGTCACCGCCGCCGCCGACCTGACGGAGCTCGAAGTTGTAAAATACGAATGGAACAGGCATTCCCAATTAAAAAATTATAACCGCGCTGCAAGGGTCCTACTCCGTTGATTAACGTTTTTCGCCGCTAGCAAAAAAAATTTTTTTTATTGTCGTTTCTGCCGTAAGTAACGATATCCGGTTTATTAGTCTTTTCGTTGCGTTGATTACCGTTTCGCTTTAAAAATGCGCCCGCAAGGATGAAATTAATGTTTCGTCCGTTGATTAATATCTTGATTTGTAATCCTATCCTACATAACGCTATTTTGTACTAGAATTGTTCAGGATACGCTTGGACTAGACGGATGAAAAATGGATCGATCGATCATATCGTTGGACGGACACGTTTCAATTGCTCGTGACAAATGTTTATAAAACTATCTGGCTAAAGATAGGAAACGTGATGTAGCTGCAAATAAATATTTGCTCATTGGTCGATTCAAGCGGAATTTGGATAGCCTGTTATTATAATGTAGAGTTTAACTATTGTTTGTGGCAATTAAAATAATACGAATAAATGATACTATTCGATTTATACCTCAAAATGCAAAGAAATAAGTCTCGCTTTAACTTGATATAATTATAACAAGCGATTTTCAATTCTTTCTTTTAATAATTCTGTTATACAAATTTAAATAAGAGATTAATATAGGTGTATCTTAAAAATTATGACAATTCAATTCTAGTTATTTTAGACTTATTTCTTTATAATCAAGAACACGCGTAATTTTTGACACGCGTAAGCTGTTAATTAATCGCATTAATATAATTTACTCGTTAAAGTATTAACAACAATGTTTAAATTTCAAACAATTATGAACTTTTTGACGTTGTTATTGCCGGATAACATATTGCTTAAGCGAAAAAGGATAAATCTATTTTACGTTCCAAGCGTTTTGTTTTAGTTTACGGCTTCGCATTGCCATTCCTACAATTAATTATGTTATCTGCTCAGACGGGCTACATAAATTCCTGGTTAACGTCCACTTCAACGTTGGTGCGCGTCAGAACTTGACGTGTACACGGTATAGCATGTGGCGCCACGAGTATTTCGATTCGCAGTTGTATTCTGCGCCCAGTGCTTGAAATTCTGCTTCTGCGCGGCGGAATCGTGCGAATACATTTACATTACTTACTACGGAATCCTGATATTTAGCTACCGCCTATTCGGTATATATTCTCGACTCTCCCTCGCAATGGTACCGTTTACACGGCGTGCAGGATGTACGTTTTGCTTAAATGGTAGAAAGCGCGTTATTCGGCACGATGCTTAAATATAGATATAACGTACATTGGAGGTAGAAACGTATTTGCACTGTCGCGTAAGTTTCCGGCGCATTTGTGTAAAAAATTGAAGGCTTTTCACGAAGCACCTCCGAGACATTTTATCTCGTATAATCACGACAAATTAACATTTTTACTTTTAATTTATTATTTCAACATATATTTAATTTTTATAATGAATTTGATTTTATTAAATAAGCGATCTTCATGTTTATAGTATTAAGAATATCTTGTTTCCAATTGTTATACGATTTGAAAGAGGGAAAAGAATGTAAAATAAATATCCTCGATTTTCTCGATTACACATTTGAATAAACATGAAGAGAAAACGATTTTTTCTAGAGAAAATTTCTCGCGTTAAATCGTCCTGACAGATCCCCCCCGAGTATTTCTTAATAATGCAATAGTTCGGTCGCTAATTGTATTGAGATCATGCTCGAGAAGATGCAGCGAGCAGTTACTTAAAATGTAGAAAAGATACAGAACTCCGCGCGGACGGTTGCACGTCTGAAGAAAGTAATAATCATTATGCAAAGCTGTGTGAGATAACTAGTAAGGGTTACTTGAAGAGGAACTCTCTAGAGACTGTAGCACGCTGCTGCGCGGTGATTTCCCTCGGTATGCTCTACATTTCATAATTTGAGAAAAAAAGACGCGGACGAGCAGTAGCAGTGGGGTACGATAAGTCTGTGCATAGAATTAAGCAACATGGTTAGACGCTATCAAGAGAGATAGTTACTTCATTTCTTCCAAGCACCAATGAAACGAGCATTATCGGATGCGAGGTTTATAATTCTGGCGCTATATTAATGCAAGCTATTTGCGACACCGTGTTGCAATGATTTAAAAAAATTAATGAGATAAAATTTTTTTTCAATCATGTAACGAGACTTGAATTATACATAAAAGCAATTACTACGATATAATTAGCTCTACATATAAAATAAATTATAGATTACTTAAAGTTTTATCTTTCCTCTGCACGAAAGATAAAATACACGGAAAGCTCGAATTGTATTTTATTCGAAAACATCAAACTTCAATTGCTGCGATTAAACATTTTTTGATCCTTATAAAATCCTTCTCGTTTATATATTTTTTAATATATACGCGTTATGTTATATTTTTAAATATTTATATAAAACAGTATCAAGTTCTCATTGCAAAATGTAAAATTATTAAGCGTCCCGTTTTAATATTTTTAATTGACATGTGGAGTATGCAACACAAATCATGAAATAAAATACAATTTTAAAATGAATTCTATCATCCCGAATTATATATTGAACGATATTTTATCCCGACGTTCTTCCTGCGTGACATACTTTTTTTACATACACTAACCTTCGTTAGATAATCGGTGTCTCTGCCAGACATTCATCAATCATTACAGTATCAGTTGGATCAGCCGATCGTTTCGTGAGAGACAAATGATCGAGCTGAAAAAAAATATGTCAAATCGGAAACGCTATTCGCATTGTATGTATCATAATCCTTTTGACTTGATAATAAATATTCACAAAAAATAAATAAATACTCACATAATAAATGCTCACAAAATATAAACTAATATAAACACTAACATAAACACACAGTTTCAAAATTTGATTTTGTTTTACGTGGGTTATAAAAAATATATAAATGATAAGTTTTATAAATACTAATTGACGAGTGCTTATAAAATCTTAATTAAAAGAAGATTTACGAATAAAATGCTTTGATATTTACGCATATTTTAATCTTTATTATGAAGTAATTGTTAAATACTTTGTCAAAAATGATATATACGTAAGTAATTATAATCATTTGCTTATTATTATTTTGTTTAAAAATATATTATATAAATAATATATTAATAAATAATAATAAATAAACATTGACCGACATATGAATTCACAAATGTCTTATTCGGTCAAAACTAGATCTTAGTGCTATTTTTAATAATATTCATGCATGAATTTATATACAATTCCCTGTCCTGCAAACTGTGCGCCGAATAAGGGAGACCGGAACTCGTGGCACAATTTCGACCATTTTGACTTTTCAAACAATTAATTTTTATGATTAAACTATCTGTAATATGATAGAGAGAATCTCTCTCTACATTTTCATACTAGGAACGATTTTACATACTATATAGTTTCTTTGTAATAAGTGAAATACAAACACGCTGCATTGTAGCCAATAGCGCCCCAATAGCGGGATAAGTTAATACGTATCATGTTTTAAATTGCCCATATGACAAATTCTACTAAATTAATGAAAACGTAATAGAAATAAAAACAGATTGCAGATATGTACTTCTTTATATAGATTATATTTTTTAATGTTATTTTGTAATAATTAAATAATAAAATGTTATATATACAAGAATTTATTGTAATATTGTAATGTTTGTTTGATTTAAATACTTAGAGAAAGTGTTATGTTATTAAAAAGATATTTTGCGATAAATTATTCATTGTTTCTTTCATCATAAATACATAAACGGAATGTAATGCCAACTTACTTCTTGTGCCAACGAGTTCCGGTTTCCTCTACTTTCGGTCTTGAAACACAGTCTTGAACTGAGGCTGAAATAATAATCATAAATTAAATATTGATGCTAATAAATATCTTTAAAATATTGTATTTTAAAATACTTAAAAATACTGTAAAAAATTTATTGCGAAAAATATCACCTCCCAGTCAGGGTTCAAATCTAGAACTTCTCTCCCTTCCAGGATATGTTTTAATAATTATATAATAAATTATATTATTTTATAAAAAATGTAAAATAAACGCTTACAAATCATTTAAATTTGATTCTTTATTAAAATGATAAATATATTACTATTTTGAGTATATTTTTCAATTTATAGTATTCTTTGAAGACATAGTAATAAATTTGATTCTAGATAATATCTCGTCTTCATTATAGTTCGAATTATTCTGCAAGTGGCTAATTAAGTCTACTACTGTAACGATAAGAAGTATTTAGGTTTCCGTTGTTCCACGAAGTGTTTCTTAGACCTCTTCTTGCAGTTCTTAAGTAAGTTGGTGACTGTAACGTACAATTACGTACTATAGTCTTAACTAGAGGGTAACACGTATCGGGCGAAGATAACGGCAATGCGGTGTGCGAGACAGAAAGGACGTCGACATCAGGACGGTGATAGGAGAGCAGTAATAGGTGTTGGTTTCGCAGTGAAGCAGAAAGGGTAAGTACTTAAAAGCCTAGCGCTGCGCTAATGTTCTCGTTACGTTTTAGCCGACGTGCTTCCGCTTCGGATTTAATGCATCCGCCAATGCCATCGTCACGGACCGGAATCGAGTCGGATTCCGCACAGTGCGGCTAACCAGTTGTTGCAACTGGGCGCATATGATGAACAGCGCGTGGAAATGCGTGAAATTTCGTCAGATTATAACTAACGTAGTTTTTCACACTCATCGCGTTAACCGCTTGACGAATGGATGTCCTACATAAATGATAATTAGTTGTACTTCTCTCAAGCAGCTTGAAGTTTCCACTGCAATCATCATAATTTCTTATTTCTTTAGAATACATGTACACAAGCTTTTCTGTTACTTTTGTTAAATAAAAAAAAGTTAGAATATAATAAATTTACATTTTCGGCATTGGTATATACGGAAAGAACGGTTTTGCTGAAAAATCTAAAATTTTAGCTGGATACAGATCAGAAAAGTAATTTTGTTGACCTATCAAAATAATTATGTGGAACACTCAAACTAGTTGCTAGAATATCAATATTTTTTGCGTCATTGTTCATTATTTTTAAGGTTCCAACAAAATTATTTTCAGATGTGTATCCAGCAAAATTTTAGATTCTTCAGCAAAATCATTTTTTCTGTGTACCAATTACAATCGTTGCGTAAAAAGAATAACATTATTACTTTAATATCACGCTCGTGACGGACAGTCCACTTATCGAGAACCGAAAAAAAGTATCTGACAGATCGCGCTCCTCGATACAAAGAGGATCAATTCCCTAGCTATCCGAGTCGGATACGTCACTTTTCAGGTAGACATGCGAGCCAACGGTGCGCAATCGATGGCGCGGAGGTGTAGTCAGTAGGATTTATGTATGAAACGCCGGTGGGGTTTCGAGAGATAAATTAGTCGTCTCGGCAATAAAAAGCCGACTTGCGGATAGCCCGGATTACACGGATGCACTGTGCGCCGAATCGATGGTACTTCTTGCCACCTCCTGCCTGATTATCCACCTTCAGCGACGTTATCCATTTTCGTCCCCGTACGTACTCATGCCTGAAATCTATTACATCCTTGTTCAAAGACATATATATATGTAATGTGCTTTATCGAAAAGCGCGATTTGTCAGAAACTTTTTTCGGTTCTAACAAGTGGACAGTACGTCACAAGTGTGATATTAAAATAATAACATTATTCTTTTTACGCGGCAATGTAATTAGTATCAATACAACAGTGCCGAAAAAATATAAATTTATTATATTCTAACTTTCTTATCAAATGATAATAACAGAAAAACAATAGAAAAGCTTATTCTAAGGAAATAAGGAATGCGAATGAGAAATGAGAATTATGGTGATTGCAGTGGAAATTTCAAGTTGCTTAACATCACATCATATATATGTATATTATCATAAAAATTCTAATTTTTGAATGCAATTTATGCTTCGTATACATTATTAATGCAAGGTAAATAGTTATTTTCTATAACTGTTGTGTATAAATAAACATAAAAAAATTACATTTTTCTATCATTATTTTTGACCAATGATTAACAAAATAAGGATTAGATAAAATCGCTACCGTGTTTTCAAAAAATAAAAGAGTTAAAACAATTTTATATTTAATTACGCTTTGAAAAATTATTCCTATATTCTTCTAATCAAATAGTAAAGTCAAATAAAGTCAAATAAATAACCATTTTAAACTAATGTTTCAAAATGTAAAAAAGTTTAGAAAAATCTAAAGTGTAAAATGTGTTTACGTTAAATATGATATGTTTTTCTTTCTCAATGCATAAAATACTTTAGATTTAACTTCGGCACAAAAGCATTTTCTAAAAGCTTTAAGTGCATTGACGCAGAATCACGAGAAGATATTTTAAGCAAGTTTTTTCCGAGTACCCGCGCTATTACATCTAACTTCGGCGTAAAAGCACATTGAATTTTAAACGCGTCCACGTCTCATAATCTCGTCTATGTTGCACGCTCGAATGTTTTCGCGTGTTTTAATATAAACAGGGCACCAGTACCAGGGTTTAAGTCCCATCTCGCATGCGCTACGTCGCCTCAACTTTTCAGCATGTAAAATGTAAATGAATGGAGGCGGGGGGGATGTTTCGAACGTTAACCGCATGAGAAATCGTTGCGGCGGTCCCCGTCGACGTGTGAAACGTGGGAACAATGTGAGCGAGCACCGCGATGTCCAGGGATGCGTGGAAAAAACGGTCCGCTATGTCAAAAGTTTCATTTCGCGAAATGAAAATAATATTAAATCAGACCGTGTTACGCGCGCATGTGTCGTCCACCGTGCTTTCCGAATTACTGTCCCGACTGCCCAAACGTTATTTCACGCTTTTATTTTATCCGTTTCCACAATTGTACCTTCTTGATAAATTCATGTGCGAAATCTTCGAGTTTCAGAAGAAAACAATTTCCGTTCATAAAATGTTGTAAAAATAAGAAATTAGATCTCTACGAAAATTTATTTAAATCTTCAGACTTGAGTAATCCATTAGTCCGAGATTAAAACGCTTTTTTAAACGTTGCACCGTGCGCACCGTGTGCGTAATCGATAATAATTCTAATAATAAAATAACGAAAATTTTATAAACGGCATCTATAAATGCAAGAGAAAAACAGCGAACTTAATTTAAATTAACAACGAAAATTTCCGTCGCAATCTCGGCGTTTCTTGCGGCGAGATGAATTCTTCCAAGGGACACGGTGAACAGAACAACCACGGGGAGACATCTTGCGTTTTACGTAAGCCGTTGCCGTTAATAACACCACGCTCGTCTGCATCTTTTTCCGGAATTTTCCGCCGCCGTGTCTCTATATTGCCGTTCCGTCATTATTTTCCCTTCTTGCTAATCTACGCAATTTATCCACGTTGTAGCCATTTAATTAACCTCGATGTGATTTTATACAATGTCCTATACAAAACTACTATTGTGATAAATTTCATGTTAGAATTTGACGCAATTTTTTTATAGTCAATTTGGATAAAAATTCAATGATCCCCAGTAAAAAATTTTTTACATATAAATATGTATAATTATATACAAGATATGTCCATATATGCTTTTCTTCTTACAAATAATTTCCGTTTGTATTTACAGGCTAAATAATGATAAGAAGAAATAAAAAGTAATTAAAGAATAATTTTTAGCATTGTCTTTTTAATAAAAAAAAGTTTGAAATAATGGGAATAAATTACTTATATATAATCATAAAGATAATAATACAGAAAAGTTATACAAATTATGTATGAGCAATTTATTCTTATTTTTTCAAATTTTATTACTTTATTTTTTATAAAAGAACAAAAAATTGTTCTTTATTTATATTCTATATTTATTTTTTATTTCTTCTTATCATTATTTAATCTGTATATGAACAGAAATAATTTTTTTGAGAAGGAAAATATATATAAACATATTTTGTATATAATTATATATATTTACATATAAAAAGTTATTTACCAAATCTAATAATTCATATGCTTAATTAAATTTTTAATTAAAAATTTGGACATTTGTAATTAAAGAGTTTGGCGAATTAAGCTTTGAAGAGCTGTAAATGTATAAGTATAAATAATTACAAAGCAAATTATGTTAACAAAAATTTATTATTTAAATAGTGAATTTCAGTAAAATAAAGGAATTGCAAATATTTTCATATAAGGAATATAAGAAATTCCTTTAAGAAATTCGCCATTAACATTTGATTTGTAATAGATACAAATGAAAATATAGCAGACGAGAAAAAAAAGAAGAGATAAATGTTGCAGGTGCCAATTGTCATTTCGTGTTTCAAGAGTAACAAACGATTCAATGCGAGCAAATTAAAACGTTTAATTCGTCATCCAAAAGTTAACTCGTTACCAGTGCTGATTGCATCACGAACGAAAATCGAAACACGCCCGGCGCGTACAACCCGGTCAATAATACTTGATTTTTTAATTCGTTATAGACGCGCGGCATCGATAAATCTCTCACAATCAACGCGGTGCGTTCCGAGCTGGAGTAAGTGATGTATGAACAAATTTCAATCAGTAGCCCGGCGAATTATCGATCCGCGAGTAGCTAGTGTTATCACCTATACAGATGTCCGTTTGCTGATTTCTGAACGGTCCGTCGCGCGGGTCGGATAATAAAACCAAGCCAGGAAGATTTATTCAATGGTACTCTTCGGAAAGTAATAATGCACCTGCGGTTGCACCATCGATAGGACATCGCATTCGATTCAAAGCCGTTTATTATTACTCCTTTCAACACGAATGAAATCGAAGGAAGCGCAACATCGAAGTCGCGACTAACAATTACGTCGGCATATCGATCAGCCGTCTGACGGAAAAACATTTTCATTCACCCGAGAGCAGCTATTTACTAAATTATACATCCGCCAGCTTCGAAATTGATAAAACATATTTTCTCATTTGCGCAAATAAAGTAAATCACGCAATGAAGTAAAATCGATTACGCGTTATTGGCGCAAATAGAATTATCGCGATTTCGTATGTTAACACGGGCGGCTTAATGAAATTGAGTTTATATAATTTAATGATATTAAAACACGGATGAAATACGTATTAGCAATCTGTGCAAAATATGCAAAATATCCTTTCGAATATCATCACGTTTATCCTCGCGTTTTACTCCGTGCGTTAGCGGCGCGTTATTCAATCTATGAAGAAAGACCCGATCCTCCATGTACGAAATTTACATGGAATCTTGGTTCTATCGGTTCGTTGAATTACGATTTCGCGTAATTAGGCCGCGTGAGAGGAAAAAGCTGTCGTACCTTCTGCCCGAGATGTCTTTTTGCTCGTTCTTTGCAGTACTCGATTTTCCGCGGCGAATTCTTGCGTTTATTAACACTTATTCCGAGAGTTCAAAGAGAATCGCCGCGCGATCGGTTGTAATTTCGCGATTGCGTTTTGCGCGTTATACCGTGAATAACTCGACAGCGTGATTTCGTTCCTGAAGGGATCACACTTTATCGACTCGTAATTATATTTTAACGAATGCGCGAGATAACGAGGTGCATCGCGCGCAGTTAATATACGCGCTTGCCAATCATGACTGACTATTATATAACAACTTTCTTCCATCTGTGGATCAAACTGACTTCGTTATGTATGTAAGCTATTAAATGCATAATAACCAGCGCTACATTGTCAACGTGAAAGAAACGTTGCCGCCATATAGACTTTATCGAGCCTACGAGCTTTTTGTACGCTACTGTTACACGTCATGACTTATCACGTATGGATAATTTGCAAAACTTTGCAAGAAACTTACTATCGTTTGCACTTTTTACATAAATACACGGAGAAAAGTTTGAAAAATTACTACAGCAGTAACCGCGGACTGAAAATTTTTATTATGTTTTATATATGAAACATAGAAAAAATTTGTTATAATTCTTTCATTTTTATAATTCCACGATTATTATCGTAGTAATTTTTAATATAAAATTTTCTCCGTGTAAGATTCTTTTTTTCTATTTTCAATTGTCTAGTAACCGCGCAGCTTCTTCTCTAAAGAAGCTTGAATAGTATTTGTGAGGTACAACACAAAAATCAGATCGTAATGGTAATGCTGTTTATCGTACGTCTATGTATGAAGTATTGTATAGAGAGGCAAGTGCTTGTCAAAACCAACTATTGAAAATCGAAGCCAGACGCATTGTGAACGGGGAACTCTCAATCGCGTCTTCGTATATCCAATTATCGGGTTCTTGCAAGAATGTATTGTATGAATTATACATTGTACCTACCCCGATTCAAGCATCGTTTTCATGCGTCTAGAAGGGAGCCTTCAGGTATTCCACATTTTTATAACTATTTCCGTCTTGATAATAGAATCGATTTTTATCACTTACAATGTGCTATCAAAATAATTTGATCAAGATTAATTTTTAACGTTTCAATAAAAGTATATAATAAAAATAAATTAAAACGTTCTTTTACTTAAGTCTTTTGCTTAAGCTGTTATAAAACAGTTTCGGGATCTATTGTTATAATAAAAATAACTCTTGCGAAATGGATGCGTAAAAGAAACGTGGGTCGCAGCGAAAAAGCGATATGAATGTGTTGAGATTAAAAATTGCAAGATAGGTTGTCGATATTGAAATGGTTTACGAGTCATTTCGCTTATACATTTCACTGGTAAAATTGCTGTTCAAATACCTATCATTTTTGAGAGAATCGTTGATACTTGATAATCGTTGATATGCTCGATAAAAAAAAAGGTAAAGTACAAGCGAAAGGAAGAACGTTTAAAATTCGCGTCACATCAAGTCCTTAGGAACAATTATTTTGGTCGACATAGCGTATTCGAGAAATAAATCGTTGCATTTATTGCAAGCCAGATAACCAGAGCAGAAACATAGGAAAAGCACGCTTTAAAGCGGATAATCTGATTATTAGCTCTTCGCTAATCTTTTCTGCGAAATTAGACCAACTCTCCTGAGTTGCGAAACGAAGTTTTCTAGTCGTTCTCTGTGTACGGCAAAGTAGATTCCCTGCCGCCCCGTGGAATTGAATCCTTGTGCAACTTCGGTTTCCAACGAGAGAAATAGCCACTATAACCTTTTGCCATTCACTGCATTGTAATTCCGATAGAGAATTCGGATTTAGTAACGTTCCATTGTGCGCATTATTTCGCATTCGATGGCGCATCCTGAATTCCGTTACACAAACGGATTAACGAAATATAAGCAAAAAGAGAAAATTAAAATTTATTTTCTCTACAGATATTTTCGATAAAAATTATCATAGAGCTTTTGTTCGCAAATAGGATTTTGTAATAATCATTTGAAGGTTCTATATCATACATGAAGTATGAACAATAATTCTTGAACAGAATTTGTTGCACAAAAATTTGAATATTTATCCGAAATATAAATAATAAATTCTGCTTACTCTTTCATTTTTTTATGTAATAATTCTTTCATTATCTGATGGATTTGTTTGGAAATGAAGCGAAAGGAAACCAAGCGCCCCTCACACAAGATACTCTATAATTTAAAGCGAAAAGGTAGAATCAGAGAACCGAATTCACTAGGAATTTACTAGGTTTGCTTTTCTGCAAGTTTCCTTTTGAAAGGCAAACGTGCTTTCCATGAACTAAAACTTAATGTGACGAAACAGCAGCATAAATTAAACATGCGCAAATTGCTGAAATCATTGCATAGAACAAAAATTTTTGACCAGGATTAACTTGAATAATTTATAGATGTACCAATTTTTGTAAAATAAATTCCTAAGTATTATCTATCATCTTATATATTCAGAGCAGGGTTAATTCATTACAATGCAACTGTTGTTAGCCATTTTCATTAAAACTCTAGCGAAATAATAGAAAAAAAGTGTTGGAATTTGTGAAAAAATATTTCTGTAATGTTATAGTAAAACACATTTAAAGCGCACTAAAGCAATAAATTGTCTTCTTTATTTCAATAACCCGAGGTATCCCATGCGTTATTCAAATAAAGACTCGTTGAAATAAAACACACCTATTCGTAACTATAAACAATGTGAGAATTTAGGTGCGGATTTGCAGCGACAAATTCGAAAATCTTGATGATGCAAAGCATATTTCAGGAATGAGCTCGCGAAGCCGGCCGTAATAGTCCCATTCATCGGACATTCGAAAGAGGATTTTATGGACTCTGTACAAAATACAGCATGCAAATGCGATTATGCCACAACGATATACGAGCAAATAGATCGCCGCGTTTCTATATTCTCGGATGCCCTTTCAAACTGAGAGCAGTTAATCTTCTGCAGATCTAACTCGGTGCTTCTGCGTATCTCTTTCGACAATTTTGCGATTATCACGTGCATATCGTTATTGTAACACTAACTTTCTTATAATTAAATCCCAGTTAAATTAACGACGGTCGAGTTTAAAAATCCATTGCACGTACAGAATTATGGATTCGGAAGATATGTCACTATATTTGATTATCTGATAACATCTATTACTATTATTATTATTTGCAAACGTTTTGTACTAAAAATATTAAAAACGTTCTCTTAAATTGTTAAGTCTCATTAAAACGCGTAAATTAAAATGTGTTGAAATAATTTGTTTAAAAGTAAATATATAATTAGTATTTAATGCTAGTATATTTGTTATTAAAAAAATGGAAATATCAAATATTTATATATAAAGATTCAATAAATTAAGTTAAGTCTACTGTTAACTGTTTACGTTTTTCACTTATACCATAAATAACTTGAAAGTTTTTATAAATTTAAATTTCCAATGTGCATATAAATTGAAATAAAACAGACTTTGTTTATTTGTTCACAAAACAAACAAAGTACACAAGTATAACAATTGATATTTGTGAAAAAATATATAATTTACAATTTAAATTTTCATTCGAGCGCTGTAAATATTTCAAGATTGATTCGACAGTATCATGCTTAAATGTAATCGAGTGATATTTGAGATAGATCGATGTTATTGTTTTTCGCGATTATGTCTTCACGCGAACGTTCGTATGAATTTTACGCGAAGGGCGAGTGCTGACACCTGCAATTCTCTTCGCAGCAAACGCCTCTCGCGCTTTAACGCGCAAATGTGCAACGTCGGTTCAATGAATCGGTAATATTTTCGCAGGGTCATTATGCGCAATTATTCCACAATTGCGCCCAATTTCTACCAATGCGCGAACGCCGGAATGGATATTATGTAACGGTAGAGTAACGGCGCATCGGCCATTAATATTTCGCGCTTGTCATCGAAATTCAATTTCCGCACGGTGGTGAACGGCCGCCAGGAACTCTAATTCAGTGTCTGTGGTCGCGTCAATCAACTATAGCATCGGCCAACTAGCTGGAAATAATTAATGCCTCGCACACATTGCAGCTCGTAAACATCTCCATTTCTCAGTACTATCATTTCGATTAGACGATTGTGATTCCTTTCTCTATCATGGATCTCTGCCGGTTTTCACGCAATCTTATTCGACCATAATTTTCCGGCAAACTTGCGAGTGTAAACTTTCAATTAACCTTATAATATTTGATACAATAATATCTTTCTATTATTTTAAATGATTGTCGAAACACAATAGTACACAAATGTATAATCGAAAATATATTTATGCAAAATATCATAACAAAAGGTTATATTTCAAAAATAATTTAAAGAATATTATATTTTGTTATAACAAAGTTCTCATTCTGTGAAACATAAAAATGAATTAGAAATTTGAGAGAAATTGTTAATCAATGGATTTTTCTACCTAATTGTAAGAAGAAACATTTTCCATACATTTTACGGTCTTGGCTATCCATCTTGTCTTTCATAAAACAAATAACACATTTAAATTGTATGCAATTAACACTTGGTTATTCGATGATATAATCACGTACGCGAGGTTTTTAATCATTCAATATAATGTGAGATTGAGGAATTCAATCGTCACATAGCGAACGGCTTTAATTCAATGGTTGCACTGTGCAATTATATATATGTACTCACGGAAATAAAAACGAATACGGGGACATTCCGACAAGGTTGAGTGCCATAACGATCACTCCAACTTTTCGAGAGAACGAGCGAGCGGCGTGTGCTCTGTCGTAAGAAATACTTTAATGCAAGAACTTCTTTGCAATACGATTCTGAATGTAAAACTTGATACGAGAGACTCCTTTTGTTCCTGCATCGAGTACCGTGTCTTTCTCGTGCATTTGCAAATAAAAATCTGTACTGTCGGAATCGATATTTGTCGAGGCCGCATTAAGGCGCGATACCTCTTGCTCATTCAAGTTATTTGTCGAAATATTCGATAAAATATTTGCAGAAAAGAAAATAAATATTGTGACGCGAATTGCGTTACCCATAAATTATGTTGTTTTCTACCCAGCCGTAGATATCCAATTTCCTAGCAAATGCCGGAACGTTCAATCCGTAAGAAACTGAGTTCGACGTAATATACGTGCCAGAGGGATAGGTATGCGGAAAATTTTAATACTACATTCGGTCTCACTAACTCAGAGAGCAGGCAGAGACCCACGATTTATGCCTATGTCAGAGAAATAGTAGTAGCTATATTAAACGTCGTACATGCATGATTGCATTCGGCATTCGCAATCGCAAACTGTATTCGTTCTATCATTCGATAGAAATACTAATAATTTATGTAAGATTTTCGTTTGCGCCTCAAATTTGTTCCTTTTTTGTCCTTTTGTTCCTTTAGTCCTTTTACAAGACTTCACATAGTTTTATTTAACTTTGCAAATATACAAAAATAAGTTGTAGCTTGAAATAGTTTTAATAGTAATGGGAATGAGCTAGTTGTGAAATTAAGATAAAATCAGTATATTCAAAAAATTAAATTAATAAAATGAATGTTTTTATTATTATTTTATTATTATGAACTAAGTTGGAGAACACATAATTAACATATTTCATATGTTCCTTTTATCCATACTTGTGACGTGCATATTTAAAAAAGCTAAAATATCTCTTATTTGCTCTTATATATATAATATTTAATACTAGAGATAGAAAAAGATATGTAAAGAGGTCACGAATGCAGACTTCTCAGAGATGCAGATCAAATTTTATTGGAAATATAAGCAAAAAAATAGAACAGAAAAAATAAAGTAAGACATTTATTAAATATTTATTTAATAAATATTAACGATTAATCATAAATATTGAAAATTTTCTACTCTCTAAATATCAATTTTATCAAATTATCTTAATGCATTTGTTGCATACGTATATATATATATATATATATATGCTTTTAATCTGCATTAACCGTAAGATAAAAGAAACCATGAAAAAATTTAAATAAAAACAATACTCTAAACTTCGAGAATTTATAATATAATTTAACTAATTACAATTCATTCATTACATATTCATATTATATTTTAAAAATTGTCCAAACAATATATCAAATCATCATTGTGTTGTCCAATAAATATTGTCTAAAATTCTTATGTATGTGTAAAATATAATTGACAAAAAATATAATTATTAATATTTTTATTGGATTTGTAAACTATTTTTTTTTACAGAAATCAATTTATCCTCATTTACTATTTTTTCACCTTACTTTATCAGTGAAATATTTTTAATCAATTTCCTTTTATATTCAAGATTGCCTATAAATTTCAGGCCATTGATATATTTTGCAATTAATATTTCAACATATAATAAAATATTATAATGTGTATCAATAAATGATACAAATTCTATTTGTATAAATATATTCTCCTGCACGATAAATCGATAAATACATGTGTTTCAGAATTAAATACTGATTCTAGCCCATTCATTTAAAAATTCAGATCTATGAAATTCATATTTATAAATAACATTTCAATACTGTTGCTAAGAAAGAATTTAATACACACACATACACAAAATACATCATATATGCTAATACAATTTTCATAGATCCGTTATCTCAATTTAAAATAAAATATAATTCATGATGCATTGGTACGAAGCACAACAACGGAATATAAGTTGCAAACTACATTGATCTGTAAAGTACAAATACATCGAAGTTATTACAATGTCTACAATAATTGTTATTAAAAAAATATTTAATTTAATTTTTGTATATTAAATTTATTCTTTTCTTCGAAGAAATATATTCATTAAAAACAATTAAGTAATTTTCAAAAATAATCTTTCTTTCCTTAATATTATATAATTGTCTCAAATTTCATAAAAGTTTAATTGTTATATAAATAATTTAAAATATCATATACATAATTATCTCTTGTAAAGTGCATAGTACCAAAAATATTTTATACGTATTATATAATAACACGAAATGAATACATCATGTATATAATTGAAAGAATAATCAATTAATGCCATAAGGAATCGTAATAAATAATAACTAAAATAAAATATTATTTATCCTATGATTACTCCGCTATCGCCCGATGCTCCCCGAATCTTCTCCTTTTTTTCTTTTGCATTGTTGCTGTTTTCTCATGGTACACACGCAGCACTCACTTTACAAAATATATTATTATTTATTAAGTATTTATTTCACTGTTATACGATTAACAAAATTAATGGCTCAAGAGTTATTGACTAATTAGATATTTACTTGATCATTCCAAAATATCCAATCAAATACAATGTAATACATCTAGGGAGCACAAATCTCACGAAAAAAGGTACTATTAATAAACGGTATGACTTTTTATGATTCATTGATTTAATCAGATGATTCGTGAATTATTTTACGTTCTAAAAACCGCTAAGATACAATAGGCAAAACATTTAAAACGCGACGCAACATATTTAATTTCATGTGTCATTAAAAAGAAACGACTAGCGCCCGTAATAACTATTCCCATTTGTCCCGATTTTTTTTTTGTCTTAAATGAGTAAACCACGCAAAACATCTTGATAATTTGATAATTTGTTTTGATATATGAATTGTTAATAGTTAATTAATTATGTCACATAATCAATTATCTGTAAATAATTATTTGTAGGAAATGAAATTGCGAGTATCGAGAGATAATAGTAGAAGCGATTTTTAGACAGGGGGCTGCTACCTGTTCGATCTTTGCGAATGCTAACGCAGTACGTAAGTGTTGTACGACAATAACCATACAAACGTCAAAGTCGCATGTTACAGCACAAACACCGAGGCCAACTTGATCAACGCTGTTTTCTCATCCCGAAATATTCAAGGTATTATAAACTAAATAAATATTTTATTTCATATTAAATATTCTATTCCTTTTCGATTATTTTAAATGAATAAGCTTTTGCCATATATTTATGTTTTGTTTTGTGAAATAATTAGCTTGATATAACAATTAATTTCGTTTGAATGTCTTGGAAATTTAAAGATAATATAATATTATTGGATACTCTTAAATTCTAAATCGAAAGTTATGCTAAAATTTATTCGAAATCTGATAAGTGCATATCTTATATACTATTAATAAACAATTGTAATCGTTGCACACATGTTATTTAACTTTTTTGTATAATCGTATAAATAATAGATTTATATA
Source organism: Cephalotes varians (assembly GCA_037157785.1). NCBI lineage: Eukaryota > Metazoa > Arthropoda > Insecta > Hymenoptera > Formicidae > Cephalotes > Cephalotes varians. The sequence continues at coordinate 116,774 of JANQDE010000004.1, forward strand.
TTTTCAAAGAATTATTAAATCTGATGCTTGATTGAAGAGTAAAATTCATCTTCATTTTGATTGAAAAAGTTTTTTAAATTATTTTAATTAATAAATATTTATTACAATTATCTTTTTTAAATTTCTGTATTTTGTAAAAAGCGAGATTGTGTAATAAATTAATAATTATGATTTTAATAAAAGTGAGATTAAATCATTGCAAAAATGTAAGTATAATATAATAATATAATAATATTCTCGATTTATTTAAAATCGCACAATTTTATTTCTCTTGAAATATAAATTAGAAAAAATTATAATGATAAATAAATATCCATACTTTTCCGAATAAAACAATGATATAAACTTTAATATTCAAATAATTATATATAAGATTCAATCATTTCAAGTGTAGTAATTAATCAACTATTTAAATTTTTAAAAAAAAAAAAGATTACATAATTTGCATGCAATAATTACGATCTGCTATTTTTGCTGATACTGATAAGGTAATATTTTTACAATTAACAATACACAATAAATACAAAAGAGAAAAAGAAAAATTACAGAATTATAAAGTCTACGGAATTACGCGAACGTTTTCAACAAGTGTCAGCTTTAATAAAAATACGTTTACAAGACCGTAACTTCAATATTTGATTTTGCTTAAACTAAATTGCGATAAAAGAAGACATTGTGGAAGTTCGAATTTGATCTTTGTCCACTTACTCTTACCGTTATTTAAACATTATCGGAACTACGAGATGTGCAACGAAAAATGAAAAAAAAAAAAAACGAACTTTAAAGTTCACGTTCTCTTGCAATAATATGTTCCTTCTTTACCTCTATTTAATATCTGTCTTGGTCGCGATATGCTTAACGACGTTATCGCAGAATTTTTATCGTCTCGTGAAGAAAAAGAATTATCGCACAATTTTATCTCGAGAACTCGTTTGCATATTTTTGCCGATGGCGAAATTCGTTTAATGTCCCTCAAACAACGCACCCTCGTCTAGGACAAGCAAGTGTAATATAAACAGGCAATCAGGTTCGGTCCCAAATTCGAAATAGCAAGATAAATAAGTTGATAGGATGATGCTAATTGCGATACCGAGAACACCTACTGCGTTAAAGAGATAACAAGGAGCCCATTAGCGTAACGAAGCCGAGTAGCCAAATCCATTTTTGCACGAAGTTTCGTCGCGCGCAATAATGAATGCTAATACAGTTACGCGACGCACATGTTCAAGTCAATTATGAGACTTTAAATTGTTTCGAGGCGTATTAAGGACTTAAGGTACGGACGCACTCGTACTGATATAACGTGATTCGCACGTTTGGTGTTTCGTAAAAATTGTGGATAAAAAATCTTTGAATAATTACGAGATTAAAATACCAGTTGAGAAGTTACGGATTAAGTCAATTGAGAAGAAAAGTAAGAATTTGAAATGAAACTTGTAAAACAGCGATAAAACAATTAAAATGTATTAAAATTATATGCATGTATTGTAATTATTTTATTATATCGATTGCTTTTTCATGGCGTGATGTTCGATATGATCATATTTAATATTGGATATAATTATGTTTTCTATAAAGATAAAAAGAGAGAGAGAGAGAGAGAGTGAGAGAAAGAAAGAAAAGATCAAGACTTTTTATACATAGTTTTATATGTAAAACGTGTCTAATTTTTAAAGTACTCGTACAGATATAATTTTAAGATAATAAAACTGTTTGAAGTTGTAATTTAGTTCTCATGTAAAGGTGACGAAATAAAAACGATTAATAAATCTAAAGATAAAATGATCTAAGTAATTAAGTTTTGCATGGACATGGTGTATCCGGTTCATAAACTGCAGCGTAGAAGAGCTTCGTGATCAAAGTAATAGATAAGTATAACTGCGACATGAATCTACATTGATTGGACTGCGTTCGTTTGATTACAGTAATAACCCGTACAGGATAGGACGTTTGAATCGCGTAAATTGAAAGGATTTCACAAGTCGTAATTTGAAGGTCTTCATTTTGTTGATATAACATCATAAACCGCGTTTCATATTATATAAAACGTATCAGAGATTTGTAAGTATAAATTTTTTCTGTAATAAATATATGAAAATAGAAGAATTTTGGCTAGTTAAGTTCAGATGCAAATCTTCTTTTAAGAATATTGAAAACTTATTTGTTATTTGTTATCGTTTGTCTTATTATTTGTTAGTAAATATTTAAAAATTAGAAAGATTCTTATTACAGGACAATCGATTCTAATTTTGCAAAAAATCTCTTATCAAAAACATGCAACTTTTAATATACTCTGATTTTAGAGAAAATCATTGTAATTATCAATAACTAATTAACCGATAAGATTTGATATATATTTTCTGATATACGTGGGAGTAGTAAATTGAAACACGTTAATACAAACGTGTAACTCGGCTTGCCGCTAGTTAGGGGATCAACATTTGCTAGCGTCAGCTACTGTCGTTGCAGCTCGTTAAGCTGAATTGTGTTTCGGTATTTGCAATGTTACTCTTGCAACCACAAAAAAGAAAAAATATTTCAAAACAAAATATTTTTACAATTGTTAGCAACATCTTTTTTTTATCAAAAAGACTAATTGTATGAATATAAAGATTAAAAAATAAGCTTCCAAACTCTTCTTCTGTCAAAAAATATCCTAATATTTCCAAATATAAATTCTTTATAAAAAAGATCAATCATTTCTGTATACATGCCAGATAAAAATGCTTCGATAAAGACGCAAAATAGCAGGATAACCATCAATGAGTGAGCAAAAATCAAGTAGCAACGAAACTTCCTGATATATTGCATCAACGAATGCTACGGTGTTTAGAAATAAAACAGCGTGTAATTCGAATGGTCGCTAGTTACAGAATCATTATTCATCAGCTGAAACTTGTTGTCGTACCTTTACAATATAACATTATTATGAACGTAGAAAACACGAAGTAAAAGAGAGATTTTGTATTTCATAAAAATTATATTTAAGAGAACGTCTAAACACACACAAATCATAACATTTTCCTTCGAATCAAAAAGAAGATTAAAATTAAGGATATTTTATCTTGATGTCATATTATTTTGTGCTGATTAAGTAGGTTGATTTTGTAGATGTCTCGTGGAATGTACAGAATAAATGGCCGACACAAATGAATGGCTTAGAGAAATGACTGTAACTTAGCGAACTTACGAGGGTCAACCGGTAGCCACTACGACGACGAATTTGGCTGTCTCGGCCATTAATACGATTACACATACGCGTGCGTGTCCACACAACTATCGTCAACTCGATTACTCGATTCCATAGGCATACCTCCACGATGGAGAAGCAGCAGTACGCTGTCGAGACCGTTTGATCACGTACCGAAACTTCACCCCTAGAAGATCCTGGACCGCGAGCAACTGCTTTAACGATAGCGATGCTCGTAGCAATTCCACGTCACGGCGTAAACGACAAAAGCGATTTTGCTCGGCAAATGGCCATGCAGATTTAGGATTATTGGGTTTTCGAGCAAACGTTCTTCCTTTACTTTTTATCATTAAGACTTATTTAAAGCAATAATTTTCTATCTTATCAAAAAATAAAAAAATAATATTTAAACAATAAAAGAAACATTATATTAATCTTTTTTTTTTATAAAAAGCAGAAACAAGTTTGTGAATTTGTGATCTTACAAGACTGGTTGAAATAAATATTATATTTAACAGAATAACATTCATATTTTTGAATTTTTTGTGACTTTTTTCAAATTTTCTTTATATTTTATATTCTTAATTTATATTTATATTTAAGAAGAATATATTTAAGAATAGGTATATTTTATTTTGTCAATTGCCTTATACGGAAATTTTAGAATTTCGGTATCGAATATCGCTATTAACGCCTGTATCCAATTTCGTTGTAATCCATTACATAAACAAAATATTTTTTTCCCAAACATTTTATTTTTTGTTTTTATTGATCGTTATATATATATATTTTTGTTAATAAAAAATAAAAGAATTTTGTGCACACATTCTACCACTGTTATTCCAACCGTACGCAAAAAAAATATTATTATTGTGATAGATTTCGGGGGAATTTCGCAACAGTGGTTTGTCGCCTTTCATTAAACATTTTGAAACATTCTCGTCGAAGCTTAGCTTGCGCCAAAATTATTCGGCAATATTGACACAAAATCGCGGAAAGAGTACGAACTCATGCAAGGTGCAACTTCGCTTCGAAGATTCTTTATTTTGTTGTACCGTGAGAAATTTAGAAAGTTTTCGTTATCACGATTTGTCTGTTTTAATAGAGTTGCTTGGAATTCGAAAGATATTTGCGTTTAAATACCCTGTTTTCTCACTTTACATTAGGAATTTATCATAACATGTGTCAGAACAATTATAACAGTTAAATATATAATGAAGAAAATATGTTGAACATATTTTCTTGTTTACGAAACAATGAATAATGTGCATAAATGTAATCAATCGCATAATTTCGATTTTTGATAATAATTATATAATCTTTTCATATATATATAGATAATAAAAAATTATATTTATTACACATATATGAAAGATAATTATTATCTTTATTATTGATTGGCAATATATTAATTATACTATGATACATAATTGATACATAATTGTGTATTAAAACAAAGAAATGAAAAAAAAGAAAAAAAAATACATTGGTGAATTACATACGTAGAGAAACGCCAAATATAATTGTGCTGGACCTTGGAGCCTAATAATAGCGCTACTTGTTATTCATATAATAATTTGGTTTAACTTATTAATTAATTAAATCAAGCAAATTAATTTAAATCAATTTATGATATACGAAAATTACACAATCGCAATCAAAACTTTCCTTTTCCTCATTCCGAAAACAGCGGCATCCAATGTATTTCAGTCGTCGTAAATCGAAATATGGACAGCTTAAGCCGATGCAATTTCGGTGGGTGTGCTCAAACGACGCACGTGCATCCGCCCCATGAGCGGACATTCACATGCAAATGGCACGCGGCGGTGCAACGACGGTAGTTCCGCGACGACCGACATCGAGAGATCGTCATCAACACTCCTCTTACCTGTTACGCGCGGAGGGTAAACCTTCCCCCCTCGCAGCTTCGCCGTTGTTGCAGCATCGGTTGCAGCAGCCACTCCGGTGAAACGCCGCTCGGCTCGTATCGGTCACGTGCGCCACCGTATCGTAACCATGGAATCGCTTTCGCGGCGAACCTGCAACGATATCGTGCACACAAACGGGCAAACATCGATCCCCGAGTTCATTGTTGTGCGCCCCGCGCGGAATACAATCGCGTAAGCGCGCGTGCCTGCGAGAGCACGCGCGTCCGTTATCGCTCCGTTTCTCCGACGCTCCGACGCTACCTGCCCTCACTGCGCCTCTTGACGTATCTTTGGCCTCCTTTCCCGGGGCCTTTATGCGACGCGATAACGGCGGCCGCGAGGAACAGCGGCGGCCAATTCGACGGGCCCGAAATCGCGTTCACGTAACTTGCGCGTTTGGTTTCGATAGCGAGATCGCGATCGGCAAACTATCCCATTTCGATTACTCTTATCACGGTCTTACCTTCAATTTCCTCGTTTCTGGTTCCACGTTTCGAGTTGGTCAGGGAATAAAGATAGCCTCTTTATGCGTGCATTTCCGAGATACTCGAACGGGCGCGCGATCGTTCGCGCATAATGTTGGCTTATACACAGGCTCTGCTTAGAGATTATGAGTTAACTTTCTACAAAGTGCTTTAGAGTAACGCGACTACTTCGCCGCTTTTTGCTGCATTTACACAGTTTTACAAAATTTCAAGAAGTTAAAGATAAATTTAGCGATTAAGGTCCCGAGCGCGGAGCAGTTCTCCCTCATAAAATATTTAGCCCGATGCTTCTCCCCTATTGACGAGGCATGCATAAAGTACAAACCAAGAGAACAGGATCTTTATTTATTCCCGATTCAATTACCTTGGATTTTTAATCTTTCATAAGCAAACGCGGTGGACGCGGTTAAACATTATTTACTCGCGGATGGAGAGCGAATAAATTTAATTCTTTGTTCCGCGGTGCGCTGTTGCGAGTTAACAAAAAACAATGGCAACTTTTTCTCCGTCCTCTTATCCGCAGAATATGCGAGATAAATAAATGAGCCCACAGGCTAAATCGGGGAGACGAAGAGATTTAAATTTTTAACGTCGCGTCTCGTGGAGATTCGACAGTTAATCGTTCTAACCGATCGCGCAGTTTCGTTTGATTACCGCGAAATAACGCAGATAACAATTGCGTCGGACCATTTCATACATCATCGCGATTATCCTCGAGCCTTACGACGTTAACCGAGCGACAGATATATACCGCGCGTCACACTCGCGAGACGTAACCTGCTGGAGTTACCTATCTCGCATACTCCCGGAGTCCAAGAGGCTGCAGATAAGCGGGCAGATAGTGTCGCGGCCGCGTTTACGTGGCCGGCGATTAGATCGGACTTTCTAAGTAAGCGACGAGGTCGCCGAGCAAACCTAATATCGAGCTGACGCTTCAACGCCGCGATGTGTACTCATTCTGGTCCATTTATTCTGGTCCAAAGCGGAAACGTACTTTGATTCGCGCGAGATACGACCGGCGAGATTTACTAAGCGAGGATGTTTTCTCTCGTAAAATATTTAATCCGATGCACCTCCTCTATTGACGACGCGAATACAAACAAAAGGAACAAGGAGAATCTTTATTTATTCCCGATTCAATTACCTTAAATTTTCACACATGAAACACAACGGATTGAGGATCTCACGCACGCACGCACGGTTATTTAAAATCTTCTCACGCACTACGAAGATGCAGATCACTGATACCATCTTCGTTTCAACTGGTATAGTCACTTTGCCCTAAGTTCGCGGTGTTTTCCCAAGTAGACCAACAGGTCATATTAAAATTGACGTTAAAATGAACCGTGATTGATTGAAAGGTGATCATTTTGAAACTATTTCAGTATATCTTTATGTCATCGTGACTTTTTGTTTTGCTTGGGCCGTGTTCGTATCGGTTCGAAATAATGCCGCGTATTTATTTACGTATTTTTCCATTGGTAACGTTAAGCGCATTAAACCCGCGTGAGAACGATGAATTGCACAGCGAACAAAGAATGTTGATTAACGTGATTTGATAATCGCATTGATAAATGCAATTAATACCTTTTGTATCGTTACGCGAAATTTCGTTGATTCGAATATCGACCTTCTTAAGATATATCGCATCGCCGTTCGGTGATGTTTATTATTCGAATTTTTTTCTAGTTGCAACTAGTGTAGAAATCAACATCAATCAGGCAAATTTACTAGGCTGATAGACACATCTGATTGTCTATGGTTCTTAGTCTACATTAAAAGAACTAGATTAATGAACATCACTTTGGTTTGCGCAAGATGTTAACAAAATTTACTACCAAAGCAATAAAAAACAATTAAATTAGAGACGTCGTACAACTTCATAATTTAGAAAATTCTCTTGAACTATGGAAATCTAAATCGTCGACATCACCTTTGTTTTGATTCGCATTTTATTTTGAATTTAATTCGAGATATTTCGCTTGAAATAGCATTCGTCCCATATTTTTTTTTCATTTGGAGCAGAGTCCGCGCAAAAATGATGGTTGAATCGAACCGTTGGAGAATGTTAATTAACGCGTATGATTAATACCTTTCGTCAAAATCATCGGACAGACAATTAATAGTCATCTTGCGTTAAAAACTGCGTCAATTGAATTTCTTAAGATATGTCATTTCGCATCGACCGAATTGTCATTTCATTATTTTAATTTAGTCAAAGTAATGAAAGATTTAATCGCGAGATATAGTCAAAATTCACTAAGCAATATGAAATATAATCGAATTAAAGACGTCATGTGCACGCACGCACGATAATTTGAAATTTCGCTCCCGCTACGGAAATCTAAATCACCGTGCAACATTATTCGTTTTAATTCTTGTAGTCACTTTGCGCTTAATTCGTGGTATTTCGCTCGGAATAGCACGCTCGTCCCGTATTTTCTCCGTGCTTTTCCCGTTTGGAGCAGAGCAAAAACGATAGTCGAAAGATATTCATCGGGGAATGTTAATTAACGCATACGATCGCGATCAATATCTCTCGTAATCGCCGGATAGACGTAATCGCTTTGCATTAAAAACTACGTCATGATGTTGACTGGAACATTGAATTTTTTAAGATATATCATTTCGCATTTTGATCGAATGGTCGAATTCGTACTTTGAGTTTAATCATCGTAAACATACAACCCAGACTCAAAATCTCTAAGGAACGTCCTGAGAACGTCCCTAGGATATAGCACGTCCCTAGAATGTTTTTAGGATATCTTTCGGAGGATTGTGTCTGGGAGAAAGTTCATAAAACAATACGAAACAATTAGAGATGTTACACGCACACATGTAAGATAATTCAAAATTCTCTCTTGCGCTCTGTGTGTGTATGTGCTGTCTCTTATACACATCTAGATGTGTATAAGAGACAGGGGTATACATTGCTTAGGAAAAATTAATTACATGTGATTATATTAAATCATTTGTTGAAAAATGTAATTATGTAATTATTATTACTAACATTATAGAAGTAATGACTATAAAAATACTATAAAAATAAAAGTATATAATTTACTCACACACTTAATAAACATAAATTATTAATAATCCCAAAGCTACCTTTTAAAAAAAACCTAAGCATATTTTATATGAAAATAGTATAATGTATAGGTGTGTGTGTAAATTTAAGTCACCGCGCGACGCTATTTTTCATTTTTTAATTGGCATCACTTTGCGCTAACTTCGCAGTGCTTCGCGGCTAGTCGGCTCGAGGAGCGACGCGCAAGCCGCTCTGTATTTTTCCCGTGTGTTTCTCATTTGGAGCAGAGTCCGCGCGAAAACGATGGCCGGAAGTGTCGAATCGAACGACAGATAATCATCGGAGAGTGTCAATTAGCCTACATGATCGCGATCTCTCGTCACGATCGCCGAATAAAGTCCAGTAGTCATCTCGCGTTAGAAATCGTGTCATGGCGTCGGTTGGAACGCCGGATATTTTAAGGTACATTATTTCGCATCGTTCGATCGTTCGAGTCGCATCGACAATTTCGCGCAAGTGCCATAAGTGATGATAAGTGACGATTAAACTCATTAAACTGCAGCAGCTAGTGAAGCGCTAGATAACAATTGCCGAGCCGTCGCGACGATTCTGCGAGTGCGTTGTGCGAAGTTGCCGTCGTGTCGGTATGAATTTTTCGTACGCGATGTGCCAACGTGTCGCGCGTGAAACTTCAACTAGCAAGTGGAAGCGAAAGAACCAGAAAGAGTAACAACGTCCGCGGTGATGTACGTTGATTCGAGGGTAATGGTCGACACGCGCGTACTAAAATAAACTCACAGATCAGTCGTGCGTCGTCCGTTGGTCGTGTTGCGTGTTCCGTGTGTGTGTGTGTGTGTGTGTAACGTAAGATTATGAACGAAAGTAGGTACGCACGGCGCGGCGCGGTGTAACGGCAGGTTGAGCGGAGCACCGTGGCGAAGGAGGGAGAGGATCGCCGCGCGCGCTCGGGCGTACTCGGCCGGCTGCCGATGTCTCACGAAGCGCTCCAAAAGTAAAGCGCGCGGCAGACGGTCTTCGCGCGTCGAGCTCTCCGGTCGCTCCTCACGCTTCTGTCAACGTTACAACGGGTCGACCATTCGTGGAACGACGACGACGAGACGTTCGCTGAAGATTCGGATCGACGTTCGATCCACGCATCGCGCGCGCGTTTTCCCGCGACGTCGGCTCGCGCCCGCGTCAGATCGGAGCGTACGATCGCTCGCGCGATTCCCGAGTTTTTGTTGTGTCTCACCAGCGCGTGAACAACCTGAAGTTCGCGACTTGGAGGATCTCGAGTTCGCGCACAGTGTTTTCGATTTTTCTGTGATGTGCACGAGAGCCAGCGGCAGCCGCATCGGGATGACGACGATCACCGCCTGGGCCTGTGTCATCGCCGTGCTGTGTTCGTCGATTGTCGAAGGTGCGCGTGGCATAAGTTACATAACCGCACGGTGAAATCCCGTTATGACGTATCGTAACTTTGAAGGCGTCGCCCGCCGCGCGATGGCCATTTACCGGCGGACACCGGACACGTCCGATGCGAGTACCGCGACACGATGAACACGATGGGATTCGTTATAATGAGATTTTGCCGTGACTTTATTTTCGCGCGCTTCTTTTCCGACGCGCGTTTCAAGGATTCGTTTTCGAATCCGGCGCGCCAATAAAACGCGCTGTCAATTGCCCAACATTACACAATATCGGAGCGGCGTCAGTCGCTCAGTACACCGAGAGAAAAGTATTTGGTATTTGTGACTATAATTACATGGTAAAGTAATTATGGTTAGGAACATCATTTTTATAGTCATTACTTCTATAATGTTAGTAATAATAATTACGTTAATAATTTCGCTAAAAAATATATATGAGGGGGACAACTATATATATGTATATTTTTTAGCGGAATTATTAATATAATTATTATTATCGGCATTAAATATTATTATCAGTATTTAGTATTTGTGACTATATAATTATAGTCACAAATACCAAATACTTTTCTCTCGGTGTACAGCATCCGTCGCGACGATTTGACGCGTTCAGGAAAACGGGGGGGTAGAAAGGAAGATCGGACGAGACGCTTTCCGATCTCCTTGCGACTTTTTACCTCGCGGAGAGGCAAACGCGTTTAGGCAAATGATGGGCAACTCGCTCGTAACTTTTCCTCTCGCATTTTCGTGTCGCGCGCGCGAAAGATACGCGGAAAAGATGGAACTCTCCTGTGGGAAAACTCTGCTGTGTGCCTCGAAGTCGCGAGAGAGGCTCGGTGCGCGCGACCGTGATTCACCGCGCTACGTGCGCTCCGCGCAACGACGTGCGAAACGAATACAAACGCCGGCGGGAAACGCGCTCTCGCCGTCGTCGGGATTATCCGCCACGCGGTATCACGATGAGATTTGGCGGCGGGACGAGACCCTCGCGAGGGGCGGGTAATGGCGCGTGGCGAACGCGACAAAATATTTCGCGGATAATTAGGTAAACCCGGTGAGTGCCACGCGGGCGCGCGACGGTCGATTAATAGGACGATATTGATATTAAATATACAAAATTCTCGGCGAGGCGGACAATTTGTAGCGCGGTGTGCGGACATGACGAGCCGAAATTACGCGACGTGATTATAATGAACATGAAATTCGATGTACGGGCGCGAATATATAAATATAGCGCCACGCGCGTACGCGTACGGTGTGCAAGATTCGGGGCGCGGGTGATTTATCGCGAGATATAAATGTAATGCGTGTGCAGAATTCGATTAAAACGCGCGGTAGGGTAAATATAACGCGTGCAAATATCCGGAGGATTTTAATAGCGCAAAAAAATAAATGTAGGTACAATAAATGCGAAATGAACGCGGAGATCGGGAGATGAGATAGGTGTAGCGTTTGCGAAATGTAAGAAGCGATCAATGCGTGTAATGCAAAATTTAAAAGCTAATTAACATTTCGTTGTAAATATGGCATACGTTTGAAAAATATTTACGAGCGTGATATGAGATATTGCCGCGCACACGTATTTGCTCGCTTTCGAAACAAAACGACTCCTTGTGACATCGTAGTAGATTAGAGCTAATCGATCATTGAACCAGATAACGAGGCATAGTAGGGATCGTTATTCTGTGGATGCGGTGGCTTAAAAGTTATGTATAGTACGCATACGTAGACATTTCACGTTGCATTCGCGTTCGGAATAACGAAGAAGACTGTCATAAATAATTAGGATTTTTGTATAAAATTGGAAGGTATTTTTGATGCAACGAAATTAAATTTTTCATGTCTATGTCAATTTAGTACGACATATCGGCGTCTATTGCAATCCCTCGGTATGCCGAGGCAACTTGATTTCAAAATCCAGCAGAATTATATCGGGAAGTTACTCCATTTCGTTTGTAAACATAATTTTTCCTGGTTGCCGTCTGTAGAATTGATTTTTCGTGGAAACTTTGTTGCGAAACTTGCTCCGAAAGAGTTGATTTTTTTTCATCACTATATTAAGGGTGCTTTCCATTTAGTGACACAAGTTGACACAAACGTCATTCTACCTTTTTTGTCATTCAATAAGTAACAAAGACAAAACGATACTTGTATCTATCTGTGTCACTAAATAGATAACATTTAATTTTATAATAACTTTAATGATTGAGGTTATTGCAAGATTTTATGTATATACGTATAGAATAGAATAGAATTTATTTACTTCAGCGTACAAAGAAGGGGACTCAGAAAGGAATAGTTTACAAAATTTTTCTACCACACTCAGCCTTCCATCTGCTTATTTATCTTCTCACTTGCACTTAACACTTAGCTACATTTACCTATCATCTTTTGTTATACGTATCTCTGTCTGCTTTATGCCTATTTTTCCTTTCTTATACTCCTTTTTCCTAATTAATTTCTTTTCCTAAATATTTTCCTCCTGTTCTCTCTCTCTCTCTTTCTCTCTCTCTCTCTCTCTCTCTCTCTCTCTCTCTCTCTCTCTATATATATATATATATATATATATATATATATATATATATATATATATGTTTGAGCGTATATTTATGGTCAGATGGGAGGAGATTATTGCTCTTTGAACTTGCTTACAAGTCACACGTGGAGATAGATATTACCGCGTAACTCTCTTTCGTCTCTGAGAAATTTGAAATGCTAATTGCTCGTCCTAATATATATCATCATAATGATATGCATTCTGCGTCAAATGCATATTGAATAATTAATGAATATTAAAATATTGGATAATCATATCATTATTAAATGTTTCGCTTCTTATTGTATTATATTTAGAAAAATATTCGTTTTTTATATGCAATTTTTAGTTATGAAGAAAAAAATTAAAGTTTTTAAAAGTGTGTGATATTAGAAGAATTAGAAAAAAAAATGAAGATTTACCACCCCTCCTGGAGTATAGAATTTGACAAGACATGATTTATTCGTTTTAACAAGCCCAAAAATTTACAGTGATCGAATCTGAGATGTGAAAAATATTTGACGTGATGAAAACGGATGTATTGATTGATTTGTTTGCTGTATCCGTAAGATTAATATTGGTACGGAAACATGTTTTGCTTTTATTTAATTACAACTCGTAAATCTCCATAAAATACGTGTGTTAAAAGTTATTACATATAAAATCGTAACTCGCTAAATAAATTTAATATATATATGATTTATTTATACCGAATATTTAAAATAATTGATTGAATTTGCAATTATTGTTTGATTTTTTTGCTTATCAATAAATTACATTTTTTGTTAAGTGTTAAGTATAAAATTAAATTTATCTAATAGTTCCTTTTTTTATTAATATGTGCAATTGATTATTTCTTTATCAAGGAAAATTGAGCATTGATGATTTTTTAAATGTTGATAGTAGAAAATTAATATCTTTTAAAGAAATTGAAGGAAGAACAATAATAAAATTTTAATTGACATTTAAGCTTGCTCATATTTTATTTAAGTTTGAGAAATGGACTTTGATAAGATTAATTTGATTTAAACAATAATTACAAAAATTTGATAAGTGTCTAAAATTCTATTATTAATTCTTGTCAGATTCATACTCTTCCTGTATATCGTGATGATGTGCGCAATTTTAGCTCTGCGCTATTTAAATATTTTAGCGTGAAATCACTTCCAATTAATTGCCGCGAAATATTAGCGAACGAGATGACAACCGATCGTCGACAGGGAAGCGTTGCCCGGAACAATTAATACGATATAATTGAAAAAAATTTCTTGTTGTGTCCGCGAGTAACTTGTCGCAATCTATTAAGGCTTTAGACCGGAACGTTGATTATTTTGCAATTATCGTAACAGTCTTATTTAAGCGCGAGCACGTCGGAACTCGTTACATTATTTCTCGCGGTACGAGATTAATTCTTAACAGGACAATTATTTTCTTGTTATTTCTTGTAAAAGTGGAATAATTTTGTTAAAATGCAATAAGTTGATTTTCATTTGATCATCTTCTTTTATCGAACATTTGTTATTGTAAAAAGTCATTGCGAAATATGATTTTTCTCTTGAAAAATTATAGGTCAACTGATTAAGTATTAGAAATTCGAAACTTGGTTTAAATTAAAATAAATTAGAGCTATTTTCCAAGTCAAATTAATAATATCGTCGTAGACCGAGATTCGCTTATAATTGACGCTTTGGCACAATTTCGGGAGTATATATATTTGCTTCTCTATGTCTATTCAAGTACCGTATGAATGTTCGAAGGTTTCTCTTTTAACTCTTCCTCTGTCCCCCTTTACCTACTTATGATATTTAACTCGTTCACAGTGCTATAAAGTGACAGGAAACAAGTCCAAGAAGCAAATATAAAGTTCAATACTAGACGTTTATCGATTCAGGTTGCCAACGACCGAAGCTAGCGTTATTTTATTTCCTGTTGCTCGACGTGATCCGCGAAGAACCGTTTTTATATTGAAATAACGACTTTACGCAGATTACGATATTTATCTTTAATACAAGGATTTTCTTAACAAATCCTTTAATAATTTAATGTCTCTTGTCTGCATTAATGTTGTATTACCCGCGGTAATCCGCGATATGTTAATCTGCTTTGGGACGTCTACTTTCGTCGATTTTTCGGGAATTAAAATAATATTAAATAAAAACTGTTAAAATATGAAATTTTTAAAAATCTGTTAATGTAATTCTGAGTATATATTCAGAACATCATCCCCGACTGTTCGCCCTCGAATAAACGTCGCGACGATCGATATACACTCGCGATGTATATGTATGTTTCGATGAAAATGATGTAAAAGTATCACGCGTGTATATCAACATTGCGTGCGCGCCATCGTAAAATGATCTGAAAATATGTTTTGAGGAAAGTTTAAGGTCGCACAAAACTTGCCTCTCGCTTAATGCCATTCCAATTGAACTCGCGCTCTCACCTTGAGCTGTAAGGAAAGGCCGATGTAAATCTGAACGTAATTGCGAATGCTGGGCGTGGGATGCCGACTGTACTTGCAATAGGATGCAAGGTGCATTCCAAGTAAATTCCTTGGCGCGACTCGCGTTTCTGGGACAACGAGACTTATTTCGCGCGGCGACGGATTCGTCATGCGGGAGATGTAATTTCATGAGCGCACTTGCCGCAAATGACGTCATGTGCTCAACGACGAATTACCGTGGTCATGCATATTGTAACCTAATTCCGAAGACGGAGTGAGTTAATCGATCGATGAATGGCAGTTCTTAGTACGCTTTGCCTTTGATCGTAAATGCAACGTGCATTCTCGCAGGATGTCGACGATGATGTCATGGTGACCTAGTGGGAACTCAATTAGGAATATTCTTTACTTTATTAAATATTTTTAATGAATCATTCTTTTAATGAGCTATCCTTTTGAGGATAACGTATCAAAATAGTACTAGTATTTTAAAATTGGTAAATTCTTAATCCATCTAAGCGCAATCAACATTTTATCTGAAATATAATTATTGCTTTAAGCTACTAGAAAACTAAAATACTACGAAGAATAAAAGAGTTCTATAAAGTTGTGAAATTAAATTAAGACATTCGTGATTTACATTTATCATCGATCTTTTTACTCTTTTTTCAGAAAGACATATTCCTTTCAGAGTATATAGTTTTATAAATACTACCTGCGCATATAGATTTATAAGTAGCCCTGTAGTCACATCGATTCTGGGTTAAGTAATTAGAGACGAATGACGTGAATGAATTATGGAATTTATGATTTTGTCATTTCCGTTCAAAATGGAATTAATAAATGATATTTTCCGATGGAAGATATCAGAGATATTCTTTTTATTAGCTATGTATTTTTGAGAAAGCAAATAAAAAAACGGATACAACGGATGTAATAAATACGCAATGTCAAATGCAATATCCATTAGACATTGAATATATGCAGAAAAAGAAATGTAATAAGCAACGTTTCTTTTTATTTTAAAAATCTGTTTATCTTCTGTTTTTTCTAAATTTTCTCTGTTGAAAAAGAATTTCATCTTCCACTACGTGAAATAATATAAAGCGTTAATGGCTGAAAAAAACTTACGGTAAAAATTTGTTTGCGTTGTTACCCGGCACTCTTTGCAAATCATTACGTCGAGATGCGTTTTTTGTATTTACGCGCGAGTGACTATCGGCCACCGCAATGGCTGCAAAAATATGGCAGAAGGTGAAGGGAGATTTTCGATAGCCAGTAAAAAATACTCGTTTGGTCGAGGGAGAATATTTATCTATAAACAGTGTAAGAGTGGGATGAGATGGCAAAGAAGGGCGGATGAGAGGAAGCGAAAGAGAGAAGGGGAGAGAAGGGGATTAGGAGAGTGATACAGGAATGATATTGTTCGGGAAACGAAGAGGAAATGGATGACTGAGGGTTTAAATTCGATACCTGATACCCGCGCGCGGTTGTTGGCAAAACCGTACCTCCGGGTGGATAAATACGAAAGAATTCGCAGTGATTCGGCTTCGCCGAGAGTGAGTGTATTTGAAAATTTTCTGTCTCCGTTTGGACACATACGGATTGCAGCCGAAACGCGGTCGAGCTCCAAGTTTGCTTTGTAAACTGAACCGTCACGAAGTTGCGAAGGTGGGAGTCGTTTCTAGATTTTGCGGAAAATACGTCATTTCTCCGCGCATTGAGGGTTTTCCTGCGGATAAAATAAATCCGACGAGTCTTTCACGAACTCTAAAACGCGATACGCGCTGTTAAGTAATCTTATCAGATATTATTCAGGACAGAGAGAGGTGAGGCAGAGTAGAACGTTATCGCACTGCTCGTTCATAACGTGCACTTGTCATAACCAGCTATATTAATAAAGCTGTCATAATGAGATTAAAATTTGTTTCGTGCGAAATAGATAAACTGAATAAACTTTTTTGCAACATAATTTTCATCATTTCACATTACGATCGATCGTCTTTAAATAGTAGCAGAAGCTTCTGTCATTTCGAAGATATTACTATCATTTTTGCACGATGTTAATTATGTAACCACAAATTACATGATTTATACGTCTGAGTGCAAAATGGGGGAATGACGTTTATTTATCGATTGAATGTATGGTATGAAACATGCAGCGTGAGAAAATAAAATAAAATGTAGAGTAGACACACAAACATAAACTAGAAAAAATATAAACCAACTGTGAAAATCAAAAACCGCACAAAACGTGATTTTAGTTCAAATAGTCGTTTGAACATCGGCCCTTGGCGAGTAAGGAAAGAGTTAAATCGAAATTGCTGATATCAGCGAACATTAAACAAACGTAATGTCGTTTGTACGCTTATTTTATATGCGCAGTGTCTTAAGCATAGAAGAATGTAGGTCGCGTTATGAAACAAGTCGGCGTGCTAATTAGCCGAAACTTCTTTCGTAATTCCAGCATCCGAGAGAAACAAGAGATAAACAAGAAACATAGTTCAAACGGGTGCATATTTTCTAATATTTAAATGTTACTCGAAATTAACTTCTGAAAAGATATACAAAGTAACTCTACCCAATATGACCTAGAATTCATAACCTACTTGCTATTTGCTTTCTTACTTCACTGCACGTATGTAAATATTTGAAAGTGTCTCATATTTTCAATTAATACCTGTTCAGAAACGTATTCCATATTGAACTAGTTTTCAATGTAAGAAAAATCGCAACGTTTAGATAGGTACAATTTTTTAAAAAAGTCATATTGGACAGAATTATCTTGTTTGACATTGTAACTGATTATATCTTATTCAAGCTTTCTATGTGCTAATTCCATTATTTCTCTTTTTAGATTTTATCACGCGTTGAGTATGATTGATCAACTAATACAGGGAAATTTGATTTTATGATATATTGCTATTTGAAAAAAGGTGGACACAGAGTCTATCGTGTTTGAAATCAAGATTATTCGAAGCACGATTTTCTGTAGGTTCCTAGTATTCTGTGCGTAAAACGGTTCCAAGAACAGCATAATTGTGGCCAATGAATAATACTTTGACGCATAGTTTTGTAATGCATGCTATTAATGACGCATCCGAAAATCGTTAATAATTACTGTCACGAAATCGTAATATGCACAATATATATATTATCTAGCATCTAGCAACTAGGTATATGCTCTATTTTATAATAAAACACGTGTCATTTTTTTGTTCTTATTTTGTCGCTAAAAAAGTTGAATGTAATTGAATTTTATTTATCGTCTTTAAAGCATGAAACATTGTAAATTAATTTAGATATTTGGAAAACGTACAGAGCGTTCATGATATAATACGTATAAGATTCCTGATAATTACGTAAAGAGAGAAAAAGATAATGAAAAAGACTACACTGCTACATAATCATAAATTTATATAGAAAATTAAAAAATAATTACTGCAGATGGGCGGGTTAATGATGTTCGTACGCTTGTACTCAACATGGATGAGGACGCTGAGTGCACGCTAAGTGCAAGCGTACGAAGAAACCATTCATTTATACCGGTTTTCATGTTACGTTCTTGCAGTTAATTTGAATTCAATCCTTTCGTAGTGGAAGTATAATGGCGATTAATTACTTGTCAGAAACTTTCTCCACTTTAACAATCTATTTGAATTAAAGTTATGGTTCCTTTATACACACATATTCTCTCAACATATATACATACTCAAAATTTAATTTAAAAAATCTTTAAGTTAAAAGCTTTTAAACTTCATATTTTTTAACTTTTGTATTTAATACATTGTTATATTGTAATATTTGATATCAACATCAATTTTGAATTTGATCAAATCTTTTTTAATAAAATACGTACTATAAATAGTTTAATAAATAATTAAATAAGTAAAAGTTTAATAAATAATTTTCGAGTATTTGTATTTGTTATATGTTTTTTTACACTTTTTTTACATTTTTAAATCTCGTGGATAACGAATGCGACCGCAAGATCGATGAGTTGTAAACCTAAGCAGGTCGAATGCATCGATTCAGAAGGCGAAATGCTTGGTCACGAGAAAAGTTACGTAGCAGGTGCTTTCTAAGCGTGAACACATATAAATTCGAATACGTATATATTCGCGTATACACGTTCGCGGAACCAACAGGTTACCTCTTGGAACAGGTTCAGCGACTATTTTTGGCGGCACCGCTTAAATTGCTTAAATCAGCAACACTCTCTTATTCTGTTCGTAACACTTCCTTTGTTTATTCTCGATCAGTAACTCGATATTTTCAGCTTCGATTTTTTCAG
The DNA here is from genome assembly GCA_037157785.1 of Cephalotes varians. Taxonomy (NCBI): domain Eukaryota; kingdom Metazoa; phylum Arthropoda; class Insecta; order Hymenoptera; family Formicidae; genus Cephalotes; species Cephalotes varians. The sequence goes on from JANQDE010000004.1 coordinate 136,108, forward strand.
CGACATAAACAAATCAAATTGTGACGTAACTTGAATATTTATCCCAGATTTCTCTTGTAGAGTTCATCAAAATTTCCTATTTTTTTGCTTATTTCCACGACGAGATCTGTAATTCTAATAGATATCATAATTTTGTGAAGAATTCTTCTGTGAAGAATTCTCTTAAAACTTTATTTTTGTGTTTCGTTTAACTCAATCTTTCACTCGTTCTTTTGAAAATCTCGAAACCGTAGGTGCATTTTCTTGCATTATTTTAGGCATCCATTTATTTATTCAAAGAAAATGAAATTTATCATTGATCTCGATAGCTGGAAATCTCGCATAAATAGAATGACAGCGATTCTCAATTGTATTAATGTATAAAGTAAAAGGTTGGCGAGGAATGTAGCGCAACCTGCGCTGGCAAAAAGTTTATGATCTCTACGTTTATAGTCTCTGCAAATGTACTGTTTAACGTACACGTGTAGGTTACTGTATGAACGCGCATTATACAATCACGTATATTTGTGTGCGTACAATCGACGCTCGAAATATCTATGTGCATCGATATGCTGCATGCGCAGCGGATTACGCATTGATATCGCGTATTTATATACAGCGATCGTTCGCGCAGCAGCGTTTTCTAATGCATCGCGAGAGTTTCGAGAATCGATGCGAAAACACGCACAATCGCTGATCGTGCTATGTTCACGCATAATTAATGAAATTCAGATTACGGCAGTGCAGACATTGCAGACTACGGGCACTTTTGTCTTATTGGGGAAACGGTTCGAGCTCTTAACTCGATCTCTCTGTGCTAGAAAACGCGATTGAACGTAAAGTACATTGCAATTATCTTAGATACGACTGATAGATTTCACTTATTAATATTCATATAGTTAAAAAGTAATGGTAGAATTTCCATGAGTTATATACAAACGAATTCTTTTTAACATAAAGGAATCAAACGGCTTTGATAAATAATAGAAATAGATATATATTATTCTTTTGAAGTTTATTCTGAAGAAAACATGATAATATTTATATTATGCCATTTGTTTATTGAATTATTTATCTTGTGTTAAAACAGTAATAGAATTCTTTGTTTCGATCTGCATTTTCAAAACTTTTTCGAACATAGATATTCTTTTAATTGCTATCCAGATTTTATTTTCGATGAAAAGAATCAATATGGGATCTATACGACATATATTGATTTACAGTTTGTAATTTGTACCTCGAAACGCATGAAAGAAATTAATGCGAAGGAAGAAAACTCGTTTCGATGAATTGCTGGTAGCCATTGAAAATAAGTTCAGTAACTACGGTTATGCGATACTGCGAGTCTTCACTGATCAACGAGCACTTGCGTACGAGCTTAATTGTACGTGGTCGAGCAGATGAAAGGATATTGACCCGGTCTAAAGAGCACATGGTCACGGAAAGGGACCTCGTAAAGAGCAGCACGCAAGTTAGCCGAACGCTCGCCTGCGCGACTTTCCCTCCACCATGATTACGCAACGGCATTCGTTGCACGCGCGTCAGCGCGTTGCCAGTGTATTTTTCCGCCGTGACGAACACTCCATGTCCTCTCTTCTTTTGTTTCTCTTTTCAACCAATTTATTTTGTAACGGGAAACCGTAATCGCGTAAAAGACAGCAAAGTATGACGGCATTACTGTTGTACTTTTAATACTTAAAATTCGATAATTATGTATATTATGTTATTCAATTCGATAATTATTATATTTATATTTGATACGATATTGCATCATTATTTGATTCACGGAAAGGTTTTGTTGAAAGATCTAAAATTTTAGCTGGTACAGATCAGAAAAGTAATTTTGTTGAACTATCAAAATAATTATGTAGAATCAAACTAGTTGTTAGAATAGTTAAAATTTTTTGCAGCGTTGCTCATTATTTTTAGAGATTCCAACAAAATTATTTTCAGATCTGTATCCAGCAAACTTTTACTGAGATCCCTCAGTAAAATTGTTCTTTCCGTGTTTGTTTGATTAAGGCAATTTTAATTTATCTTATCTCGCGTTAATCTTTTCTAGTAGAATTTTTTATCTGAATCGAATATACGAATTGTAAATCTGATGTCTGACCAATGTATTCTTTTTCAATGTATTCTCTTGTTCTAAAGAAGGTTAGAGATGCATGAAACAATGGTTATGTTTTTTCTCTGTAACATTTATTCGAAGCTAATGTTGTTTATCAGTTTTTTCAGGCGCGAGTTAATTAACTTACATTTCGCATGATTGGTCGCTTGTTGTAGTCAACAGCTCGCTCGATATAATAATCGCGAATAAAATAATTGCCCGTCTCGTTAAAGTGAAATTTGAGTCTTGTCGGAATTTTTGCAATTAGGTCGATGCGATGTTTTCGACGGCGTGGACATCATTGGAAGCGGGCAAACTGCCAAGATTCCCCTCGGTCGGAAATTTCAATGATTTGATATCTTTATGTTACGATGCCCTTATGCCTTTCGTGTTTTTCTAATACTTTAATCCTCCATAGGCGTAATGTTACATCTGCAGTCCGGTTTGAATTTTTCCACTCGTTTATGCTCTTTGATTCATCGACGATAAGTGAGATAAACATAAAGATAAACAAAATCCTTATATTTTCTATTTACAGAATTTAATAATAATTATTTTATGTTTGTTTTACTTGTCGAGAGATCATATTATGTATAAAACTAAAGAAAATTCTTATATTTTCCTTTTATTTACAAAATTTAATAATAATATTTTTCTAGATGAAAATATAACTCTGTAATATCCGAAATTACATAATATAAGTAATACATTATATATATATATATATATATATATATATATATATATATATATATCTTTCGTTATTTAGATATATGTATTTTTAATTTTTGCCTTGCTTAATTAAAAATCAATATGCTAATCTTTAATTCTGTCACGCACGTAATTACGTTAAGAAAAGTACACGAGTTGTTACAGGTTTAGCGTAATAACTCGCTTCCAAGTAAAAGTATCGCGTGTGACGTCCGTTTTTTTGCCGGTTTCTGTTTTTACCTTTCCGTGTCAACATATGGTACTTTTTCAATAGAGGAATATACAATTGGATAACATAGTACGTATATATATTTACACGCAATAATGAAAGTAGAAATAGTAGACTTCTGGTTTTTCGGTAAATGCTTTATTGAGCTAGTAGGCTCTTAATGCCGTTGAATTATATCATCGCGTATAGCCATCGAGCGAATTATAAAAGGAATGAGTCACAAACGTGCATGTTATAGAACACCTGAATTCGAGGATATCCGAGTTTTATTCGGTCGATATCGAAAATATATCGCGAGATAAACATCACCGTTATATCATCTGAATTGCAAATGCAATTTGGAAGAGGCATCGCCTTTTTACCGCCGTATAGGTGCACGCCGATCGAACGCGTGAACATTTCGAGCACCTCGCCAACTTACTACGCTACGCTCTTCGTATTTCAATATCGAGAGTACGCTAGATTTTAAAATATCGTCCACATTCCGATGAATTATTTTCTGAAACGTTTCTTGTGTAACTTGCAAATCCGACGCGAGATAAACAATTTAATACCATAAAAATGAAATTGTACCTGGAGACGCCATGTTGGTAAATGTTTAATCTTCATAAAAGAATTAAAATTAATTAATTATCGTGTAGAGCAGTATGAGATTGCACTTGCGTTTTCCTTTATTTGTACAAATATTACTCACTATCAAAAATATTTGATATTTGACATTTGATATTATTATTTCTGACAAAATTTATATCTTTCATAAATATCGTTATATTTGTGATAATAATTGTCATATATATCCATTTATCGTACATAGTTATCAAATTTTTTACAAGATTTCGAAATGTTTTTCGAACTTCTCAGCTTCATTGTTTGTCCACGCGTTCTTATCTTTACACGTCGTTTGGATGATTTAACAGCTTTACACATACATCGTTTAAGCGTTTATAACGTTGTGTGTGTGTATGTGTTTTGTGTGTGTTGCGTGTCATCATAAAGTATCTGACTACCACGGATATAATGGGTTCATTCCGAGTTCACAATGTGGTACGTGTACGCTAGGCGAAGAGAAAACGAGCCTCGCTCATCTTCTAATACTAGAAAATACGATTCTGGGCCGTACGGTCGCTGTAAATCTCTATGATGAATCTACGCGCTTTTAGCATTTATCGTCGTGGAATTTACCCTCCATGGGAATGCAGCCAGAGCGCATTGCTCCCGTAAGCGTCGCCGAGCTTCGTTAAGCGGGCAATATGGGTTAACGGACCGCGCTGCACTTGGACTAATAATAAGTTAATTGAAATTTAATCTCCGACAGCGACCGTACGAAAAGTCCAACACTTTCTGCTAATTCGAGCGTGTTTATCTAAAAAAGGACGATCGAGAGAGATGCTGAAAATAAGTAATATATCGTTTTAGAAATATATTTCCTTGGCAACACAGAAGTTGTATAAATAGAAAATGACATAATAAAGTAATGAATGATGAATTAATGATTAAACTTCGATTATCTAATATTAGATTATACCTATATACAAAATCGATATCATAAGCATCAAATGTCATACATTAAAGAAAATAGCTTCAATATCTGTTTCAATGAAAATCGATATTGTCTTGTTATTATTCGACATATAGTCGATTGATCATCAAGTGGTTTTTATCATGGATTATAACTGCGCGATAAACAGTTAATATCGACTTACGGAATGAATACAAACGTGTGAAGGAAATTCTCGTTGAATGAAGATCGAATCCCGACCGACAAGGATATTAAAGAGGATATTTCCGGAAATTCGCTATTGATAGATTGGCCTAATCGAACGGAGTCACGATTCGCTAATTAGTATCTCTAACGACCGTTAATCACATTGAGTTCTACGCTTTGTAGTCGCGTGATTCGTCGACATACTCCACTTCGACGTTCTATGACGGTGCGATCGCCCGATGAACATGAACCGAGCCCCTCGCAACATAGTTACGTTACATCGTCTCACGTTATAGCACGTCGCGATGACGACGAGTGCGAGCATACAGGGTGATTCCAGAATTACCGTATTTTCGAATATATATTATACTGCAAATTCCACCATAAAGATTTGTTGATTGACTTGACTATTTGATAAAGTCTAAATACTTGATTTCAGATATAACTTGAATCTTGCCCTGAATGTCAAAACTGTATGAAACTCATGCATTTTATACGCTTATAGCTACTCCCTAAATCGGAATCAATGTATTATTCACTGATTTGCAGTGCTATACTTATAACTATGATTATTAATGAGTATTTCACTCAGCGATTTTGATTAAAAGGAGAGTACTTCACTGATCAGAATCAGTGTTTTAATTGAAAGACAGTGCATATATCACTGATTGATATAAGTTATGAGTATTGTACTGAAATTAGTGAAATTTTACTGATTTCGATTTAGAGAGTAATTTTGAATCTAAATCGCTATCGTAATTTTCTGAGGAGATGAATTAACATTTGGTAACTTGAATCTGTTTCCCTCGATTTCCGATATTAAATTTCATTTTAATTAAGCATTGAAATGAACGTTGAAACAAAGTGCATTCGGAAAGAACAAAGTGAGCTAAAGAACAAAGTATTACTCGTTTAAACATTCGGAGTCATCCTAATATAGTACTCGGATTTTCAATTTCGCTTCTGCTTTGCCCCTCAACAACGATCATTTTTCATTACTGGGACCTTATCTGCAGACGGGAGGAAGCACGATAACTCCGAGACACCCTGCATATGTACACGTGCGCGTTATATATAGGCACGGGGAAGATGCACAACGACGTGCTGCGGACGTACGGATCATCGTTGGCGTTGTACGCCTCGCCGCCGATCCCTCCCGGGAGGATTGGAATCGACTGGCTCTCTCTCGTATATCAATATCATTTTTCGGACAGAAAATCGATCGGACTGACGGCGCGGCAGCGGAGCTTCGCCAGTAAATCACAGAGTACGGTCTGCATAATACGAAACCGCATGTATGCCGACAAATTACTTTTACATACCGGCGTTAACCGCGAGTTGCTTCGCGGTATCCGTTTCCTCTCTTATCGCAAAAAGAGTCAGTTCGCCGTGATTTCAGATAATGCGTTATATCGCAAATCTATTTTGGCAGACAGCGCATTCGCGCTGTAAATTGAAATGCCGAATGACAGCCAATTTGTGTCAAAATCAAACCAATAACTTCAAACGGTAAAAATCGGATGCGGGTTTACAAACGTTCGTTGTTTGAAGATACGCGATTGCTCGGCATGCGTGGACGGTCACTTTAATCAGCTGCTATCTAAATTGGTAATTTCAGTTAGATTGGCAGTGTAAAACTTACAAATAGTGAATAGGAGGAGAAAAACAGGATGATAAGCGCAATTGGCAAAATACATTTAGAACCTTTGCACTTTCTTTTAGAAAATTGAAATTGTTTTTCCAACATCAATATTTATCTAATCTTGTGATACCGAATTCTTTATAGTTTCTAACATTAGTTTTTTTGCGCGGAAATTCCGTTTTTTTTGTAATTTTTTAAATCTCAACATTATTTTTGTCTTATTTTTTTAGAAAACACTTCATTTTTTTCTCTCTTTTCTTTCTTGTTCGAACGCGGAAAAGAATTTGTGCGCAGACACACACGCATCAATCGCCATGTACGTTCCTCGTTCTCAAATGCCGTCAGGTTGCGATGATCAAACCCACTCGAACTACAGTGTGTGCAAACGCGGAGCGGATGCAGCGCAATTAAAGTTCGTAGAGTAGCTAACCGGCTCGTTCGTTGTCGAATTGAAAGCTTTTTCGTTTGGCGATTCGAGCGTCGATTCCCTCGCGCCAGTTCCATTCGATAAATTAGCGGCGCCGTTACGTCGTTAAACTGCGCCGCGTTTACTTTAGATAAGTTCTAGTCGAGGAGAAAAATGCAAGCCGGAAAAAGAGATAGAGAGGGAGAGTGCAGTAGAAAATATAATGAGTGAAGAAGATAGAAACAACGCGTTGCATTATCGTTCCACGCAGCGTTCATTGCAGCGTGCAAGGTGCATCTCGTCGTACACCAGACGCCTTGAACAAAGTCGTGACTTGGCTGTTTCCGATACTTCCTCGTTTGTCGTCGTCGATACGAGAGCGGACGAAGCCGAGGTAAAACCCGTCGTCTACCTTTTCATCGGTTATAATTGCCTTTTATCCGACGGTTGATCGATCGAACGTTCGTTCATTCGACTTCAGAAAAGATTCGAAATGAAACGCCGCTCTCTGCCCACGTCCGAATGTTCCGTCCGAACATCGATAACACTGACATCGTTACTCTAATGATGTTTAATCCGTTGGAATCCAGCGTTCAAGGCCGCCGCCTTTAAGTTCAGCAGCATTGAACTAGTTGAATGCATTGTATTCATTTGGCTGTTTTATGATACTTTACATAAAGTAACTTCGCATACTTTATATAATATTAGAATAACGCGCACGCGCGTTAACGTCATACAATGTTAAAAAGACGGAAAATGTAAGAAAAATAATAAATTAAATTAAAAAAAAATAATAAAATAGTTTTAAAATCTTTCTGATAATATTTTTAAACTTTAGGATTAGAATGTCTCATATTTTTGTACACATAAAAAGGAAAAAAAAAAGAGAAAAAAATATGAATGTTTCATATTCACAAATATATCTTCTTACCTTTATTTTATTAAAAATATTACAAAATGTTACTTACTTAAGATCCAAAATATTTTTTCTTTTTTTCGTTGATATTTGTGATTAAATTGTTGCGCAAAATGACGTAATTCTATCGACAGAGGAATTGAGTTATTAGATGCATGTTCTGAGAATGAAACTTTAAACACAATGCACATTCCGTTATGAGGCAGTTTCCCATTACAACTTATCTAAGTGAGGAGAGTGATGATGAAGTCGAATTACCAATTAAAAGAATTAAACGCAATCTGCATTTAATTCTTGCGAAATGCGATGATAAGCATAGCCTTCATAAAGATTATAAAGATAAAAGATATAAGATTAAATCATGTACATATAGGTTACTCTTGATCGGAAATATTGCTTACATATTATTTAATTGTAAGATTTATACGTAAGATAATTTGAAAATCAATTTTAACTGAGTGGCTTTTGTAAGACGACATTAAAAATTTAATTCCTTTATCATTGAGAATTGAAAATATTTTTTAAGTGCTCTCTCTTTCTCTCTCTCTCTCTCTCTCTCTCTATTTGTGGATGGACGCAATTTTCACATTTTGCATAAAGAAGCTTTAGCTTGAGCTTCGCTCGTCTTGGGACCCGAGCCAACAGAATCGCCTCGGAATCGAAGAGGAGACGAATCCGTTATACGAAAAGGGACGGAGTACATGGCGTAGGCGTCGATTCACTCCGCTGTGTGTCCTTCGTCTTCCAATCGCTCCTTTCTTCCTAAGGTGTTAATAAAGTCTTCTGTCCTCCACCTCTTGCGCCGGAGAATTTCCATCCTTCGGGCTATTCTTCTTCGATTCGCCAGGGCTTCTCTTTGATTGACGCTTTTTCTCTTCGTCTCTCTTTTCTCTCTTGTTCCCCATCTTTCTTTCCCTTTCGTTTATTTGCTTGCAGCGTGTCTCTCTTATACCCATGGCCATCCATTGCGATCATACATAGATCTACACTGGCGGCGGAGATGGTGTGCTCCGATCGTAATTACCCATCGCTAGTGCACTCCCGGGACCACTTCCTGGAGCCGATCCGACACTTTCACACCGAATCTCAGTGCGCCGTGCGCCGCAACGCGAATGAAGCGAGAAAGCGACTGGAGACTCCGACTTGGGCACCTATAGAAGCATTTCGTAAAGGAACTCGTAGACAATAGATATTTATTGCCAATATAACTATTAACAATTCTTCAATGTATGATATACGATTGTAGGGATCATATTTCCTTCACTATAGATCTTATATACTATATTTAAAAAAAATGTTAGGGCATCGAATTTCAAGTTACAAGCGAAAGTTCTGAAAGAGATCCGTATTAAATTTCTAAAGGTACAAATAGATAATATCTGGATTTGGTTAATTTTAGATAGGTTTTATTTTTAAAAAATCAAAAACAGTATCACAATCTATCTTGCCATGCGGATTTGCAATGCTTGCTGACGTAAACTAGGTTATTCTGGTGCAATCTGACGTAATCTAGGTTACTTCGTTCTAGCTTATTTAGTCTCAAAACTTGAGATCTGATAAATGCAATGCTTCCAAATGGAATCTAATTTTCTCGGCTTAACGGCATTCAGTTGCTGTGATCATTTGTAAGATATATTTTAAACGTATCGAGTTTGCATTGGCAAATAGACCGTATAGAGAGACCTCGATATATTATTTAAAGTTATCGTGGGGTTGCAAATTGAAAGCTAACTGTGTGGGTGTTACGATCTGATCATCAATTGTTCCTCTCGCATTCATAATTCAGGGAGAGAGAACTTTCCCTTCGTTCTTCAGAAGTAACCGCAGAATAGCGTCTCTAGATCCGCGTTGCTATTTGCCCTGAGCTGACCCTAACGAGAAACGGACCCTCGTCACAACCCAAGAAGAAGGAAAAAAAGGAACAAAGCGCGAGAGTGAGATGGCGGGGAGCTCTTTTGCGCGCGGTCGTTATACTTCCTAGAACGTCCGCGCCAAGGTACGAGCAAGGAAAGCCGGTCGAAAGGTTCAAGGCTGCCCGTAGGGTTCAACGTTCCAGGTTGAGGGAGGTGTTTCGTTCGGGAGTGAGAGGTTGAAAGGGCATCAGCTATTTGCAAGGGTTTGTTATGATCGCTTATGAAGTAACGTGTTATTATCGCCGATTTGCTGCGTCACTCTGGACGTACATGAACACTACGTCATTGACATAAAAATTCGTCGCATCCGAAAATCAAGATTAATTCTTAATACTTCTTTATCCTGTTTCAGTGAAAGTTTACAATTCGAAAATATTCCGAATGAAATAGATGACTTAGGAATTAATATCTTAGAACTTGGCAAGTAACTTAAAACTGAGAATATTTTATATATTTATTATAATAATGTTTATAAATAGCGCTAAATTAACCAAAAGTGTCTTATACGAATAAGAGATTTTAATTCGCGGTATTCACAATTTTTTATTATGTCCGCAGCAATTTCTTGTTGCATGTGATACATTTCTCAACCGACATGTAGAACGAATATCGCTCGTAGCTCGACAAACAGTGCAGTGGCGAGTGCAGATCCTGAGAGTGTCGATTTGCGATACGAGAGAATTCTAAAGGACGGACGTACCTCTCGTCCTGAGTACCGCATGCGTTCTCGGCTTCAAGTCTCCGCCAAGTCCTTTCGATTCGTTTACGTACCGCGCCGTTCGTGTGCGTTTACGTGAATCGGATTCAAGTTGAAGGAGGACGATGCGAGAGACAGAGAGAGCGACGGAAAGAAGGAACGAGAGAGGGGTAAAAGCGGTCGGCCAAGCAAGACCGGTTGAACAGGTTTCTCGGGTCGAGTAGGCGAAAGCCTCTACTCCGTTAGCCTCTTTCTTTGTACGCGGTTTTACGTTGCCTGTACTCTCGAGAGTGTCTCGGACACCTCCGCTTGCAGCCGCGAACTCACTCTGGGAATTTGCTAAAGCGCAACGCAAAACGATTGCATATTAGCGGCGACAATAATACAAGTATTTTTTTTTCTATTTTTATATCTTACATGTTGGTTATAAAATTAACGATTAACAAGCACTCGAGAGATTCCTTAGCATCGTTCGGAACGATTTAAAATTTAAAAGGTCTTTTAAACATTGCTTAGAATGATTTAATACCTTTTTAAACATTTTTATAATGACAACTATTTAATCAAACTCTTCGCGATGACTCATAACTCGATATTGATAATTCAAAAATATGAACATTCGAAATTCACGAATGTTAATTTACAATTTAAACGTTAGGTTTGATATTTAAACATTTTTTAATTTATGTATTTTTTTAAAACAAATTTATAAATATTGGTACAAATGGCTGGTCAATAAATAATGTATATCATAAAAATGTTTAATTTGCTAATACAATGTTAGATTGCAGCAAAAATGCAGCAGTCTTTTCTATAACTCAATATTTCCCCGTCTAATAATTATCTTGAAGAATTGAAAATGATGTTTATGTAACGCAATTTCAATCGTTGCTATTTTCATGATGAAATGTGAACTTAACTTCTCTATAACATGTGACAACACATGCATGAAAATCAAGGATTGTTCATTTGTTACGGTCACTTTAATTGATCAATTTTTTATATCTTAGATATATATCTTTACTCTTTTATAATATTCTATCAAATATTATAAAATATTGTAAAAATAGATGGATAATTAAATTGATTCTTTTGTTAAGACAAAATTAACTGCAAACTCATTTGAAAATATATTAAAAAAATAGCTAAAATGTTTCAAGATAATTTTTATAGATTTTCGATAGTTATGAATATTTTTTCGTTATATTTTCTGGAAGAACGATTTCGACGGCGATAGCAGTATTTCGAGTACAATACTCGCTTCATGATTCCCCTTCCGGATCGTCGCGAGACGGAGCTCCATCTTTTTCGGAAGATGTGCCAAAGTCGCTGTATATAAACGTTTCTTCTGGACGACGGCGTTGCCGACGGAAAAGGGGAATATCTTCCTTTTTTGACGGACGTTGGCGAGCTGTCGGCTGAGAAGTCCGAACATCTCCGTGCACCCGTCCGGCACCGTACTACACCCATGTCCGCCAATCAGACACACACCGATGAACGCGTTGCCTGGCGGCAGAAGCGAGCCCAGAACACGCTACTAGACTCCCGCTGAACTCGGCATCGTTCTTACAAGGTGCTTTGAGCACGACGTGCACGAGAGCCAAGAGACTTTTTTTCTCCTCTTTAACGCGGATACTTATGGTTTACCGGCCTATGAGAGAGAAAACCCGGCCAAAAGCAATAGAGACATTGATTTTCGGCTCGAGCTTGCCGCAGGGCAAGAAGCGATCGTTACGCGAACTGCCAAGAAATAATAATTACAATGTAGTTTTGAGAGAAAGAGAGAGTACAACTTGGAAAAGGGGTACAACTTGGATTGAATAAACATTTCTTGCGCAAGATGGAAAGACTCGTCTGCAATTTTATCGTTCCATTCCTGCGAAAATTTTGTGCAAATATTTGTTTCGACTAAGAAATGCAAGTATTAATTACGGTGTGTAATTATAGTTATGAGAGATTTTTTTTTTAATGAGAAACGAGAAGCAGATTTTTTTTTACGCGAATTGAGAAGCTGCTCTTTCCGCAGCTACTGAAAACAGCGATTTTTCGTAAAAGCGTGTTTCGGCTTGCAATGGACGTTAATGTGGCACGAAGTCGCATACGCGGTGAACAGTAACATAAGACTGTAAGTGAAAATTGTGTGCTACTGCGGTAAAATGGGATTTTTACGTTTATCATATTCAAAGTACATAACATCGCGAAAAAACTTTCTAATGGAAAGAAATAGCATATGACTAGCAGAACACGATGCAAAACATGTGTGTTTTTGATTATATTTTATTTAAAGTTGATGAAAACGGAAGCGATGCCGAAATAATGCTATATTTTTTTCTCATAAAGAACATACATTCTTTACAAGATTTACAAGATAATTCTTTGTTAATCAGTGACGATAAATATTCCGATAGTGGTAGAGAAATGTCAAATTTATTTGCGTGTATGTGAATTCTTTCCCGCACGAAAAGAATGGTTTGGAATTGCTGAAGTATCTAAAAATTTAATGATTATGAAATGATTTAATGAAATTTATAGATACAGAACTGAAAATAAATTTATTGAACTATCAAAATAATTATGTAGGATATTGAAACTGATTGTTAGAGTATCAAAATTTTTGCGGCATTTCTCATCATTCTTGAGTTTTCTACATAATTATTTTGATGATCCAACAAAATTATTTTCAAATTATCTGTATAGCTAAATTTTTAGATATTTTACAGCAAAATCTTCTTTCCGTACGTAAGTTTTAAACTCGAATATAACATCGAGTTTAATTTAAGTTTAAATGAGTGTTTCGACTCTCTTTATCTCACCTCACTTTTGGCAAGATCGTTCTTTAGTTCTTTCGATCCTTTTGTTCTCCTTCTTCCTTGAGCGATTTCTTCTCTTCGATAATGTCCAGATCTTATTGACGCGTATAATGTTCGTCGATCGTTTGAAATACAGCATCGATTCTATTGGAATGTGTTGCTTATAGTTTGTGCACAGAGTATATATCGAAACGAAAGGATATACGTAATAATAGTAATTTATCACGAAGCTATATCATCGTCGCAAAGTGGCGTATTATAATAAAATTCCCTTCGAGACGTACTTTCACTTGTGCAAACCGGTAATAAATTGTGCAAGCCGGTAATAAAATAATTTGCTGTGACGACGCGCAATTCTCGCAAATTAACGCAAATAATCCGTTTAGATAAATATCCGCGCTTTTCTTCGTCGCGTCTCTCTACGAAATCTCGCTCGTCGCGATTTGTGAATCAAATGTAGCGTATCGTTGAAATACGCATTTCGATTCACTCGAGATGTACAACGCCGGCAAACCGGCGACTGAGGCAAAAGAAACTATGTGATACAAAGTATCGATTTCCATCTTACGAGGAACCCAAGATAAACGGCAAAATAAATCGAGCAACCGTTGATTCTTTAGAAATACAATATACCGAAAGCTTTAGCTGTAATTTAGCATGCCAGCTGTGAACGGATAAAATTGTGTTTGATTTATAATATCGTAATTATCATCGCTCTCCAATAATCTTCGTCTCTGCTGTACTAGAAAGTTTTGGGTACTGTTGTTGTCGCAACAAAGTTACTGCCGCATTTCGACTACATTGCAACGGGCGCGATAATATTCTTAGTAATTACTTCAACGCTGCAGGCGTATTTTCAAGATTATCGTGAATGCTAATACCGAACTGAATAATAATGCTCGACAGCTAGATATGGATATTGGATCTCATCGTGGGAAGATTGCAGACCGTGCGTTTGGTTACAATAATTGTTCGAATAGTATTTTGCAACTTCTCGCGCGGTCAGAGGACAATATAGTACTTGTACTATTCGCGTTTTGCAATCTCGGAAAGATAACTTCGAGCGTAATGTTCTCCCGTATTATCTGTTCCGTGCTCGAAGCCAGCGGCGCAGTCGAGTCTTAAGCGAACTTAAATCACGACGATGCGAGGCATCCACTCGCGAACTTTAAATTACTTTTACGCATCCATTTTTCCGTTGGCGGGCGGGAGAAATGTCTGACTACAGCGCGCAGTCGGAAAATATGGAAATATTGCTCGCAGCAAGATAGTGTCGAAACGATAACGCTCGTGCCAACTGAAATTCCTTCCCCGCAGGCCACTTATAATGAGATAGGATTCTATCATTTAAGGAACAATAAAATATAAAATAAAATATTTAACTTTTGGAAAAAATTCGAAAATTTTTCTATTAGTCATTCTATGTTAGAAGAGAAATTAAAAGATATGTAAGAAATATTTTGTCTTAACTTACAACTTTTATCTTGTCAGAATATAATTTGATGGCACAGCTGTAGCTCCATTAATTTTAAATGCGTCTGAAAATGCATGGCTCATGTTTTCTTCCTGCAGCAACCGTGTCAGTATCTCTTTATCGGTTTTAGATATCCGAGTATTTTAATAATCCTATAATTTTAATAATCCTGAGAACGCAACTAAGGGAGGAAGTATTAACTATCTCGATGTAATAACGTAAATAAGAGAAAAATGCCTTTATTCGAGAAGCGGATCTTGGTAATAATATTTTTATACAAATTTTAGTTATATTTTTCAGTTCTATAAACGGCGCGTCGATATGGTTATCGAACTTGAAACGCTAGTCCTCCTAATGATCCTAAACTGAAACTAGAATAATAATACCACAAATTAAATTTTAATCGCAATTTAATAATGCTAATAAGCGTCTGAAAACCTGCAAAGAATTTATTGCGAAAATATTACCTTAGCTAGGATCAATTTAATAACAAATAATAAATCAATTTAACAAGTTCTGACATTTCTGTACATTGCTTTTGAGTTGGTTCTCACGAGATTATAAACGCATATATATGCGATAATTTTAACACATCCGCAAATTGTCGAAATGTATCTTTGTGTCATTTTGAATCTATGCGTACTTCCCTTCGTGATGCATGCTTTAATACGACAGACAGACGGCGTTCGTGGTCACGAGGCGCCGCAGAGGCAGCCACATTTGACAGCAATCGTCATTTGTATTACTCGCACGTTCTCACGATTTCTGACTGACAAATTCTGCAGTCGAGCTCGAGATCGCCGGTTTTCGAATTGACGTTAGCAGTCGATAGACAAACGGCGGAAACCTGTTTACGAGCGACCGATCACTTCAACGTCCACCATCATCGTGACACTTACGTCGTCTGATCTTTCACGCGGCCTCCTTACACGCAGATGAATTATGCATTACGTCGATGCCTCGTCAAGGTCGAACCTCGTAAGACTCGCGGGACGCTCGATGGAGACACTTTAAGCTGAATCCGCGTGAAAGGAATATTTTGATAAATTTAACAAATTCGTTT